>ML780221.1:54620-72240 GCA_009831015.1 Picea engelmannii | reverse complement strand
TAATTATATTAAAATTTATCTTTAATATAATATGATATAATAAATGTTACAATTCGATATATTATATGAATGAGTATAAGAATATATATATATATATATATATATATATATATATATATATTAATTTGGAGATAGTGAATGAATCATTATTTCAATTTGTTATTAGATTATTAAATTAATATGGAAAAAAATTACATAACTTTAAGTGAAATTAGTAATAAATATGAACCGACCAAATTATTAATAAAATACATAACAATAATAATTATATATATTGTTATTATTTTAGTTGCAATATAAGGATTAGGACTATATTATTTTCGTGGTGCTTTATAACTTAACTAAATATATTAGTAAAAATGATAAAAATTTAATGACTAATTCAATTAATAAATATACTACAAGATGATAACAATTAATGACTCTTTAAACTAGTAAATATATTAGAAAATGTAGAATCAATGCCTAATTAATCTAGTAAATGTACTACAAAATGAGCATAAATAACGACAAAATAAATTAGTTACATCAATAATGAAAATTCATGGTGACCAGTGGCATAAAGAAGGAGCCCAGAGATCAAGGATCCAACGAGTACCTGAAATCAAACATCAAGTCAACATATATAGATCGTCCCCGAGGTAGGCATACCCATTCTCAAAAGAGAAACAAAGGCCATGAAAAAGTAGCATGGATGTGAACATAATACTCTATGGATCCATGAAGTGAAATGAATACCAAGACAATCAAAGATTACATGGTGGATCCATGTCATCAACTAGATCATATCCATGAGCAAATACAATGTGGATCTATGTCACAATATACATCAGGAAGACATTGAGCACTAAGGTGTGTGTCATTGAAGTCTTCAAGGTAATCATATACACGTGATATACTCCATCACAACTTGGGAGGTGTGTTGTGAAGGAAGGAGGTGGGCCTAATAAACCCAAGGTCTTCATCTCAAACCCCAATGGTACAATTATACAACATGCAAATAGATGAGATGATGGCGAGCATGGTAGAAACCATCTGATTACTAGTTATTGAGTTATAGCTTTAATAGACATGAGGGAAGCCACCAATGATAAAAATGGGCCCGAAGGTACCTAGTACAATCAAACGAGTGTGAATAAAGGATATTATGTCAAACACTTATAGAATGGGTCAATAAGGGGTCAATGAGGTAAACCCATTTTTTATTGTGAGGAGGCCTACCACTGAGGATTGCAAGCTCGAAGGAACTAGCTTGTTTCTAGATCCCTCTCCTAGATAATGTGTTGAAGTCGATATGAAGAGATCCATGGAAGGATTTCCTTAATGTATCCCCCATCAATCAAGACAAAACATACACGAAGAGATGATGTGGAGAGATATAATTGCCAAGTAAAACTGACACATGGATGGATGAATTAGAAATTCAAAAAAATAAAAGATGGTCAATTGATGCTTAAACTTCCCTTGAACATATAGCATGACACAAGGGTGAATTGGAAACAAGACACAAGATCTTGACAAATATAGTGCAAAAATATAAGAGGCATTGAAGAACTGTCCATGATGACTAGAAAATTAACCAGTTGGAGGAGTATCTATGACTCATATTACTAGAACGACTCCTAGGAAAGATAAAACCCAACTGTAAGATGATGACTCAAATATGTTCCATATACAAGGGGGACTCGATAGACGTTTCCATTTTTGAAAGAGAAGAATGGTAAAAAAAACCCACTAGTTTTTTTATTTTTAGTTTTTAGAGTATACTTCATGGTTTAACGAGCGCAAAAGAGAGATAATCATATGCTCAATAGTGTCTTTTTAATTCATTTTAATGAGCCCAAAAAAGAGTTAAAAGGATACTTATGAAGGGGTCTTTTTCATGTCTTTTATCGAGTGCAAGAAAGAGATACAAGTGTACTTGAAAGTGTCTTTTTTGTAATCCGTTTTCATTTGTTTTTCATGTCTTTTATCGAGTGCAAGAAAAATATAAAATTGTACTCGTATAGAGAGAACAAGTGTATTAATAGAATGCTCCTATGTTCCAAGTGCATGGAACCATCCTAAGAAAAAATAATTCAACTAGTACTAGCATGTGAGATATACTCTTAGCAGTTGTTCTATCCATAGTATGGTGGATTCAAAACATAGGAAAAATAATTTAAGAGGCATATGGTCAAAGGATACTGCAATAGCGCTAAGATGGATGTTGGGAATACATTAGTGCAACAACATGGAAATTATGCATGAATAAAATGAATAGGAAAACATTAAGCACCATAAAAATTGAGAACCCCCTCGAGAAATGGCTAGAATATAGGTGAAGAGAGAAAATGAGTCTCAATTTCAAGTCATGGTGGGACTATAAAGAGTTTTCGAGCTTATGAGGAATCATGACATGGGAAACAAACAAAAATGCAGGTACTAACTAGGGCATGTTGCAATAGGGATTGAATGTGGAAGGACAATGAATCTAAGGAAATGGTGGTGTCGAAAGACACCATAGGACTAAAGAACAAGTCACTGAATGAGAGTGAGAGAATATCTCCCAATATGATCTGACAATATGAGATGATAATAGACCAATCACAAGGATTTTCTATCAATGGTTTTGGTCATGGACCGAAACCAGCAAACTCAGGTGAAGGTGGATGTACTTTTCCATAAAATGTGGATCATACATCCTTAAGTGGACATGGTCAAACACTATTCGGTCGTCGATCCAAAGACATGGTCGACCCAATCAATCCGAAAAGGTGAGGTTACATTCAAATCACATGTTCCAAGAATCACCCGTAAACCCAACTTCGAGGAATTTGTTTTTATGATGGGACCGTATGTTTCAACATCCCCCCTAAATTTGTTCTAACTATAAAATTTGATCACAATACGGTACAACAACACTCCTGAGGAAGTTTTATCACCATCACCATAGATCAAGGCCAAGATAGAATTCATCTAGAATGCAAACAGGTTGCAAAATATATTGTCTAAACAAAGTCCCTTTCGGTCAGTCCACTAGATAACAAGATAACACTGCCTAGTCAATGATACAATTAGACAATAATGCACCAATATAATCAGTGACTATCAATCCAACGGTCTCTTGGAAGCTAGACATTCTTTGTTTCTATATACTCTCTGCAATATGTACAATAAGCAGAAGTACAACTCCCATCAACACAATTGAACATGGTTTGGTCGGTCTCAACAAATTTGAGCACATCGGTTGGGTTTACATTAGCGATTTCAACAACAAATTTCATTACTTCCTCCCTTAAACAAAACTGAGGGATCAAAGTATGAACAAAAATTCTTTGTCAAAACAACAGTCGATGGATAATAGCAAGTCGAAGCTCACGCAACAGATATGCAGTAAAATATATCTAGTCGACTCCCAAGTCGGGTCAAATCACAGTTGACCAATATCCCATTCAAGCACCAGTGGACTTTCAAGTCAATTGAATCCTGTGGTCGACCATATCAAGGAAATCCGTAATGAAGAGGGGAGTCACACATCCATATAGTTGAAGAAACAAAAAGGTAGGATCTCATAAAAAATGTGGTGATATGTTCCCATGACCACTCAATAATCCAACCATAGTCAATCTTGGTAGTCGATACTAGTCCATGTTTTTGTCTTTCATGTCTCTTCGAAAAATATCTAAAGGTATGAGTGTCATTTCTATGATGACGAGGATGGTGATAAGGAAAAAAGAGTTATGTTTAATGCTCAAGAGATATAGGCTCAAGGTCAGGTGTACTCTCATGAGTAGAAAAACTTAGTATATCGGCAACAACATCATCTGCAACAATGTCATCAACAATAATATTCTTAGAATCTGGTATATTAGGAACAACCATCTCATCAATATTCTCAAGGTATTTTTCTACTGTAAAATAGATATGACCTTCACTTGTAACAAACAAAATTTCCCTATTAGTAATAAGGGAAGGTGTAGGAAAGGATGCAACAACAACTTCATATCCAAGACCTGTTCTTGGTGGAAGCATCTCAAGAATAATAAGAGCATAAATACCATGTACATTTTTTCCAAGTCCTCCTCCAGTACACCCCATCTTGCTGAGCAATCGAGATCCTATATCGGTTGTGTGTTTTTCAAAGCTGGGAGAAACATGGCTGTCAGTTTCAAAGCATAAATTGACAACATATTTATTACAAACAAAAGATGGCAGTGGAGAAGAAGTGGGTGAGATTGGTAGCTCAACAAAATCAACAGTGTTATCACATAAAAATGGGTTAGGAATAGTGGTGGAAGAAGAAATAGGTGAGTTCGACATCTCAACAACATCAATCTTCTTCTAAAAAATTGTCTCAACATTCAGTTCAACAATATGTAAGCTCGAAAGAGTCTAATCGTTCTTATTTAGCTGCTACAATTTGAATTGTAATCTTCCTTTAATGCCTGATATTCATCAAACAATCGATTGTTGTCTTATTCAACATGAGCATCTTCTTTAGGAAGCTCATCAACATAGGCCTACAAGTGGGTATTTTATTCCATCAGTTGGATGAAAGTTGTGTTGATTGTTGTATGAGGAAGGGATTTCACTTATTCCTCCAAGTATTCAATAAGACCATACCTTTCCTCAAATTTGTCTGTAAGAGTCTGAAAAAATCTTGTCACAGTTTTCCCCATGGTAGAAACCCTTCTAGAGTGCTCAACAACAACAATATGGAACACATCTTTTGCATAATTCAATTGAGTTTTCATTCCTGTGTTTTCTGTCTGTAAGGAAGCATTTTAAATAGAAATAGTTTTCACCTCCTTCATGAGCTCATCAACAAGATCAATTTTATTTCCAAATTCATCCACAATTTATTGGAAAATGGTCTCCATGGTCTATTCTCAGTGAACAAGTTTCCTAAATTTTCAGCAAAACGCTACAAGTTGGTTGTGATATTCTTCCAAGGATATATCCTTCTTCTCAGGAATTTATTGTATCTTCTAAAGAATTAGAGAGTCATATTCATCCAACTTTCCCATCATCGATTGAGGGCATGATCCATGCATAAATTTGTAGCCACAGATAATGGATGGGAATTTGACTATAATAAGAAGTTCGAAAACTTACACCAAGTGAGTTATATATCACAAAGATATGAATATTTATGCCAAGATGTCAAAGTGAGTCATTCATAACATAGACCATGAGTTAGTCAAACTTTCGTGGGTAGTGAGATATAGGTCGAGTCGAATTTATTTTGGCGCTGAGGAAAGACAAGAAATGAGATCAAAGAAATATCAATTTCACCATTTTTACACATTATTTTTGTCACCCTTATGACCATTAATGATGGACACCTATCCTTTGTATTTAGAAGGATCAATGGCCTTAATCCCTGAAGAAGAATGAAGATACATTTTCCCATAAAGATGAAAATTATATTTTCCCTTGTAAAACAATTATGAAAAGGGATTGTCACACCTTGCTCAGTGTTAACGGTGTGATGATGTAGGATCATCGTAGGTTTCACCGCAGTATCATGCGATGTCATCGCACCTTGCTTAGTGTTAAGGGTGTGACGAATTTACATATGAAGGGAAAAAAAAGAAGCTTTTCAATGCTTCTAGAATAGAAACTTCGAGGGTGAGGTGGCTTCCAATCGGTTTGGATCTAAGTCGCATCCCGGATCTCATGGGATAATCCTAACCTCCTCACCATATCCTTTTCATCTTATAAAAGGAGGGGATTTCTCATGGGGAAATCTAGATTTTGGAGTTTTTGGAATTGCTAGTTCTGGAATATTGTAGCTTGGATTTTTTAGAGCTTGTATGTTTGCTTTGAGTTTCACTTTGCCAAGTTGAGATTGTGAGTGAATCTCAAATATATAGTCTCAAAATCCATGGAGCAGAAGTGTGTGGAAAGAAAGGAACTGTTGGAAGGAACTTGACAACATCAAGGCATCTGGTTGTATCTTTCTTCCACATTCTTTAATACATATATACTTTTCTTTCCTATATGAACATTACTTGTCCATATTGTATGATTCCTTTATCATGTACATAGTTTCATATCGAATAGACTCTGTTATTCTTGTTTTCTTTGGCTTGTGTTTCTTTGCAAATACTTCTCCATAATCCTTACGACAGAGCTGTGATCACATTGGCAAGGTTAGGTCTACACGATTTAAAAGGTATGTTTTGGATCCTATTTTTATTTGATACCTAAACTCTAAGGAAAGTTTAGTATATTGTCTTTTTTTTCTAGTTTCAAGGTGAAACTAGGGAGATTAGTTTATGTCCGTACTTAATGATTTGTCCGATAAAAAAATTGGCGACCATACTGGGGATGAATGTTTTTCCCAGTTTGTCTTTCTTTTTTTATTTGACTTCCTGGGTTCTGTTTTCTGAGTCACTGGGAGATCCATATTGACTCTCTGACTATTTGATTTCACTAGAAAACCTTCATGATTTTTTTTTTCATTTTTCCTTTGATCGCTCCACCCTTCTTTGAGAAACAATGTGATGATCTGGGATTGATGCATTCTTCCTTGAGATACAGTGAGACATTGTCGCACTGTGGCCTTCTATGACCTATGATGATTTAGGATCGATGCACTGTGTCAGTCCTATAGCCTACGACGGTTGTGAATTTTTTAGCTTTTGGTGGTTTTCCTTACCCAGATATGTGATAAGTGTTTGGACTGATTTGTTGGGTCTGATTACAGTCTGCTTGACATCATATTTGCATATGATTTTAGTCTTATTTTCTTTGTTTTAGCTTGTGTTCTTTTGAAATATTTGATCTCTTGCTATGAGTGTCTTTCAGTTAAAAAAAATTGTTTTTCTTTAGAATTGTTTAGTGAGAGAACACTTCTTTTTATGAATAGTTAATTTTAAAATATATTTTTTTAGATTGGGGGAATCTTTGCATTTGAAGTAGCAAAATTGCATGGTTTTTGGAATTTTTTGGTCTTGAATTCTTAAAAAAAAATCCCTTTGGCTCATTTCTTGAGGATCTTGATATTGATGAGTTTAATAAAATTTTGGGGCATTGTGCATCATGGAATGATAAATATTTTCTCCTTCTCGTAGTATAGATTTTATCGAAGTGAAATATTTGCATTCACATTTCTTTGCATTGTTTAGAGTCGCTCGAAACATCATTTAGTCCACGCCATTTTCCTCTTTAGTAAACAACAACCTTAAAATAAAGCGCTTATAAAAATTGATTAGACATTTTTATATTTTCTGGTAGCAAACCTACATTATCTTAGGGTGTAAGGCTTTGGAATAGGTGTGAAAGATAACTTTCCAAAGCTATGAAAAAACATAGAATCTTGTGCTAGGGAGTGGTAAATCCACTTATTACATTTTTTCATGGGAAGCCCTTCTAACACAAGGGTCCATCATGAGGTCGCATTGAGACTAGCAGAGTGACTAACCCTTCTTCGTTGGTCTTGGTGTGGTGGTTGTGCGTATTATTTGGGGTCATATGAGAAAAGAACCTTGTGTGGGTCTTCTCAAGTCGATTTCGGGCTCAGTTACCCTACCCTTGCATGTGTATTAGACTGTCGACTGTTTCCCCAGGCATCTTTGTTGGATTTGGTAACCTTGGTGTCCTTTCTCTTTAGGGTAATACACAAGATGTCGGTGAAGGGGATGTCCTCATTATACCTAGAATCGAGGTTGGCCAAACTCACTTGGGCTCCTTGAAGGGTAAATACATGTTTATTGCGTGGAATCTTGGACTAATGCATAAGTCCATTAAGAAGGTCATCAATGTAACTTTTCCTCTCTCTCTCTATCTCAGTTGTTTCTTACATTGTTGTCGTGACATTGGATTTCATCACCAACTAGTGCATTCATTGCGATCAGGTTTTGTTTGTTTTATTGCTTCCTATATTTTTAGTGTGTGTTGTTTATTTTCCCTATAAGACTCTAAGTTGGATATTTGTTTAATGGCCTCAGTTCCCAGAATGACCAATGAATAAACCCTTGCTCTAGGGGAACCTTTTTCTTTTCCTTCTTACAAAAACATTGGTCCTCCTTATATCGCTACCTTGAGTCTTCCAGGTCTCACAATTGGATTTTCGGTATGGTTGTTTTCCAGTACGATAATCCTGAATGAAACAAGTTCTTTGGTTGTAAGCACTTCCCCTCAAGAAAATCAACCTCATGTTGATCCTTCGCCTTTTTCACCAGTAAGATATTCTTATTCTTCGTCACTTGCAAGGTCTTCTTCCATTTTCTATTCTTCGCCTAGTGAAAGCTATGCAACTAATTACCCGGTGGATAAGAAGAACAAGAAAAGGAATATTAAAAAGAATAAAAATAAGAAAGGGTCCAAACCTCCAACCACTGCTGTACATGTTGGAAAACAACCAGTTACTAATAATCATGTTGGGAGTGTTGATGATGCCAAGATCACTCAAAAAATCGTAAGCCCATGTACCCTTGGAGGATTTGTAAGGGTAAGCATCTTCTTAAGGATTTCCCTAGTCTATCCAACGTTATAGAAGCACAACCTACACACCCTCGCCAACCCATGTCATTAACCTCTGAACAACATGTTGATGGCATCCCATCAACTAGTCAGGATACTGTTGGGAAGAAGAAAAGTAGAGTCAACTTCCCATGTAGGTTATGTGGAGGGAGTAATCAAACTCACCTTTTCCATTGTATGGATAAAGCCTCGAAATTACTGGAAGACAGGATATTTTCCCAGCCTCAACTTTCTTCTACTTACCATAGACTTAATCCCAACCCACCTGTCATTTATGGCATGATTAATCTGGTCCTTTCATCAGTCGGTCTGGTTGACCAGGTAGTCAATTTAGTCACGTCCTTAGTTGAACCAGTTGACAAAGTGGTCGATCTAATCTCATCCTTGGATGATCCCACTCTCTCGTTAGAGAGTGAAACCTAAGCGGTCGATTTGTTTCCATCCATCGACCCCATTATCCCCTTGGATAATGCA
This sequence comes from Picea engelmannii, assembly GCA_009831015.1. Lineage (NCBI taxonomy): Eukaryota > Viridiplantae > Streptophyta > Pinopsida > Pinales > Pinaceae > Picea > Picea engelmannii. Next base: position 63,294 of record ML780221.1, on the reverse strand, counting down.
ACCCAAGTGGTCAATACGATCTCGTCATTGGTCCAGCCTACTCTCTTGCTAGAGAGTAAATCCGATACTGCCCACATTTTTCTCGTTGATACAGACTCTACCATGTTGGGGGGCATTCCTCCTTATCCTATGGAACCCCCTCCAAGTAATGAAGCCATCATTTTTGATTGGGGTGCACTAACTTGACCTCATCTTCCCTTTCACATTCCTTTCAATATTTTAGTACAATTTTGTGGTCGGGCCATTCCTCAGAATCTAATAGATGAAGGTGTGTCTATTAGTATTTTGTCCTCGATTGCTTGGTAATATTTAGGTTGTCCTTAGCTTGTACCAGTTACATAGAATCTGTTATCTTTTAACAGAAGAACCAATCACCCTTTAGGAGTCCTTCTCTAGTTTCCCGTAACTTTGGGAGGTAAAGGTATCATTATTGACGTCATGGTAGTCCACGATCCTTTGGATTTCGATTTACTCCTTGAGAGAGATTATGTCTATGCCATGAAAGCTATTGTGTCCACTCTTTCTTGTGTGATATATTTCCCTCACAATGGAATAATTGTGACTATTGATCAACTTTCGTTCATTGTTCCTGACTTGATTACCAACTCAATGAACTCCGTAAATAGTTCTTATATGCAAACAATATCTCCCCCACCACAGGTCAATTATGTGGCATTGTCTCCCATGATTTTAGATACCGATGAATATGAGCCTCTCACTATAAGCTTAGTCTCCTATGACTTGGATCTGATAGTTTACATGGTGATCTCTTCGATAGGTATTTTAGAGCCTGATCTCCTTACCCTTGTCGCAGACCTCAACATGTGTTCCTTCCAGAGTGTGCTTCTTCCATCAAGTGAAGATCTATTGGAAGCCATGAACGAGTTTTGTCCCTTGACATGAGCATTTTCCTTCCTGGAAGCCATAATCAAGAAGAGGAGTTTGAGCTTGATTTTTTGATTTCAACCTCGTTAGAAAATGAAAACAACTATGAGGATAGTTTTGCATCTTTGTGGAAACCTAGTTAAAAAATGAAACAAAGGTCACAAGGATAGGTTTTGTGTCCATGTGGAAACCTCGTTAAAAAATGAAACAAAGGTTATAAGCATAGTTCTTATCATGTGTCAAGATCATTAAAAAAATAAAACAACTCGTCTCGAGCATAGTTCCTATTCTTGTGTCAATCTCGTTAAAAAATGAAATAGATTCCCCCCCCTCTTTGTTTGAGTCAAGTCCTTCGTCTAGTACTTGAAGCTTCATTTCATTCATGTTTGTAGTTGCATGAAACAAAGATTGGGGGGAATTTTTCTGGAATTCATTCTGAGGTTAAGTCAATATCCTCTTAAGCTGGGGAAAAAGTTCGAACCATCCTTGGATGATGCGCTGGGAAGTCACAAGCATAGTTTTCTATGGGTCAAGCTTGTGTAAAAATGAAACCACCTACCTCAAGCATAATTTCCTCTGGTTCCATCTTGTGTAAAAATGAAACCAGGTCCAAGCATAGTTTAGTTTAGTTTTAAGCTTGTGTAAAAATATAATCCATCCCAAGCATAGTTTTGTTTTGTTTTAAGCTTGCGTAAAAATGAAAACAATCCCGAGATTATTCTTTATTCTTTATCATGCTTGTAAATAACTGAGAATGTAACCGAGTAAAATTTTATCACTTTTTCAGAATTGTAAAGGTCATACAAAAAAGGAACCCCATGGAGTTCCTTTTAAGCTCTTTTCAGACTCTCTAAACATGAAAATATTGTCGAGCGATCTTGTTTTTTTCACGCTCATTAAAGAATTTGAAGAAAACGTCTATTGAGCGGTAGTTTATCTCTTTTCCGGTCTCATCAGATTACTTTATGAAAAAGGAACACTCTAATCAAGCACGATTAGAAAACGTCTATTGAGTCGTAGTTTATCTCTTTTCCAGTCTCATTAGAGTAAATTATGAAAAAGGAACACTCTAATCAAGCACGATTAGAAAACACTATAGAGTCCTCTTTAATTTCTTTTCAAAATCCATAAATATGAAAAGACCATTGAGTTTACTTTCTTTGGACTTGTAAAACAAACATAGAAAGGCCCATATGGGACAAAACCACTCCTTCCTCGGTTTCGTTAAACATACGTCGAGGGACTAATCCGAAGGATGAGCTTATAGTTCAAGCATATGTTATCCTTGTCAAGCTTGTGTAAAAATAAAGAGGTACTCGTGAGACATGGTAGGGGGGGAATTTGGAAAGAAATGTATCTAAACATGTACTCTATGGAAGAGTCGCTTTTGAACATGAAATCCTTTCAGTTGCTTTGGGCCTAGGTTGGAAAGTCCACTTGTCTCTTGATCATACTCCTTTGTAGGATTACAAATTGGTCTATGATCCTTGGTGTTGAGTTAGTGTTTCCAAGATAGTCTTCATGTCATCAATATTTTCAAAGAGAATTTCAACCCAGAAAGCCTTCTATTGTGTTAGCCATTTCTACAATCCTTAAGCCTTCTATTGCATTGGCCATCCCTGAGTCAGTCATGAATCACTTGTTACTCTGATCTACTTCAAATCTTGTTACCTTTTTAATGTCTTTTATGGGGGATACATTAAGTCCCTCATGTGACGAGCCTCTTCCTATCGAATTCAACTCATTATCCAGGAATTAGACTTAGAAACTAATTGGTACCTTGGAGCCTGCATGACTCAATGGTAGGTTTTCTCATTTTCAAGAGTGGGTTCACATCATTGGCCCCTATTAGGAAAATTCCATCGAGTGATAGACTTCATCTAATTAATTCACATTCTTTGGATTGTACTAGAGTACCTTGGGTATCATTGACATTAATGATGATTTCCCTCACACTTTTTAATGGTATTAACTAATGACTGGTAATCAAGTGGTTTATACCATGTTTGACTTCAACAAATGTATTTGCATTGTTCGATTCATACTATAGAGTGGTGGAGATGAAGACCCTGAATCTTTTATGACAGATTCAAGTTGCGTTGGAGTATATTAATATTGTAGTTTTTCATAGATCCATAGTGTATGTCTCGTGGTTATGTTCAGATTTGAGTCATATTGTCATGGATCCACATTGTATGTTTGGTGGCCATGACCTCTCTTACTTTACATGGATGTTTTCATGTCGACATTTATGGTTTGATTCATTTGTATTCTGATTATGGGAATCCCTACCTCAATGATGATATATTATTGCACTATATCTACTTGTTTTTTGGTAGGTTTTCGATCGACGTCTTCCTTGTTCCCAACACACACTCGACAAAGTATTCCAACTATCACATTGTTTTAACTTCATACTTTAGGGGGATTACTGTTACACATTATTTTCTTCACCCTTATGATCATTAATGATGTACACCTATCTTTTTTCTTTAGAAGGATCAATGGCCTTAATCCCTTAAGAAGAATGAAGATACATTTTCCCAGAAATATGAAAATTATCTTTTCCCTTGTAAAAACCTTATGAAGAAGGATTGTCGTACCTTTCTCATGTTAAGGGTGAGACAATCTAGGATCATTGCAAGTTTCACCACAGTATCCTGTGATGTCGTCTTGCCTTGCTTAGTGTTAAGGGTGCGATGATTTTACATACGAAGAAAAAAGAGAAGCCTATCGATGCTTCTAGAATAGAACCTTCGAGGGTGAGGTGGCTTCCAATCTATTTGGATCTGAGTCACATCCCTGATCTCATGGGATCATCCTAACCTCGTCACGCTATTATTTTCAGCTTATAAAATGAGAAGAGATCTCATGGGGAAAGCTACCTTTTGAATTTTTTGGAATGGTTAGTTCTTGAATCTTGTAGCTTGAAGTTTTTAGAGCTTGTATGTTGGCTTTGAGTTTCACTTTTCCAAGTTGAGATTGTGAGTGAATTCCAAATCTATAGTCTCAGAATCCATGGAGCAGAAGTGTGTGGGAAGAAAGGAACTATTGGAAGGAACCTGAAAATATCAAGGTATCTCGTTGTATCTTTATTCCACATTATTTAATACATATATACTTTTCTTTCCCATATGAACGTACATATTGTATGATTCCTTGATCACGTACATAGTTTCATATCAAATAGACTATGTTATTCTTGTATTCTTTGGATTGTTTTTCTTTGCAGATACTTCTCCATAAGCCTTACGAAGGAGCTTGGATCACATTGGAATGGTCAGGTCTACAACATTTAAAAGGGATGTTTTGGATCCTCTTTTTATTTGATACCTGAAAGTTATGGAAAGTTTAGTATGTTTTCTTGTTATGTTCTAGTTTCGAAGTGAAACTAGGGAGACTAGTTTGTGTATGCACTTACCGATTTGTCTGATAAAAACCATGCCAGGGTTTGATAATTTTCAAAGGAGGATGAGTGGATCACAGAAACCAATACTTATCCAAGTGATAAAGAGATGATTTTATGGTCCATGAAGGTCCCCATTCATATCTCTTCACAATTCAAGGGTCTTGATGTACGTTCCCAAAAGAGAAGAGGGTGGTCGAAGGAGAAACGAGCTAGAGGTGATCACAAATAGAGTCTAAGTATAAGGGATAAGCCAAACATCCATCAGTGGAGTCTAAGTTGACTATGTCAAATGGAATTCATTTTGAACATATCCTTATGCATCGATTCAATGGGATGAGTTGTGTGGCAGTCTATTTTTTGTTCAAGTTGACAAATGAGAATAAGTATATTCGAGAGGATCGAATTGTTGAAAAATCAGGTCAAGTTGGAGGTAAATATTCGAGAAAATAGAAGTTATCGTGAGAGCCAAGTTGGGTTCAAAATTTAGGTTCGAGCTAACCAAAGAGCCATGTGATGAGGTGTTGAACTAGGGAATCCACACACTAAAAGAAGGTCTTCCTCCATTATAATATTGCTATGGAATTTGAGTTAAATTGCATCCAAGAAAGAGGTTATGATCGAATCAAGTTCCAAGAAGTACTCGATAAACCAAGGTGACACATATGATAAGGAGAGAGAAAAGGATTCGAATCAAAATTATTGACAATGGAACTCGGCCCAACAATAATCCTTCTCTATCGAGTAAAGAAGACCACCTATCCAAATAAGAGAATAATGATTTGGGAAATACTCCAAATCGTTCCCACCTTAAAAAAATATCAGTTGGTCGAGGGAAGAATCTAGAAAAAAAGGATATTTTTTTGTTTCAGTAACCTACAATGAGTAATGCGTTTTCACCCATTACAAATTCCTGATTGTCTCACTTCCATCTGATTCTTATTCTGTGATCCTGATATCAAAGAACCATTAGATATGATATTATGTTGCAAGTACTGAATGTAGAAGGATAACAAATATGAGGCAGTGGTGGTTTTGAAAGACACCATAGAATTGAAGCAGAAGTCACTCAATGGGAGTGATAGAATATCTCCTGAGATGCTCCGAGAATATGAGATGATAATAGACCGATAACAAGGATTTTTTATAAGTGGGTTTGGTCATGGAAAAAAACCAACAAACTTAGTTGAAGGAGGTTGCACCTGTCCATAAAACATGGATTGTGGATCCTTAAGTGGACATGGTCAACCACCAGTTTAGTAGATTTTCGACAAACCAAAGACTTGATCGACCCAATCAATCCAAAAAGGTGAGTTTATAGTGGAACCACATGTTCCAACACACCATCGTAAAATTATCTTGGAGGAAAACAAATTTATGATGGAATCACATGTTCCAGCAGGGAACCCATGGAGGGTAGGAACTATCGCACACGTTATGATGTGAAGAAATAGAGTGGCTAATGTTACAACTTGAAAGGATGGAACCTAAAGCATGTGGAAAAAAAATGGATGGTTAAAAATGCAAATCATAGATGTTAGTAAATACCTACCCTATGTGCCAATTTTAAGAAATCATACCTCAATTTCAGTGAAATTCACCATTTCCATAAAAAAAATCCCTATTATCCTATCAACACTAGATGTCATGGTTAATTTCAATTAAAAATGGAAATAAAATTACAATAAGCTAATGAAATAAATAAATAATGAAATAAATAAATAGAATCCACTTAAATGGTATCAATGTGAAAAAGTATTTTTATCATCCAAATTGTTATAAAAGAAAAATTACAATGGTAAAAGCTCATTTTTCAGTTGCAAACAAAGGTGAGATAAGAATTTGTGGAGAAAAACCCTCTTCCAAGTGCAGGATTTAGGATCTCATTTTGGGAGATTTACTCAACTGATTTGTTGTTGATATGAACTAGGTAAGATATGATAACCAAACCTTTGTTTTCCCTATCATTACATTTTTATTTTTTATGGCGATTTTTTAAAAAATGGAACGATATCTCATGGCATCCTTTGGTGTTGTTGGATGTGCAAAGGCATATAACGTCTTGTTTCTTTGTTCATATGCGACGTCTAACAATGCATCATGTGATTCCTTTTTGGCGTCACACAACACTTCACATGACATCAATGGGGTTTCACATGACATCCAAGAGGTGCTAAAAGGATGAGCATGCCGCAAGCATGGGATTCGGGATTGTGACTAACAGGGTGATTTTTTTTGTTGGGTTTGTAGGAAACAAAAATCATGATTGATTATAAGGAAATGGATCATGAGGGAGATGATTTTTCTTCCAAGAAAATTCCCCCATGATGACATCCCTCTTTGACTATTTCCTGCTGAATTTTTTTTGTTGTCCATTGTTATGGTCACATGAGTACTTACTACAAAAGTTGGTTTAGTACTGGAATCCATAACAAGAATGTTTCATGATAGAGGGAAATGATCTCTACCTTGAGATTGATGACCTTTACTTCTATACTGGATTGTCACATAGGGCAGTACCATGGAGGGTTGATAGTATGCTCGGTGGAGATGAGTGGTCCACCAGGGAATACATAGAGAATTATTATCAATAGGTATCACAACGGATGAGTGCAAAGATCCCAATATGGGATATCAATGAGTTTCCCCTCAAGAAAATTTTGTTCAGTATGAGTTGAGCAGTGGAATCTACAATGCCACATATGGAAACAACGGAAAACATGTAGGTGGCACTTATGTTCTTGGAACCTACCAGATTCAATTGGTGTGATGGTGTGGTGGCCAATATGAAAGTGTTATTGACAGAATGCAAGACCAATTTGCAAAAGTAGTTAGGGTAAGGATACATTCTAGTGACCTTCTTCATGGGAATGATACCTGAGTTGAGGTCCTATATAGTGATGGGAAACCCAGTTCTACAAGACCTGATAATGATACTATGGGCGAAACACATGACCAAATGACTAGGGGGCAGGACCAAGGATTTCTACGAAATTGGCTTCGACTCTTAGTGACACCATAAAATATTAGGGGTACAGGAATTTTTATAATAATGCATCAACTTTAGATAGGATTTAAATATTCCTCTTGCCCCATGATAAGCATGCATACCTCTTGGTAATTGTATTTTGGATTTTATATATTTCGACGTTTTTTTTTTTGATATATGTAATTTTTTTGGTGGATGCAATATGATTAACATGAATTTGTATTTTTCATAGATGTTGGACTGATGTGTCTAGAGGGATGGGGTCGAGCATGTTCCTAGAGCATGGAAGAGGAGTCATCAGGGGAAGTGGGAGATGATGGAACCTCGGAGCATCACCATGTACATTGAAATTTGGAGGGGATGATGATGGGGGTCCCCCTATGAAGATGGATGAGATTCGACTTCACATGTGGAAACACACTGAAGGGGTGTGCCTCCCCTTTTCTCGACTTCTCCTGAAGGTGGATAGGGTAGTATTATGATACCATGTAATCCATAACCAGGATGAATATATGATAGTATCCCCATTTTTGTACTATATGTTATAATTAGACAATAGGAATTATTTGTATTAGGAGGCAAATAAAGGCCAACTTTTGTATATGAACCTCATTTCGAAGGGTGTAACACAATTATATATATATAAATATATATATATATGATTGTTTTGACTACTACTTATGAATATCTAATGATGTAATGGTTGACCATGTTTATGTACATGCATACTAGATGACTTAAGTAATGAGACAAATTCCATTATAACACACAATTATCCAAATAATCCACCAATGTGTTAGACTCTCTTAGAACATGAAATTATTCAATGTACTCAAAGTAGCATTCAATAAAATGAACCCTCAAATACTTACAAAACAATGGGGGATGTCTAACACAATAGGCACGATTCAATTGTGAAACCACAAGCTAAGAGTCCAACTCGAAAACTAAATGATGTAGTCCAAGGGAGAGATCCTCGAAGAAAAGTTCAATGACAACACTATATTCCACAATGTCATTGGTTGTAGCACCAATATAGACACATTTTGAGCTTGCCAACTTTTTAGTGGGTGAGAATATCACCTAGGTAGTAGAAGTTATACTTTGGGTACTCTAGCTAACACCATCAACATATCCCACGTAGACTGAGGCAGACGATGACATGTGTAAATCAATCATAAATAATGATAATAAAAGAATTGAGACAAGAAAGACATATTAAAAGAAAAGCACACCGCTCCCGGGGGGGCAACTCAATTGGCAAGTGCCGTGAAAATGAAGTTCCATAAGGTTTCGAGTTCAATTCCCCCCGACTTACCTTGTGTGCCTCGTAAGGGGAATCGTGGGCACACCTGGAGGTTATAGTGGTAGCGGTTGGATAACACGGCCACGTG
>ML780221.1:22949-35190 GCA_009831015.1 Picea engelmannii | reverse complement strand
ATAATAATTAAGTAATTACTAAATAATATTTAAATATTACATTTAAATTGTATCAAAATATGTTCATAGTTGTGGCGATGCATGCCGGCCGTCAACTAGCAACAACCACATTAATGTAAAAAGTGGTTGATATACGCCGATCGACGACGCCATTAATTAAAAAAAAGTGAAAAAATATACGCTGATCGGCACCATTAATTAAAAAAAAGTGAAAAAATGGCGCCGATCGGCGTATATCAACCACTTTTTACATTAATGTGGTTGTTGCTAGTAAATATGAAATTGCTAAACTAGAAATAAATATAATGATTCCACAACTACTAAATTGCAATGCCGCATTTTACGGGACTACTTTTAGAAAACCAAAATTATTCTTGGAGGCTTTTGTTCACAAACGACCCATTTAGTTAATAAATTTTATTAAGACGCTCTCACACAATTTTATTTGGATCGATTAGATTTAAAATGTGAAAAGGTTAAAAATGCATGAGTTGTTTTGATGAATTTTTATTGCAATGATGGTTAAATGAATAATACTATTAGTTATTTAATGAATTAGATGTTGCTACGAGTTTCGTGAGTGAAAGGGAACCTATATATATTGTGGATGTTTCTAACAATTTTCCGAGTGATAGTGATATGTTGATGTGGGCATCGTGGATGAGACCTTGAGACTCAAGTTAGGGAGCAATGCTTAAATTGTAAAAAAAAATTGTGTAATGGAAAAGATTAATGATAATGTTGACAAGAAAAGATTTACCTAATGCAGGCACACATATTTTATTTGTCGATTTCACTCACATAAGAATAACACGATGGTATAGATAGATTCACACAAGTACTCTCGGGAGAGGTGGAACACCCTCTCTAATTTAACATAGTAGCACGGCCAAAGTTTAAAAATATGGGGCCTTTTTCTTAAACGGTTGCATGATGCAGTGAAGTGAGGGTGGGTCACAGATTCAGTCACTTGGGGTGCATAATAAGGTGAAAATTTTATTTTTCAGAAAACAGAAATTAGACCAACATGAGTAGAGAACGGAAACATGGACAAACAAGGGAGAGTAACCCAAGTGAATGGGGCCGAGGAACAGAAACCATAAGGAGATAGGGGAAACCATCAAAGTTAACAAGGTCTCTATTGTTGTGCCACTTTTCTCATTGCTAAAGGTTGGATACTTGAAGGGAATGTTGCATAACACCCTTAGAGTATGCAAGTATGTTTTGAAGGGAAAGGCGTGCATGTCACCCTTAGCATCTTTATGAAATTCTTGATGAATGTGTAACAATATAAATGACAGATAACCTAAGGGAATTAGTGATGAATGTGTAAGAATATAAATGACAGATAACATAAGAGCAGGGTATAAATAAAATATGCTTAAAGATTATCATTTAGTAAAAATATTAAAATATACTATGAAGTTAGAAAAGAGTAACTGTTATTAAATGAGAAAATATGACTTACATAGTAATCTTGGATAAAGTGAAATATAATTAAAATAATGAGTTTGACTTCATGATGTGCATTTTGTAATTTAAACAAATAAAATTAATGAGAAAAATTTAATTACATTTTAGAACTCTAAAGTGAACAAAAGGTGGAGCGAAGAATCATAATTAAAGAAAAAGGTAGGCTCTTGAGTTAACAGGAAAATGCATTTAATCACCAAGAAACTAAATATTCTTATGCATCTAAAATGAGATTTGGGTGAGATTTGAGAAAAACATGTAGGAGAAATATCTAGGAGAAAATCTAAAAGTCAAGAAAAACTAGGAAACATTTAGGAAAAAAGTCAAGAAAAATGAGGAAACCTCTATGAAAAAAAAATATAAGAGACAAGAAACTCTTCCAAATATGTTTCTTGGAGTAATTTAAGTAAAGTAAGAAAAGTGGGCGAGGAAATCTTTTATTTTAAATTTTTAATTGATAATTTCATATGCACTAGGGAAGATATAAAAGAAATGTTTTGGGACAAGAGGGGCCTTCTATTTTTCTCTTTTATTGCATGGCTGTGGTAACCACCATTTGACCTGTCAGCATTTCTATTTGTGAGTTTTGAGATTAGTGTAGTCTTAGAGGTGGGAACCTCAATGCATCAATTCTTGTGAGTGTGTGCATCAATTCTTTGGGATAGCAGTTGGTTTTATACAACCTCATTGGGGTTAGGGGGCCTTGGATAAAGTGAATTTTAATTAAAATCATAACTAAGAAAGGAGTTTGACTTCATGATGGGCATGTTGTAATTTAGACAAATTAGATAAATGGGGAAAATTTATTTAGTTGAGAACTCTAAAGGAAAGAAAAGGTAGGGAAAGAATCCTATTTCATTTGAAGAAAAAGTTTTTAAAAAAGCTAGGTTATTGAGTTTAGAGGAAAATTCATTTAATCACCAAGACACTAAATATTCTTATGCATCTAAAATGAGATTTGGGAGAAACATATAGGTGAAAATCTAAAAGTCAAGAAAATCTAGGGAAGATAGACAATAAACTCTTCGAAACATCTTGGTAAAAAGTTAAGAGTCAATAAAGCTAGGACATATTAGATAAAAATCTAAGTATAAAAAAAAAACAAGAAAGATTAGAGAGTAATTTAAGGAAATTAAGAAAATTGGGTGAGAAATATTTTTATTTTAAATTTTTAATTGATAATTTCATGTGAGGAGGATATAAAAGGAGAGGTTTTGGGACAAGAGGGAGACTTCTATTTTTGCCTATAGGACCATTTTCTCTGTGAGAATTTCTATTTGTGATTTTGGAGCTCGGTGTAGGAGGTGGGAACCTCAACCCTTGTGAGTATGTGCATCAATTCTTTGGGCTGGCGATTGGTTCTATACAGCCTTGTTGTGGTTCAGGGGACTCGGAGAAGAAGAATACCCTTCAATGTTGCCTGGCGAGTCTACTCGGAGATCGGCAAGTTCCGTCGAACAATGAAGCAATTCTGGCAAAGTGACTCAACTTCAGCGGAATTGACCTAAGTTTCGACAATTGACGGAACATTCCAACAAGGTGAGAGGAGACTTCAAGAGTATTATTCTGTCACGATAATCCTGATTTGAAATGTAAATATGCATATATAATCAATGCCTTAAATTCAGGTTATTGCATGTAAAATAGGTGAATCCAAAATTGTGTGTACGTTCATTCTATCTATCAATGTTGTGTAATTTCTGGATTACGGTATTGTGTCATTGGTGGGACAACAAATTTCATGAACCTTGTGTTATAAGTTATTTTTTTTAACAGTCGAATAATTATATATATATATATATATATATTGAACGATATATTTATACTTAGAATAGTTCGACTTTATTCTACTTCTCATGGTGAAATTGGGTAAATCAAATTGGGATATGCGTAGTCGCTTGTTGAACTTGGGTTACCATAATTATTATTGAATTATTGCATTTTTCTTTTAGAATTCCTATTGGGTTTTGGAAAATATTTTATGAATGATGCAGGTTTACCCTATCAATATCCTGCCTGAATCACAACTTATATATATATATATATATATATATATATATATATATATATATAGAATTATTGCATTTTTCTTTTAGAATTCCTATTGGGTTTTGGTAAATATTTTATGAATGATGCAGGTTTACCCTATCAATATCCTGCCTGAATCACAACTTATATATATATATATATATCGACCCTACGTGCTGAAACATCTGAGATCGTAATGCAGTATATCAAATACCGAGAAATCCAGAATCATCTAAGTGAATAGTTAAACCAACATTCTGCCACTATGAATGATGTAGAGAATTTTTTTTGTTCCAATACACTCTATTCACTTGTTTCGTTGATTCTTCACTTTTTGCACATTCTGGTAGATAACTAATATCTCTGAATCGATATTCTGGTGTTCCAACCTTCCATCAATTTAATGAATTTCTCATAGATCGTGTGATCAAATCCTCTGTGGTTAGTAAAGGAAAGAGATTCATTGTTTGGGATCTATCTTTCTACCAATCTATTTATAATCCGTCTAATCATTCTATAAGATTCCTTTCGCACTTTAAATCGGCCAAAAATTTTGGAATTCTTATTTGGAAATAAAACCTAAAATTTGGATTCAAGCGTACACCTTACTAGCAGTAGTTAACAGTTTAAATGGTGTCTTAGTACTGGTGTCTTAGCAGTAGCTAACAATTTAAATTGTGTTTTAGTAGTGGTAACGATAGATTAAATGTATGGACAAAGTTCTTACAACATCGTTTATTGATAGAATGGATAGATCCTGACTTTTCAACAAACAAAACTTAGTCGATTCTAACCATGCAGGTAAATCTCTCTTCCTCATTTTGACCAACTCTATGTTAGATAATAATCATGCCACCGCTTGTATAAATGACGCATCGGTGGCCGTCTTGACCCTTCAAGACTCCGAGGACTCGAGGATTAAAACATCGTTTTACTGGTTTTCCCTAAATTGCTCAAGCGGTGGCCGCCTTAACCTTTGAAGGAGGCCACGAGATCCCATCACCGCCTTATTTAATCTTTTCTAAGATCGAAGGGGCAATTTTTGTTATCTTTTTAATTAGGGAATTTTTGTTAGTGTTTTATAAACAACTGAAACGAATTGTAATCCATCAATTCATGAAAGCACATTGAATATAAGTTGTCATTCGGGTATTCAGAGGTGTTCTCTCCGTTGCATTTTGAAAGCATTTTCTCGTACCGTTATTTGTTGGAGCGAGTGGCTTTCTTTTGTTTTCAAAAACTCCAAACCCGAAGTGTTGGGCCCACATCTTGTTCACATTTCGTGATTCAGAAATAGTTTTTTTGTTTTCTTTTTGTGTTGGGTGTTTGTAAATGCCGAAACCCAAACTTTGATGTGCCTCTGTTTTCCACATTCGCTATCAGAGCCTGCAGTCCATCCTGCTATTGCTTAGTTCAGTGAAAATAGTTCCTGTTGGTGCCGAATTTTACCCTCTTGTTTTCCTACGCGAAGGTTTATTTGATTCCTTTCAAATTTTTATATAAATGACTGTGTCTGGTAGTAAATCTTCTCAGGTTCAGGTTCCTGTCCTCAGCGAGAAGTCGTATGACTATTGGTATATTCGAATGAGGACGATTTTGTGTTCTTAGGATTTATGGACCTATGTTATTGATGGTTATGCTGAGCCAACTGATGCAACAACAGAACTAACTCTCTCTAATGTTGACCGTGTTTTGCTGAAGGAAAACAAGAAAAATGATAACAAGGATCTTGGATTAATTTAGCAAGGATTAAATGAATCCATTTTAACGAAGATTTCTAGTGCTGCATCTTCAAAGATGGCTTGGGACATCCTTGAAACCTGTTATCAAGGTGTGTCCAAAGTGGAGACAGTCAAGTTGCAAAACATAAGAAGGGACTTAGAAAATCTGAAGATGAAGGATAATGAAAGTGTTGATACTTTCATGACTCAAGTGTTGAGTGTTGTGAACTAGCTCAGGAAGTATGGAGATGATGTTGAGAATAAGAGAGTTGTTGAGAAAGTGCTCATAAGTTTACCTAAGAAGTTTAAACCTTTAGTTGTACCCATATAAGAATTTAAAGATTTAAGTCTAATGCATATTGATGAATTAACTCGTTCTCTTGTTGTGCATGAATCTAGGATATCTAGATATGAAGAAGGATCAATGGATCATGCTTTCAAATCCCAATTGCATCTTACCAGAGGCAGAGGCAGAGGAAGGTCTTATAATTATGGAAGATGAGGTCGATCTTCTGGTCGAAGGGACAACATAACTGAATCAATGTCTAAGGAGAAGTCCAGGCAGAATCCTCCTAATTTAAGAGAGAGCAACAACAAACCCTCGCAACAAGAAAATCAAAGGTATGATAAATATAAAGTACAATGTTATTATTGTAAGAAGTTTGGGCATTTTTCTAACAAATGTTGGAAGAAGCAGGCAGATGCTAGAAAGCAGTCACCACATATCACAAATGACTCTGAGGATGATTAAAATCACATGTTCTTGACTTGTAATGTCACTCAGGAAAGTGCTAATGATATTTGGTTTTTGGATAGTGGTTGTACTAATAAGGATTTATTTTCTTCTATTGATACTAGTATTCAGTCTAAAGTAAAAATGGGAAATGACTGTAAGGTTACAGTTAATGGTAAAGGTGTAGTTCCAGTTTATACTAAGAATAATCAAAGAAGAAATATTGATGATGTTTATTTTGTGTCTGGTTTAAAATGCAATCTTATTAGTGTTGGACAACTCATGGAGAAAAAGTACAGAGTGTTCTTCAAGAACAAGGTATGTACAATCTATGATAAATTACCCATCAGACAGTTAATTGCAAGAGTAGAGATGACCGAGAATAGAATGTTTCCAATTGTTATGAGAAATGATTTGACTGATTTTTTGAATGCTTATAAAGATGGAAGTTTAGATGAATCTTGGTTATGGAATTTCAGATATAGTCAATTACATTTCGGTGGATTAAATCTGTTACAGAAGAAGAAGATGGTAAAGGGGTTGCCATGTATTCAACAACCTGCAAGCTCTTGTGAGAGTTGTATACTTAGAAAACATCACAGAGAGAAATTTGTTTCAGGTGTTTTTTATAGAGCAAAAGCTCCATTAGAAATTGTCCATGCGGATTTGTGTGGACCTATGCAAACACCTTCTTTGAATGGTAGTGTTTATTTTATGAATTTTATTGATGATTTTAGTAGGAAGACTTGGTGGTATTTGTTGAAGCAGAAATCTGAAGCCTTTGAAGTTTTTAAGAGGTTTAAGTCTATGGTTGAGAATGAGAGTAGTCAAACCATTAAGATCCTAAGGTTTGATAGAGGAGGTGAGTATAAACTGAATGAATTCATTGAATATTGTTTTTTTCATGGAATTAAAGGGCAATTTACTACTCGATATACTCCATAGCAGAATGGAGTGGCTAAAAGGAAGAATCAAACCATCATGAATATGGCTCGAAGAATGTTGGAAGAGAAGCATCTTTCAAATGAATATTTGGGAGATGCAATTGTTTGCTATGTCTATATCTTGAATAGAAGTCCGACCAAGACCGTGAGGAATTGCGTACCTCAGGAAGCCTGTGACAGTAAGCCTTGCAATGTTTCTTATTTGAAAGTTTTTGGATGTGTATCATATGCGCATGTACCTGAAGAAATGTGGAGGAAGTTGGATGAAAGAAGTGAGAGATGTATCTTTGTTGGATACAGTGAACAGTGTAGGTCATAAAGACTCTACAATACCATCTCCAAGAAGTATGTAATCAACAAAGATGTTGAATTTAAGGAAGAGGAAGCCTAGGATGGAAGTATTGATAAATCTATTTCAGAGGGAGCCATGTTACCCCATGAAGATGATGATGGAGCTGAGCAAGCTGAAGGAGGTTGAAAGTTGGTTCCTCATGCACATATGCCTGCAACGAGAATTCCTACAAGGGAAGCACTAGATATCAACCCATCTCAATTTAGAACGCCCAGAACTTGTGAGCGTGGTGAGCCATCTGGATATGGTGGACATCAAATAGATTTACAGGTAAGTAGTGAATCGAATCCTACTTTAGTTTCATTGAAAAATAGATTTAAATGTCAAAAGACTAGAAGCTTAAGATAATTATATGATCAAAATGAAGAAGTAGATCAGTTTTCAAATTTTTCATTAATGACATGTGATCATGTAAGTTTTGATGAAGTTGTTAAAGAGGATGTCTAGATAAAAGCAATGGATGAGGAGATTGATTCCATTGAAAGAAATAACACTTGGGATCTTGTCGATTTACCTGAAGGCAAGAACAATAATTGTGTTAAGTGGGTTTAGGACTAAGCTGAATGTAGAAGGTGAGTTGAAAAGTACAAGGAAAGACTTGTAGCTCAGGGGTTTAGTCAACAACCTGATATTGATTACAATGAAACCTTTTCTCATGTAGCAAGAATTGACATAGTGAGGATGGTCTTAGCTATTGCAGCTCAGAATAAATGGATCATGCATCATATAGGCATTAAGTCTGCATTATTGAATGGATGTTTGGAAGAAGAGGTTTATGTAAGAAAACCTCTGGGTTATGAGATTGATAAGCATAGTTATAAAGTTTACAAGTTAAGGAAATCTTTATATGGATTGAAGCAGGCATCCAGAGTTTGGTATAGCAGGATTGATGAGTACCTGATTAGTATTGAATTCAACGGAAGTCCAAGTGAACCAAATCTATATAGAAACATAAACCAGGGAGGTAAAATTTTGATTGTTTGTCTGTAGGTTGATGATTTGATTTTACCGGAGATCTATCTATAGATGATTTTAAAAATTCCATGAATTGAGATGACTGATTTAGGATTGATTAAATATTTCCTTGGAATTGAAGTGGATCAATCTGATGATGGAATTTTCATTTGTCAAACTAAATATGCAAATGAAATATTGAAAAGGTTTAGAATGTTGAATTGTAAGACAACTGCAACACCAATGGCAGCCGATACTAAACTTAGAAAATATGATGAGAGATCATATGTTGATCCAACTTTGTATAAAAATTTGGTTGGAAGCCTTATGTATTTAACAACAACGAGACCTGATATTATGTTTGTTGTAAGTTTAATTTCCAAATTCATGGAGACTCCGAAGAGTACTCATTGGGAAGTAGGAAAGAGGATCATGAGATACATTGCTGGAACAACTAATTTTGGTATCCGATACACATCAAACTTGAACTTTGAGTTGATCAGATATACTGATAGTGATTATGCAGTTTCCATTGATGATAGGAAGAGAACATCTGGTTATGTGTTCAGTTTTGGATATGGAGTAGTGGCATGGGAATCAAAAAACCAACCCATAGTGACTTTATTTTCTGCTGAGGCAGAGTATGTTGCAACAGCTACAACTGCATGTCAAGTTATATGAATGAGAAGAATCTTGAATGAATTATTGCATGAGTAGAATGGTGCAACTCAGATTGTCTCTGATAATAAATATGCCATTGCACTGTCAAAGAATCACGTTTTTCACAAGGAAAGTAAGCACATTGATACGAGGTATCATTTCATTCGAGAGCTGGTAGATGGTAAAAAAAAAATTGTTCATTTCTGCAAGTCTGAAGAACAATTTGCAGACATATTTACAAAGCCTTTGAGAAATAAATTGTTTAAACTTCATAGATATAATATTGGGGTCTCTAAGCTATAATGAAATGTTATAATGAAATGTTAACAACAATCTTGTATTGCTTGTTTAGTTTGTTTTGTTTTGAAATGATTAAGAGGGAGTATGTTAGATAATAATCATTTCACCGCCTATATAAACGACGCATCAGTGATCGTCTTGGCCTTTCTAGACTTGAGGATTAAAACACCATTTTACTGGTTTGCCCTAAGTTGCTCAAGCGGTGGCCACCTTAACCTTTGAAGGCCACGAGATACCATCACCACCTTATTTAATCTTTTCTAAGATCAAAGGGACAATTTTTGTTATCTTATTAATTAGGAAGTTTTTGTTAGTTTTTTATAAATACCTGAAACGAATTGTAATCCATCAATTCATGAAAGCACATTGAATATAAGTCGTCATTCGGGTATTCGGAGGTGTTCTCTCCGTTGCATTTTGAAAGCATTTTCGTGTACCGTTATTTGTGGGAGCACGTGGAATTCTTTTGTTTTCAAAAACTCCGAACCTGAAGTGTTGGGCCCACAACCTATTCGTGTTTCACTATTCGGGAATACTTGTTTTGTTTTCTTTTTGTGTTGGGTGTTTGTAAATGCCAAAACCCTAACTCCGATGTGCCTCTATTTTCCACACACTAAACACTGAAACAAAATTCTTTGTTGCCTCCGCAGAAAGGCTTCTCATACTAAAATTCGTGTTAAATAAAATCCAATCAGCTACCCATTGCGTGGACACTCACATGGTATCATGTTGCTTTTGGGATTTAAAACAGAGTTTTAAAAGTTACAATTATAGTAATTATTTGAAAAGATAAAGTTAATTTTGAATTAATGCCAGAAATTTTAGTAATGGTAACTCTCTGTCCCAAAACTAATTATTTAGAATCAACTTACTTATAAGTATATTCAATATTGTTTATTATCTATTATTAAATGTTTATCCGTGTTTAACATTATCATGAATCTATTATTAAATGTTTATCCGTGCTTAACATTGCAGAGAGA
Organism: Picea engelmannii; assembly: GCA_009831015.1. Taxonomy (NCBI): domain Eukaryota; kingdom Viridiplantae; phylum Streptophyta; class Pinopsida; order Pinales; family Pinaceae; genus Picea; species Picea engelmannii. The sequence continues at coordinate 25,042 of ML780221.1, read as the reverse complement.
TTTAAACTTTGAACGCTTTATTTATATATATTATTTTTATTTTGAAGGTTTTATTTATATATATTATTTTTATTTTTTCCATAGAAAAAGGGTTATGTTATTCATTTAAAAAAACAAAATTATATTATATAAGTGTTAAGTGAACACATTTCATACATGAAAATTAAAATGGTAAATTATCAAAAAAGAAATAAAATAATAATAATCTATTTTTAAGGTCACAGCCAATTCAGCACATCAAATTGGTGTATGAGACCCTCTTGTTTGTGGGACAAGGGACCCCCTTCACCCAACTATTTGACTAGTAAAATCTACAAAGGTATACATACCATGCGCTCCTCTGGATTTGAAACAAAGACCACAAAAATAACAACCATCAAAACCAACTAAAAAAAAGAAAAGATCCCAACGTTAAACTTGAGCTAGCAGAAAATGCCTTAAAAAAAACTCTCAACCCGGTCATAGATATATAAACCTCTCAAGTCACAAAACCTGAGTATACGTCAAACTTTGAAAAAACTAGCTCCAAAACTAAAGAAGGAAGGAGAAACCCCAGCCAAAACCGTGAAGAAGCAATGACAACAGCGAAAGAGAAAAATCCAAAGACCGGAACCAGGTCACAGAGGTATATGCCTCTCTCAAGCCACAAAGGCTGAGTATGCGTCAAACTTTGAACGAACTGGCTCCAAAAGTAGAGAAGGAACGAGAAACCTCAGCCAAAACCATGAGCAAGCACTGACAACAACCATAGAGAAAAATCTTAAAACCGGACGAACCAGGTCACAGAAATATATGCCTCTCAAAAAATTGAGCCTGAAAACACATCAAACCTTGAAGGAACCGACACCAAATCTAGAGCAAGAAACCGTCGACAAAAAAACACCAAAACCCTACCTAGAGCATGCTGTTGAAAACGGTGACAACAAACTCACCCGTAAATAGAAATAATCCATTGTAACTAATCCATCTAAATTAGAATATGGATTTTTCTAAATTAGAATATGGATGTTTCTAATTAGAATATGGATTTTTCTATTTAATTGTATGCCCGTAGAGGCTGAGGAAGTGACTGAGAAGTGTGAGGATTGAGATCCGTCTGTAATCTCCATTGGCTGAATAATAAGATGACCGATACCTATGCTTGGTGGACGTAGCCCAACAATTGGGTGAACCACGTAAACTGCTGTTTGCTGTGTTTTGTGTTTGCATATGTATTGTTTATCTTATGGTAATTGTGTTTTCCGCATTAACAATTTCAACAAGTGGTATCAGAGCTCAGGAGCTCATGAGCTGAGGAGGACGCAGCCGGGAAGAAGCCAAAGCATTGAAATTTCGTTTTTGGAGCAGCACTTGTCAAAGACCTGCAAAAGGGCGCGTCGGCGCTGGGCAAAACGTTCACGGGGAACGCCGGCGCTTCACACCCAAGTCACGGGCGCGCTGTTTAATAAAATTGCGTGTGTTTTGTGGAGGAGCGCTGGAAGGAGAGCCAGCGCTCACATTATAAGCTAAAGGGAGCGCCAGCCTCCGTTGACTTACACGCTTCAGCAAATTTTGTAATGAGCGCGCCCCTCCATACTCCATAGCAGCGCTCAAGAGGTTAAGGAGCGCTCCCCCCTTTTTTTTTTAACATTCGTATGAACTTTTATATAAACCTTTTTTCATTTTTTGGTATGACAAATGAGTCGTATGAAGTTTTCTTTTTTTGAAAAAGTAGTATGAAGGTTTTTTATACTTTTTCAAAGTATTAAAGAATTAAAGGGGCTTTTATTATATTTGAGAAATATAATATGTATGATGAAAGGGTGGAGGAATAAGGTGAAGTAAAGCTTTTTCATTACATTTTTTTTTAAAGGTGAATGTATGTAATTTTCTTTGAAAATTACACAAGATTACTTCACATATTTTAAAGGGGGCTTTTGGATATTAAAAACAACAGTGTCTGTTTTTCTTTTTATGTTTCCTCTGATGAAAAAGATGCAGAGTGCTAAGTTTGAAATTGAAAAGTTTAATGGCAAGAACAATTTCGAGATCTGGAAGGTTAAGATGCACGATCTGCTCGTACAACAAGGCGTGGTGAAGGCGCTGTTGGGAAA
>ML780220.1:827719-851296 GCA_009831015.1 Picea engelmannii | reverse complement strand
GAGTTATCTCTTGAACATTGTATAAGCTATTTATGATAAGGAAGTTTTTGTTGGGTTTTCTTCCCCTAGAGGGTTTCCCAGGATAAATGTTGTGTCTCTTATGAATGTGTATTTCTCAGTGATCTTGTTCATATGATGCTCTTATCTATTGAAATGCAAAGAACTCTAGTAATGGCATAAACATTAACATAAGGGTCATCTTGATTGGTGGAAACTGGAAATGAAATTGCCAACTTGTCAAAGAAATTAGTGGAATGAAAAAATGGAGGATCACCAAGTTTGTCGTCAGTTGAATAAAAGTCCATATGTTGAAGACCACCAAAAACGTCGAATAAACCTGCACAATAAAAATAGAAAAGAATTGCAGTCATCTGACAAACATAGTATAAACTTTATCAGAAGACTTTAGAGCAATGTACATTAGAAAAGTATCATGGATATAGATGGATAAATATGGCTAGAGATCAATGAGAATCAATGGACAGATCCAAGGGTCATTTGAAAAATATGAGCTACAATTGCGCAGTTTTCTAGTAGGGCAACAATATCTGCAACAACAACATTCTGATGTACAAATTGATATACATGACATCCTGTAGAGATAACAAGAGGAGTGACATTGTCACGAAGAGATACCCTTTTTACAACAAAGGGGGAGAACAATCAGAGGCAGAGAGAGAAGAGTGAAGGGATAGTTATTGGAGTTCAGACATTGATCAGTAGCATATAGACAGATAGTTCATAGGAGGAGAAACCCTTTTCCATTGATGTCAAAGGGGGAGAGTAACTTTAGAGGAGAGAAGCATCATCACAGGGGGATATTGTCTATGAAGTTGGTGTGTTGCCACCAATGACAAAGGGGGAGATTGTTGGACATAGTTTCATTAATGTGTTGTCATTCATGTCAAACAATATAACGGTATGTAGAGTTCATGTCAAATAAATATATGAAGGTATCATTGATGTGTTGTCATTGATGTCAAAAAATATGAAAATATGCAGAGATTAAATCTTAGGAGAGGTAGCTTGCAAAGAATATAACTATAAACCCAAAAATATCAGAAGAGATGACACACAGGAGCCATCCATTATCATTTCGGGACAAACCATGACCGTTAGATCATGTTTTAGTGGAAGGAAAGAGTAAGTTGCAAATGTCCCGAAGTAGATGCAAGTCATATGATCTGAGGAAACACTTCCAGACAAATCATGATCATCGGATCAAAAAAAGTAGAAGGATAGGATAAGCAAGGACAAAGGCCCGAGATCCTGAATAGCCAAATTCCCGACAGTCGTTGGATCGTGTTAATCCTTTTCGGGTTAAAGAATGAACATTAGATGAAGTCAAGTTACTCTAGGTTTAAACTTCAGGGAATCTCACTTCAATATATTTTGGAAGTTGAGAAATCGAATTACCCGAAGTACTGAAGACCGAAATGATTGAGGACCGTTAGATATGTTCAATACATGATGACCGTCAGATCAGGATGATGGTCAACTTCGGCGTTGACCACTTAGGATAAATGGAGTTGAGAACATGTAAACTCACCCGAAGGCCGAAGTTCCGAAGTCACAGAGTAAGACACGTGGTACACACGTTGAGATCCCACATCATCATAGTCCACATTGGCAAGGACACATGGCACATTAAGATGGTGACAAGTGTCAATGTCCAGTTGGCATTTTAGACTACGTAAGTCACAAATTAGGGTGATATGTGGAAAATAAAATTAGGGTCCACATCATCTTGAGTGATGTCATTAAGACACGCCACTCTGGGTCTAAAGCCTCCGAGGATGTTCAGCTTCTCCTACTAGACAAATGCCCGAAGCACCAAATTTCTGAAGTCATGAAATAACACTAGTCGTAGATCTGAGATCCTCCAGGATGAATCATGACAGTTAAATCAAGCTTAGTGGAAGGATAGTGTAAGGTGTACTAAACAACTGACAACAAGCGGCCACCATAGTGTAATGAATTATTCAGTAGGTAAACCTTCAGGGGGATTGAACTACTTCATAGTTCAAGTGGTCCAGAGTCTCGAAGAGCTGAAGTTCCGAAGTAAGATCTGACCGTCCGTTGAGAAGGAAGATTCACGGTCGAGATCCTATAAGGCACACAATGAGAAGGCCATTACCTAAGTGGCTTGTTGAGGTTGTGCAGATCATCCACTCAACCACAGATTAAGACAAAATCGTCTGATCTATGAGTATATAGGTAATACGTACTTCGGTGACATGTACTATGTAAGGTTTAAATATTACAAAGGATGGAAGTCTCGAAGGATGAAGTTGCAAAATAACGATGGTCGTCCATATCAACCTTTGATTAATTCATAGCCATTGGATAAAGAAGTGGAAGGTTAGTGTATGGATTGAAGCTAGACCATTGATTTGGTTCCAAGACTCATTCTAACCATTGGATCCATCCGTGTGATAGGTAACCACTTCAAGAAGTTCAGACTTCGGAAGATTGGATGATTCTAAAAGACAAATCTTCCGAAGGCCAAAGTCTGGAGGACTAGGTTCTAGCCCCCAATCACGAGTTATGAACATATAAGTCATGAGGTGCTGAGAGCATTTCTTAAATTAATAAGCTTGTGTTTTTGCGCATATGGTCATATGTAAATGGTTTGAAGGAAGTGCCTCTGCAAAATTCGATTTCTGCAATATTTGTAGAAGTAAGGGATCGAGTTAAAAGATGAAATTGATCCATATCTATGATCAATTTATGAAAAGCCTTCACGGTAAGGTTTGAATAATAACATAGATTATGGTTAAGTTAAATGAAGAGGTGCAATGGTCCAAACGAAAGGACACAATGCGTTATAAATCACACTAGTTTGAAGATTATATAAACGAGAAATAGTGGTGAGAAGAAAGGGTCTCTGTAGTCCAAATCAAAAGATATATTGAAAATAAGATGACAGAAGCATGGTTGACAATGTTAGACTATGTTTGACCATGCTTGATTATGTTTAACCTTAGTTGACCAAGTTTGAGTATGGTTAACTATGTTTGACTATGGTTGACCATGTTTTACCATATTTGAATTTGGTTAACCATTGTTGACTATGGTTGGCCATGATTGACCATGCTTCATTTTGGTTGACCATGTTGATTATGGTTGACCATCCTTCACTATGGTTGACTATATTTGACTATTGCTGACTTTCGTTGAGCATGTTAGCCATGTTTTGCTATGGTTGACCATGTCAACCATGTTTGATAATGGTTGACTTTTATTGAGCATGGTTGGACATGTTTGAGTATGGATGGTTATAATTGACCATGCTTTACTATGGCTGACAATGTTTTACTATGGATGACTATGATTGACTTTAGTTAACCATGGATGACTATTTTTTGCTATGGATGACTATGGTCAACCATGGTTGACTATGGTTGAGCATAGTTGGTCATGTTTGACTGTGGTTGAACTTTGTTGACTATGTTTGAATTTTATTGAGCATGGATGGCCATGTTTGATTATGGATGATTATGGTTGACCATGTTTTACTATGGTTGTCTTTGGTTGAACGCTATTTTCCATGGTTGAATCTAGTTGGACATGGCTAACTATGGTTGACTATGTTTGACCATGGTTGACAATGGTTGACTATAGTTAGCCATGGTGGAGCATGGTTTACCATTGTTAGCCATGGTGGAGCATGGTTTACCATGTTGATTTTGGTTGAACATGGTTATGTTGCATTGTGATGCATAGCTTGGTTGACTTGTGTCAAATTTCAATGTTCTCTAATGGTTATTTCACATTGCAACGTTTAGAAAGGGTTATGTGGCATTGTGACATTTCTTAAGAGTTATGTTGGATGATGGCATTCCTCAATGGGTATGTTGCATTGCGACATTCATCTTGGTTTAATTGTGTCGAATTGGTACATTTTAGAATGGTTATGCCACATTACGATGTTCATCAAGGGTTGTGTTGAATTGTGACATTCCGTAAGGATTTTGTTGAATTGAATGTTCATTAAGTGTTATGTTGCAATGTGACATCCTAAAGGGCTTTCTTGGATTGTAACATTCATTTATGGTTATGTCACATTGTGGTGTTCATATTTGTTGACTTGTGTTGAATTACTATGTTCCTTAAAGGCTATGTTACATTGTGACATTCATCGAAGGTTATTCATCATTGTGACATTAAGAGGGACAACATTGACATTGAAAGATTGATTTCAAAATCATGTCACATCTTGACATCAAGAGGTTGACAATAATTATTATTTATTTAGTTAATCAAGTTTATTTTTATGTGAAATTTGGTGTATCTGCATTCTCATGTTTGAAATTCCTTATTACTTGATATATTATGTCTAATTTATTTAAATAGGTAATTTATAAGTTTTTTTATCATTGAAATGTATCTATTAAATACTACAATGAAATGTCAATGTATTTGGTGACTATGGTTGACCATGATTTACTATGGTTGGCTTTGGTTGAACATGGTTGGCCATGGTTGACTATCGTTGACCATGCTTTACTATGGTTGGACATGGTCGACTATGGTTGACCATGCTTTACTATGGTTGGCTTTGGTTGAACGTGGTTGGCCATGGTTGAATACGGTTGACCATGCTTTACTATGGTTGGACATGGTTGACTATGGTTGGCCATGATTTATTATGGTTGGCTTTAGTCAAACACAGTTTTACATGGTTGACTATGGTTGACCTTGGTAGACCATGGTTGACTTTGGTGGCCATGGTTAACTATGGATATGTTGCATTGTAGTGTACATACTAGTTGACATATGTCGAATTGGAACTTTCTACAATGGTTAGATGGCATTACATTGTTTACAAAGGGTTAGGTTTCATTGCGACATTCATCAAGAGTTATGTTGCATTGTAATGTTCCTCAATGAGTATGTTGCATTGTGACATTCAAATTGGTTGACGTGTGTTGAATTCTTATGCTCCTAAATGGTTATGGAACATTGTGATGTTCATCAAGGATGATGTTGCATTGCAATGTTCCTGAAGGGTTCCTGCAACATTCCCTAATGGTTATCTTTAATTGAAATGTTCATGTTTATTGACTTATGTTGAATTAATATGTTCCTCAATGGTATGTTTCAGTGAAACATTAATCATGGGTTATCTCACATTGAAAAATTAAAAGGGTTGACGATTGTTGACATTAAGTTGACTTCAACATTATGTAATAACATTAAGAAATTGACAATAATAATTCTTCATTACTTTATTTCATCAAATTTATTTTTATGTGAACTTTCAAATATCTACATTCTTGTATTTAAAATTCCTTATTACTTAATAAATTATATTTAAATTTTTTATAAAATAGTTTCTAAGTTTTTGTTATCATTAAAATGTATTTATTGAATACTGCAATGTTTGGTGCCAAATAAAGAAATATATCGCATTGCTTCAAGAAAGAAGTACATTGATATGTACAATTAATATTCAAAGCTAATAAATTCTTAATGGTTTCACACAAGAGAAAGTTTGGGTATGGCTATCATAATGCGAAGTACATCCATAGTTTTTCTTGTAAATTTTCATACATATTTCAAGTATATTATTTTTCATAAAATATCTAAACTTAATTCAATTTCATACATATTTGAAGTATATTTATTTTTCATAAAATATTTAAACTTAATTCAATTTTCAATTTCATACATATTTGAAGTATATTTATTTTTCATAAAATATTTAAACTTAATTCAATTTAGAGAAGGGAATTTGAACATTTACATTTAAATTTTTTGTATATATAAATTATTTATATAAAAACAATACCAAAAAAACATAATATTAAATAAATGTTTTTCAAAGCAATTTAATTAACCATACTTATTACTAAATAATATTTGTTTTGAATATTTATCAAAATAATTAAATTATATCATTACTTAAGAAAATGTGAAAAGCGTAATTAATATCAAGAAAAGGTGAAGTCAAAACAACGGGGTCTCATACACCAATTTGGTGTGTTGGCTTGACCGTAATCTTAAAAATAGATTATTATTATTATTATTATATATCTCTTAAACAATTTAAGTTGGAAAAGGAAAAATATGATCAATAACCACCTTTATATATGATATTTCTAATTTTTTTATTTACAAATTGACAACTGCAAAATTTGGATCAAAATAAATGTCTATCACGACCAAAATCTCTATTTATCTTTATCAAATTTGTGGAAAAACTAAAATCCTTCTCCTTCTCTCCTTACACATTTGTCTTTTTAGATAATTTTTTGTGCAACTATACATTTACCATATTTAGCCCATTGCACGCGACATTTGTCATCATATTTAAGAACTTGGGCTAAGTTCTTGTGTGGAAAGCTAAGTTTTTTAAATGATGTGAAGGAAAGAAGGGTAGTTGTATTTAATATTGATGGTTGGGAACTTCAAAGTTGAGATGCCTTGTAAAACTCAAAAATCATATGGGTTCAATAAAAAAAAAACCCCTTACCAATCTAGATGAACTTTGGACTCTCTTCTCATCCATTTTTTTTATCTTTATGTGATCTACACGATTGCTTGTATCTCTTGACATTGTATCTAATAAAGGTGTGAAGGTTGACATTGTTTCAAACACTTCATGATAATAAAACTTCCTTTGTGTTACTTATCAAACTTACACTTCGGATTATAAATCCATAAAAACTAGTGAAAACCTAGGGGGAACTTAGGAGGTTTTTCCAATGTCAACAAAACAACATCTATTATAACTTTAAGCTGACTCTCCTCCAACACAAAGGGGGAACCCTAAGTAAAATGTTGAAAAATGTTCTTTTGATTAAGTGGGTGTAACAATAAACTAGTGCAAATCCAACAATGGCAAATGGATTCAAAATACAAATCATGAGGGTTCAAATATGTGAATGATTAGAACATGACTATGCTATTATAAACATGTTATAATCAATCATGAATATTATTTTAGTGATAAAAAAAAACCTTGAAGGATTTCTAAAGGTATGCCTCTCAAAACAATAAACTATAGTAGTGTAGATGTGTTTTAACATGAACATGAACATAAACAATAACAACAACAACCTCAATGAAATGGCAACAAGAAGTTCTATTTTGGTCTATGATAAAAAAAAAAAAAAATTTGTACCTCAACCTTTATTTGGGAGAAAGGATATCCTTCATACAAAACCCTTACAATATATTATATATGTATTTCTAACACCCCAATTTAGCATAATAATGACAAAATGATGAACCTTGCATTGAAAATGTTCTTGAACTTTCCTTAATGTCGTTACATTTTCAACATAGACCTTTGAATTTCTTCCTTTATCTTTCACATTTAGAAAATTATAGAAATTCTCCTTTTATAGAGTTTTATCTCAATCATTATACAATAATAAATATTAAGTAGACTGTAGATCCACAATTTCCTCTAAGAAAGTATATTACATTACATAGTCCAATCTAAACATCTTTCTTCACGAGGCTAGGAAGGGCCTCAATAATGATGAAAAATGCATAAATAAGGATTAGAATATGCCCTTTCTACCATGCCCTTGATACCACATGTCACTTTCCCATGGAGAGAATTCTCTTAGACCCTGTATCTTTGATCTTGTTTAGGGTTTATTTCTCCATCTCTTATTTTTGACTTGGGTGTTCTCCAAGAAATGGTATTTTAGTGTTTTTTTCTCCAAAAATAGCTATGAGAGTCCATATATGGTGGAGTGCTTCTCTTCATTTCCCAATATGAACTATGATCATGTGATGAAATCATTTAATAATGAATTATAACGTGGTGCATTCCCCCCAAGAAGAGTTGTTTACCATGTGAGAGGGAATTTCAATGACAGTTGGCCACCTTCACTTTGTATCTCTCCCTTAAAATATGACTTTGTCCATGTGAGAGGGTAGCTAGATGACATGTTTCCTTGTCTTGTGAAGGATGTTCTCTTGATTTATTATATACAATACCAAAAATCCACTAAATGATATGTCATTCTTCCAAATATGTAACTTTTCCTTGGAAAATGTGACATGACCCAAATGGTGAAAGTGCCTCCAAATATGTTGAAATGCCTCAAAAGACATTCATCAATGAAGAAACATGCAACACAACCTACAATAAAATCCTCCAAGGAAATTTCTTCCACAAACAACATATTGACATGATATTCAATCATTGGCATTCAAGTCTTCACGTTGTCTTATGGTAACACTCCCAACCTTCAACTCTCTAAGTCCTATTAATGAGGGCTTACTGTGGCAAAGGATTATGATTCTGTAGCATTTTTTCATGTCTATTTCAACCTCAACATGGAGGTAGATATCTAAGATAATAAATATGTTGATGTATCTCTAGTTAGCAACATCGAGAAGACATTCTCCCAGATTGGTCATGTTGATCTGAGCAAGGGAAATGACTCATTCACTCATGAAGATTTGCTAGTGGTGAATGGCCTAGGCATAGTCTTTTCTCCTAATGAGGAGAAGATATAATCGAGGTTCTCTCACATTTCCTGCTTCAAGATGGAGTGATCTATATTACTTAGACATGCATGTGAGGAAATAATCATCAACATAAATATAATATATAAATAATAGATTTATAATATAATGTAAAAATATGAATAATCAATAATTAATTAATTAATTAATGAAAAGGAAATAATGGAAAATACATGTCCATTAATGAAAGGGCACTCTGCCCAAGTGTGTGTGTGTGTGTGTATATATATATATATATATATATATATATATATCGAGGCCCTCAATTGTAATATATCATCTCATATAATATTTACTTACAATAACCTCTCATCAAGTTTGCTAAGTCTTGTTGAGATTTTCAGTGTGTAATTATTCTATGATAACAATAGAATTTAAAGAATAAGGAAATAATTATCAAATCTTAAAATTAGAAAAATTCAATATGGTATCAGAGCTAGTTAAAATCTTTCAGTGACAGAGCTAGTATAAGTCTTTTTCAAAACTAGTTAAAATCTTTCAGTGCTAGATCTGACAGATCTACTTCAGATATTTTATTTTTGCAATTGTACAGTCGTGGTTGTGAGTAGCATGTGCACACAGAGCGACCACATTCCCTTTGGTCACAATTTTCCTAATTATAGGGCGCTATCGCCTTAAGGATTGCACTACATAGTGCAACCAACTCTTTTGGTCACTCTCTATTTCTTTGCAAGATGTGACCGGTCACACTGTGATAACTAACATAGCTGCTATAGATTCTACAATAATGATTGGTGTTCAAGAGAGAGGTCTATACAGATTGTTGGGATGACTAGCCTAGGCATTGGTACATGACAACATCAGTTTGTGTGAGCTATGACATTAGAGATTTGCACACTTACATTACAGGGGTTTACCAACATTGAAGAGGATGGTTACAGGACTTGTAGAGCTTCAGGTAGAGAATGATGGCATTTGCCGGGGATGTTTAATTGGCGAGAATGTGAAGGGATATTTTCCAAGAAGTCACAACAAGTCCAATGGGATATTGGATCTAGTACATGTAGATGTATGTGGACCTATGACATTTTCATATTTGGGTGGATTCCTGTATTATGTGATATTCATTGATGATTTCTCCTAGAAGACATGGATCTTCTTCATAAAGACCAAGGATGAAGTCTTTATTAGATTCCAGGAGTTCAGGGATTAGGTAGAAAACCTAACATGGAAGAATATAAAGGTGTTGAGGTAAGATAATTGAGGAAAGAACACTTCCAAGGACTTTAGTGATTTATGCAAGGATTCAAGGATCAAGAGGGAGTTTATTGTTCCTTACAACCCACAACAGAATGATCGGGTTGCAGAGAGGAAGAATAGGTCCATTGTAGAGGCTGCAAAATCCTTGATTCATGGTCAATATTTACCCATGTTCTTTGATATCCTGGTTGAACCAATGCCCAAGTCTATCCTTTCCTTTCCCAACTTTTCACTAAAGGTTCCCGATTTGTTTATTTCAGTAGTGCTTTTCTCAAGATTCCAATAGGACCAATACTAGCTCCATGGCCTAACTGAAAATGCATGGAGTTTTTAATGAATAAGGTCAAGGGCTTAACTTATTTTTCTCACAAGACAAATGGTCGGACCATGGGCTATGCGTAGGGTGTTGATAACACTTAAGTGCAAATTCCTTCAAACGATCGACCCTTTACCTCATATGACCAACACTTATGATCGAAGGTGAGGTTTTCGAAAATCCAAAAGGTGTTGTTTTAATGTACCTAACGAAACACGAGACAACCTGAGAGTGACATGTAGCCCAATCAATCAACGCTCCAGATTAATTTGCAATCAACTTTACAATTAACGCTCTGGATACTTCAAAATGTGAAAAGATATATCCATCTTAGATCCTCCTCTCCAGTCATGATCTGACGATGTAAACTCGATCTCCCCACTCAATCAACAAAGAATGAGGATCGTTGATATGAATATGACCAACGATCGACGATTATTTTTGATCTCTTACTACCTTTCTGTAGAGAACGATCCAACGATTCTGATGCTTTCACTCCAGATCCAACGATTGTAAGACAATTTTTTTTCTGTAACAGGAAATCTACACTATATTCACCAAATATAATTTAGAGGAAAATTTTAACTGAGCATAACTTTACAATTTGAGAGATATGTTCAACACCATTCACATGATATCACCTGTACTTTATTTATTCATTCCAAAACTTGAGAACACAATCTGGTTCAGAGTCCTTTCTTACAATCATTCAGAATCACACAAAATCTCAACCTCACACCTTCTTTAAACTCTGATACACTTACATATTTCAATTATATATAAATTAGTACCCTCGAGTAGCTCTAATTGGATAATCCTGGATTATTACAACAAATTTCTTAAAAGCACTCAATCTATTCTAAAAATCAAGAACAAAACACACCTATTATAACCAATTACAATCAAATTCATTATATATGTCTTCTAGAGGTCTCTCAACCTACTTATTGAAATGAAATTGAAAATTAAAGGAACCAAACCCCTTTAGTAAATGGTTTGACCCTCTTAGGGTCATAATCAATAATTTCACTCGATTCTCTTGCATCAAACTCCCGTGGAAAATAAATGTTCATGGACTCATGTCCATGAGCTCTTCAAGCCTTTTACCATGATTCTATATATTTGCAACACTCATCCAATTTGCATCTTCCATAGGAAAATCTTTCCACTTGACTGAGTACTCATAGTAATCCTTCTTCCTAGTCTTCTTGGAAATCTTCCGATCAAGAATTATTTCCATCTTCAAATTCTTGGTTGTAGGTAGTTGCTTTATCCACTAAACATCCCCACTTTCATTTCCATCCTCTGCTTCAGATTTTGTATAAGGGTACATGTCTGCAACATTAAATATTGGAGATATTCCAATATCTAGAGGTAACTCTATTTCATAAGCATTACTTGAAAATTTCCTTAGGACTTTAGAGGGTCCTATTTTCTTCAACTTTAGCTTGTTATACTCTCCCCTTGGGAATCTCTCTTTTCTCAGATGTGCCAACACTTGGTATCCAACTTCAAAGTTAACCTCTCTTCTTTTATGATCTTCCCTTTTCTTATACTTTTAACTGATGTCTTGTAGTTTCTCCTTGACTTGTTCATGTAACCTCTACATGTATGCAACGAAATATTCTACATTTGCACTCAATTCCGCTTTTCCCAAATTCCCGAGTTCAAAAATACCCTTTGGATGCATTCTATATACTATTTGGAATTGACTCTTTCCTATACACCTGTTGGGTGAGTCATTATAAGCAAATTCATCTTGTGGTAAAACTTGATCCCACTAACGTTTATGTTCATAAACTAAACTCCTTAGCAAGTTACCCAAACTTCTATTTACCACTTCAGACTGCCCATCAATATGAGGGTGATAGGCTGAACTAAATGATAAGTTTCTTCCAATATTTTTCCACAAGGTTCTCTGGAAATTTACACCAAATTTAGTGTCTCTATTTGAAACTATACTCCTAGGAAATCCATGCGATCTCACAATCTTTTTAAAGAACAAGTTTGCTATGTGTGTTGCATCACTAGTTTTATAACAAGATATAAAGTATGCCATATTTGAAAATCTATCAACAATTACAAATATTTAATTATTTCCTCTCTGTGTTCTAGGAAAACCTAAAACAAAATCCATGCTTATGGCATCCCATGGCCTGTCTGGTATAGAAAATGGCTGATACAAACTTGCATGATGTTGATTTCCTTTGGCATACTAGAAAATTTTTCACCTGTCAATAAATATTTTCACATCAGACCTCATACCTAGCTAGAAATAAGAAGAAATTAATGGGGAAAATGTCTTTTCATGGAAAAAGTGACCAGTTGATCCTCCACTATGATTTTCTTTCAGCACGTTGTCCCTCATTGAATAATTTGGAATGCATAACTGACTTCCTCTGAACAAAAATCAATCCTGTATCAAGTACTCCATCCAAGGACTCCTATCTCCCATGATTGGATTTTCACATGCTTCATAGGTTGCTTTAAAGTCTGGATCTTCTTTGTACATCTCTTTGAGATGCTCAAATCCCAGCGTACTTACTTGAAATTCCTACAAAATTAAACATCTCCTGCTCAAATCATATGCAACCTTGTTAGCATTCCCACTAATATGTTTAATAACAAAAGTAAAATTCTGCACGAATTCTACCCATTTGACATGTTTTTGGTTCAATTTCTCCTTCTTTGTTATGAATTGAAAAGCACAATTGTCAAAATATAAGATGAATTCTCTAGGCATAAGGTAATGCCTCCACTTCTTCAGGGCCCGTATCACTTCATAAAACTCTTTGTCATAAGTTGAATATTTCTTCTTGGCATCATTCAACTTCTCACTAAAATAGGAAACATGTTTATCTTCTTGACTCAGGACAACACCAATTTCCACCCCACTTGCATCACATCTAACTTGAAAATGCTTTTGAAAATATGGTAAAATCAAAATTGTTTTCTCTGTAATATTCTCCTTTAATAGTCTCAATCCCTTTTCAACTTCTCTTATCCAACTAAAATATCGATGTTCCTTCCTTATAGTGTCTACTATAGGAGCACAAATACTACTGAAATTTATGATAAACTTTCTGTAAAATTTTGCCAATACGTGAAAACTTCTTACCTCAAAAACATACTTTGGAGAAGGCCGCTCTTTTATAGCTCTTACCTTCTCTAGATCCATCTTCAATCCTTCTTGAGAAATCACAAATCCCAACTAAACCAATTTTGTCTTCATGAAGGAATACTTTTTCAAATTTATTAAAAGCTTTTCTTGCTGCAGACTCTTCAACACCAACCTCAAACATATCAAATTCTCTTCTTTAGTTCTATTGTAAAAAAGGATGTCATCTAAACAAACAATTACAAATTTGCCAATAAAATCCTTCAACACCTCATTCATTAATATCATGAATGTTCTGGGAGTATTTGTCAAGCCAAAAGGCATGACAAGCCATTCATATAGTCCCTCATTTGTCTTGAAGGTTGTCTTCCACTGATCTCCTTCCCTCATCCTTATCTGATTATAACCACTCTTCAAGTCTATCTTAGAAAAATAATTTGGTCCACTTAAACAATCCATTAAATCATCCATTCTAGGTAAGAGAAATATACACCTAATTGTTATTTTGTTGATTTCTCTGGAGTTTGTGCACATCCTCCAACCACCATCCTTCTTTGCACTTAACATAGTAGGTATTGCACAAGGACTTAAACTCTCCCTGACCAAAGCTTTTTCCAACATATCCTAGACTTTCTTTTTGATTTCTTCATTTTCTCTTGGTGTCAATTTGTATGCAACTTTGTTTGGAAAACTAGCTCTTGGAATTTGATCAATATGATGACTAATGCTTCTAATAGGAGGAAAATTATTAGACAATTCATCCACTACTATGTCAGAAAATTCATTTAACAATGCCTTAAATTCAATAGGTAAATCATTTATAGTGGTACCAGTGAGAATTACTCTCGACTTACCAACAACAACAAACTGTACCTCCTCTTCCTTATTGATTTCCTGCAAGATTTCCTTTCCACTCATGAGCAGTACACTTGGACCAGCTTCCTCCTTAACTCCTTCATCTTTCAGTGGTAGCAGCACATGTTTGTGCCCATTCTTCTCAAGGGTGTATATATTCTTTCTCCCTTCATGCATTTCTTTGCTATCATATTTCCATGGTATCCTCAACAAAACATGACAAACATCCATGGGAATAACATCACACAAAATTTCATCTTTATAGCTACCAATTTGAATTTCTACTTTGCATTTTTCACTTACCAAAATTTGATGTTCTTTTTGCAACCAAGATACCTTGTATGGAGTAGGATGTGCCACTTTTTATATTCCTAATTTCTCCACCATTTCTGTAGAAACCAAATTATCTGTACTGCCACTGTCAATGGCCACTTTGCATACCTTTCCTCTTTATTTGCATGTGGTTCTAAAAAAAATCTTCCTCTATGTTGGTTCATGGATTTATTTTCCTACCTTTATTAAAACCCTCTTCAACATGAGTGCTTCTCCAATCTCACAAGTCTCCTCTTTCACTGTTGGTTCTGTTGTATTTTCTTGAGCTTCTACAATGTGAGATCTCCTAGGGTTTGTTGATTTGTTTTCATTATAATCCTAAGACACATGCCCTATATTTCCACAGGTATAGCACCTGATCTCTATACCTCTACCTCTACCTCTTGAGAAGAATATTCTTCCCCTAGATTCTTCTTCTCTTAGTGATTGGAAACTAGAGATTCTTGCTTCTTTTTTTGTATTATGAAATCTCCCTCTGGATGATCCTTTTCCTCTAGATGGGATTCTTCCTATGGTTCTTTGACTTTGTTTCCTAGCCAATTTATCTTCTCCTTTCAAGGATTCTTGATAAGCATCTTCCACATTCCTCAAAGTTAGTAGATTGATTTCATACTGGATTTCATACCTTATTCCATTGATATACCTAGAAACTTTCTTAGCATAATCTTCTACATGACCTTCTCTGATGTTTAGTCTGTAGAACTCTTTAGTGTAATCCTTCACTGACATGCCTTTTTGTCTCAAATTCTATAATTTTCTGAATAGATTTAGCTGATAGTCCTTTGACATGAATTTGTCCTTTAACTTGGCTACCATTCTATCCCAACTCTTAATCTTATATTTTCCTTTCCTTCTTTTGTTAGCCTGTAATTCATCCCACCATAAGGATGCATGCCCTTTGATCCTAGTTACAACATGATTTACTTGCACCTCTTCATCTATGTCCTCATAATCAAAATATTTGTCCATTGAATTGATCCAATCAAGCGATTCTTCAACATTTAAGTTCCCTTCATACATTGGAAATTACATTTTAGGTCTGACTCCTACCTTTGTAACTAGCCTTAACAATTGTTCTTCAGTTGTTTAACCTCCTAGGGCTTCTCCTTCTTCAATAGATCTTGTGTCTTCAACCTCACTGACATATCCTATGTCAGGTTCTCTCCTATGAGTTTCTTCCATGGCTTCCATCCTCACTTGAGCTCTCCTTAGTTCATTCTGCAACTCTGCAACTGCTCCCATTGGTGTCCTACCTCTTCTAGGCGACATTATTACTGAAGAAAATACTCAAGAGGCTCTTATACCAATTGATAGCCTGGTTGAACCAATGTAAAAATCTATCCTTTCCTTTCCCAACTTTTCACTAAAGGCTCTCGATTTGTTTATTACAATAGCACTTTTCTCAGGATTCCAATAGAGCTAAGGCTAGGTCCATGGCCTAACTCGAAAGGAACATAGTTTTTAATGAATAAGGTTGAGGGATTAACTTATTTTTTCATAAGACCAATGGTTGGACCATGGGCTACGCGTAGAGTGTTGATAACACTTAAGCACAAAATCCCTCAAATGATCAACCCTTTACCTTACATAACCAACACTTATGACCGAAGGTGAGGTTTTTTGAAAATAAAAAAAGTTCCTTTTCAACGTACTCAATGAAACACAAGACAACCTGAGAGTGACACATAGCTAATCAATCAATGCTCTAGATTAATTTGCAATCATATTTACAGTAACGCTTTGGTAACTTCAAAACGTGAAAATGTTTCTCCACCGTAGATCCTCCGCTCCAGTAATGATCCATCGATGTAAACTTGATCTCCCCACTCAATAAATGAATAATGAGGATTGTTGATCTAAATATGATCATCAATCGACGATTATTTTTTATCTCTTACTACCTTTCTATAGAGTGATATCCAACGACTATGATACTTTCACTCCAGATCCGATGGTTGTAAGACAATTTTTTCTGTAACAAAAAATCTACATTGTATTCACCAAATATAATTTAGAGGAAAAATTAAACTGAACATAGCTTTACAATTTGAGAGAGATGTTCAACAACATTTACATGATATCACCTTGTACTTTATTTATTCGTTCCAAAACTCGAGAACACAATTTGTTTCATATTCCTTTCTTATAATCATTTAGAATCACACAAAATCTCAATCTCACACCTTCTCTAAACTCTGAAATACTTACAAATTTCAATTATATAGAAATTAGTACCCTTAGGTTGCTCTAACTAGCTAATCCTGAATTATTAGAACAAATCCCCAAAAGCACTCAATCTGTTCTAAAAATCATGAATAGAACACACCTATTATAATGAATTACAATCAAATTAAATCTAAATGTCCTCTAGAGGTCTCTCGACCTACTTATTGAAATGATATTGAAAATTAAGAGAACCAACCCGCTTCAGTAAATGGTTTGACCCTCTTAGGGTCAGAATCACGAATTTTAATTGATGCTCCTACATCATTCTTATGGGGAGAGGCATCTAGTACAACAATGTACATTTAGAATAGGAGTCCTCACCGGATCTTGGGGAAAAATACTCTTGATGAGGCTTTCACAAGTGTGAAACTATAGGTTAGTCATTTGCGGATCTTTGGTTGTCTATTATACATTCACATGCCTAAGGAGAAAAGGACAAAGTTGGAGCCTGCTGGGAATAAGGGGACATTTGTTGGATACAACGAGACATCAAAGGCATACAAAATCTACATTCCAAGACAACACCAGATAGAGGTCAGTCGAGATGTCACCTTTGACGAAGACACAATATTAAGGAGGTCCATAGAGACTCACATGGAGATTGATAATGAGGAGCGTGAGGCTCCGAAGGATGTGGGTTAAGGTCTGTCTGTTCTAGTTGATCATCCTTCAGATTATCAAGAGAAGTCAACAAAGCTAGCTGAACTAGTGGACCCACCTAGAGTCATTGTTCTAGAAACCAGGAAGAGTCTAGTTTGGCTTCGTGATACATTGTAGGATGTAGAAAGGCATGCAACTCCTTGTGGTACTTTCAAGAAAAGTAGACGAACTCAAAAATTCTCGAGTTATATGGCATTGATGAGTCACATCATTGATTCTGAACCTTCCAATTATGAGGAGGCAGTAGACCAACAAGTTTGGAGAGATGCCATGATGGAGGAATATCAATCCACCATGAAGAATGATGTGTGGGATATTGCGTCGAGACCTAAGGGAAATTCGGTGGTGACTTCCAATTAGATCTACAAGATCAAGCATGCGAAAGATGACAACATCGAAAAGTACGAAGCGAGGTTTATAGCAAGAGGGTTCTCCCAAAAAGAGGGATTGAACTATGAGGAGACTATTGATGCTAAAAAGTGCAACATTGGGTACCATGCTCACAAAGTATTGCCAAGCCTTATTATTTTGACTATATTAATAAGATACTAGTAGGTGGAACCCCGGAACCCCTTGTTCGACTAATGTTACTATGGTGGATGAGAGACATCTATATTTTTCTTACTTATATGTTGATTAGATGACAAATGCTATAGCTCGTTCGTTCAAAACATGGCTAAAGTGATGGTTACTAAATTTTCTAAGCGAGATGGTTGAAACAATGGAAAAAGTGGCTTTGTTTATCTCTTGCGAAATGTGTTATGTTATTTTGCGTGAAGGAATAATGCTATAGTTTGGATTTGTTTTATAGAGATTATAATATTATGGATAGCCACCCATCCTTGTTACATTGTGGTGCATATGGTTTAAATTTCAATACGAATGGCATTCCTAAGCAACTAAGTCATAGGTTAATGGTGCAATTGTTGGCGCAAATTTAAGAAATGGGTCATATGCAAACTATAGATTATTAGGTTTTATTGTAAATTGAATATGGTAATGGGCTATGAGCTGGACAGTGCATATGGATCATACTAGATTTGATGAAGGTCCAAGAGAGAAGCGACGTGCAGTAAATGCACGTCACTCTTACTCTCCTCAAGCCCGCCACTCTATCCATTTGCATTGTGCATTGGTAGTTGTTGCTGCTCCGCTTTGCTCGGTCGTGAAAGAGGTATACTTCCTGGTTTTCTTTCTCCTCGCACTATCTTGACAGGTATGGGTCTCTCTTAGTTCTCCATCCATGAATTTCTTTTTGATATTAAATCAAGTGTTGGCTCCGGTTGCGCATGGTCTGTGTATTTCTCAAGATGTCATGGTTTTTGACTGTGTGTTTATAATTGCAAAATATGGCTCCTGTGATGATTTTTTTGAGACTACTTGATATTAAAAATATGGAAATCGCGGTGTCTCTGTTGTGTGTTACTGTCCGTGTTTTGATGAAGAAGAGGTTGATGGCTGGGCTTACTTTTCTTAGGGTTTTATGTGTTTTTTCTCTCGGTCGAATGAACCCCTCTGCTTTACCTCTTCGTTCTGGAAATATTTCACCTATGCGTTGGCATCCTGGTCTCTGTGGCTAACATATACGCCCCATAACCTCGACCTGGTCATTATTGAGATAATGCACCTATGAAGTGAAATTACCATGCTGTGTATCCGCCAACCCTCATTTCTTTTAGGTCGTGGTCTCTGCAATTTACTCTACTGACAAGTGTTGAACCCTATGCATTTCGTTTTCGTGCATTGCCACCCAATCCTGACTCGACGAGGGCACTGTCTTAGCTCGCTTTCCTTGACATGGGTTTAATAGTTTTATTGCTTAGAAATGGTGGAAGGAATGTAAGGCACACCTGTTCAATGGAAACAACAGATTGTAAAAGCTTATTCTTGCATTTTATTGGTCGAAATGATATATTGCTCACTATGTATGAAATATCGGATGTGAAAATTAAAATAATACAGACAAATGAAATGCATTGGGGTTTAAGGTGGATGTGAAATTCGATGAAATAATGATTATGAATTTTTTGGGACATTGTGCGTGACCCGGTGGGTTTTAAGGGACTCTTGTTGGGGTTGATGCTATGAATCATAATTCGTCTACCTCAACGTTATGGTTGTATTCCTGTAGCAATTTCATGGATGTTGGTTGATGCTATTTTGCGATAACAATATTATGTTCACTGTATAAAATTCGGGCATGTCAAAAGATTTACTGTGTAATGAAGTATGGTGGCCAGTGAGCATTTTTTGTATCAGTGTGGAGTTATTGTTGTGAAAATGGAATATTGTTTTAAAGCTTCAGAGTTTGGGCTAAATAATACTTGGATTGTATCAGAGGTAGCATGCTAAACTTGTCACTTGAACAATATCCATGATTTTTTCTCCATCATTCTATCACCTTTACGCTAATTACACTCCCTACATTTCCAGATTTCATTTAAATTCATCCCTATTATGTGATAACTGTTCCTTTACGCTAATTACACTCCCTACATTTCCAGATTTCATTTAAATTCATCCCTATTATGTGATAACTGTTTAAAATATGGGTCTGTGTGAAATAAAAGAAATTTGAGACGACATGGGTTGAAGACTGTTATCTTGGATGTTTTAAATGCACAGTCAATTGTTTATTTATTGTTGGACAGTATTTATGATTGTCTCTATCATAATATCATTTTTCGCTAATTATAAATCCTTTCATATTCTCTATGAACCTTATCATTCCCTATTCACAATTAATAAATGATGTGTTATGGATGGATTTGCATGTATCTCGTGGTAATTTTAGAGCCAACTTTTGATTTATGAAAGAAAAGTTCATGTATGGTTTATTAAGGAATTTCATTACTGACAAATCATTGTTACATGATGAGCTTTTTCAGTAGGGGCAACCACGATCGAAATAACAGAGGAAGGGGAAATTGGAACCGAGACCATCGAAGGCCTAGGTCCTCTATCCATTTGAACGCTGATATGAAAGGATTAAACCAGATGTTTCAAGCTAGGTTTTTCAATTGGATTAGACAAGGAATACTTCACCCTCAACCGGAAAGACCCCCCCTTCCAACAACCTCCTAATTTCCCTGGAGTATTGATTCCCCCTCATGTATCAATGCATCCTAAGTATCCACTTGAAAGATGATTGTTTCCATGTGATTAGTGCCATACATCCCAATGGATCTAACCAACCAGGGGCTGTTTTTGAAAATTCTAAGAGAGATAGCAGCGAAAAAAGGAAATATGCATCCCAAAATATCAATTATGGTTTTTAAGCGCTTTTATGATTTTCATTGATGAGTACAATTTTTATGGTTTACAACATTTTTGGACAGCAGATATTATTTTTGGACAACAAGTATTATTTTTGGATATTATATGGATAATGTGGATACACATATTTTTGTGGAGATATGAAATAAATTATGGCTGATATTTAAATATGCAGTTAAAATTACATGGGGGTTACAAGGATGTCCTATGGCCAAAGTGATTATTGGTATAGAGCTTTATACTTGATGATTTAAAGGAAGAATTGATGGGAGTCACAAGGGGTTCCACATACTTTAGTTATTATTAATTAAGACCCTAAATTATATATTATTAATATATATTTCTCCTAAACTAATTTGTTAAGTTAATTTGAATTAACTAACAAAAAGTAGTTGAATTTCTTCAACTGATTGAGAAAAGAATAAAATCCCAATTGAATGAAGAAACATGGGAGAAAGATAGAAGGAGAACCACAATACTGAGGTTCGCTCTCTAATTATTTGAGATAGTGCAGTTTTCTTTCAATTTTGTAATATTTGAAGATACAATCTTCTTGATGACAGGAGGGTCTTATTGAAGGCAACGAGATTCAAAGTTGAATCATATCTATCAGCAGCTTGTCTTAAAGGTGTTTGACTTGTTATTTATAGTCTATGTACTCTTGTTTGATTATGAATTAAGTTTCATGTCTGATGAAGAATATTGTGCAGACTCAAGTGGCAGCACGTTGTGGCAAGCTAATTCAGGTCAGTAGGTTTCAGTTCCATCTCAATGTTAGAGTCTTTTTATATGGTTCCCATCAGAGATCTCTAAATTTGATTTTGGTCCCTACCCTTGCAGGGGTTTGTAAAGGAGAAATATATTTTTTGATCTCAAAATTGAATAAAATTGATTATTGGTCCATATCATATTGGTGTTTATTGACTTGGTTCTTTATTTTCACTTTTGTCTCCATGTCTGTTTCAATTGTAAATTCCTTAGAAGTATATTTAATTTGAACTTCAGTTTGTTTATACTGTTTCAAATATAAACTTTATAAATCAGCCTCGATCCTCTGTAATTAATACTTTTGGATTGGGTGAATGTTTTGAGGCTATAAACCCCAGGTAACATTCCCAACTATGTTGTTCTAGCCAAACAAGATTTGAAAATGATTGAGTAAGGTCTCTCATACCTTTTCCTCAACAAAGACGTTTTCTCCAGTCACTAGGTACACTTCCATTAGGACCATTGTTTCCATTACAACAGTCATGGATTGGAGATTATGCCAGATGGATGTAAAGACTGCATTCCTCAATGGTGTGATTGAGGAGGAAGTGTACATAAAACAACCTCAGGAGTTTGAGGTACATGGGAGGGAGTCTCATGTTTGGAGGATAAAGAAGGCTTTATACAGACTTAAGCACAAGCCCAGGGCATGGTACTCCATGATTGATGGATACTTGATGAGATTGGGCTTAACCAAGAGTGAAGCAGATCCCAACCTTTACTACAAGGTTTTTGATGATGATCATTTGATCTTGGTGTTATATGTTTACGACTTGTTCCTTACGGGAGAAGACCGACTCATAGATCAGTGCAAGAGGGAGTTGGCCTCAGAGTTCGAGATGAAGGATCTTGGCTTGATGGATTATTTCTTGGAATTGGAGGCATGGCAGAAACCAGGTAAGATCTTCCTCGAACAAGGAAAGTACATAGTTGAGATCTTGAACATATTCAGTATGATGGACTACAAGTCCATGACTACATCTATGATGAAAAATCTGAAGAAGATGAGTGATTATTCTTTAGATTGATATCCGGTGGATCCCACTATGTACAAGTAGTTGATTAGATCCTTGATGTACCAGGTTAACAACGAGACATATATTTTCTTTGCAGTGAGCACCTTAAGCCAGTTCATGTTTGAATTGAGGCACTTCCATTGGGTTGTAACAAAGCATTTGTTGAGGTTCCTGTGTGGTACAATTGGATATGTTCTGAGATATGACTCAGGTGGTGAAGTGATGTTGCAGGGATATACTAATTCTGACTGGGAAGGGAGTGTAGTGGGTAGAAAGAGCACCTAAGGGTGCTTCTTTAGCTTAGGATCAACTATGATATCCTGGTTTAGCAGGAAGTAGACTTCTATAGCACTCAATAAAGCAGAAGCAGAGTATATCATAGCTAGTGTCCCAAGTTGCAAAGTAGTATGGCTTCAAAAACTTCTTGCACGACTGTTTGATCAAGAGCTAGAGACGACCTTAATACACTGTGATAATCAAAGTTGTATCAAGATTTCAAAAAATCCAGTATTTCATGACAGGTCGAAACACATTGAGATCAAATACCCCTTCATTTGAGACATGGTACAAAAGGAGAAGTAAAGCTCCAATACATATCCACAAATGAGAAAATTGTGGCCATTCTCACCAAGCCTCTATCTAAGACAAAGTTTGTATACTTCAAATGCAAGCTTGGCATGATGTAGAATGTCTCCCTCGATGAGGGGGAGTGTTGATGCTTCTACAATTAGCAGCATTGGGCATACATTCTCCCATATTGGTCATGTTGATTTGACCAAGGAAAATGACTCATTCACTCACGGAGCTTTGCTAGTGGTGAATGGCCCAGGCATAGTCTTTTCTCTTGACGAGGAGTAGATAGACTCAAGGTTCTCTCACATTGCCTACTCGAGGATGGAGTGATATATATTAATTAGACGTGCATGCGAGGAAATAATCATCAACATAAATATAATATATAAATAATATATTTATAATATAATATATAAATTTAAATATTCTAAATTTAATAGTTAATAATAAATTAATTAATAAAAAGACAATAATAGAAAATACATGTCCATTAATGAAAGGACACTCTGCCCAAGTATATATATAGGGGCCCTCAATTGTAATATATCATCTCATATAATATTTACTTACAATAACCTATCATCAAGTTCACTAAGTCTTGTTGAGATTTTCAATGTGTAATTATTCAATGATAACAATAGCATTTAAATAATAAGGCAATAATTATCACATCTGAAAATTAGAAAAATTTAACACAAGAAACCTGATTAAGAGAAGGGGTG
>ML780220.1:805960-820960 GCA_009831015.1 Picea engelmannii | reverse complement strand
AGCTCTCTGAAGTACAATTTCCACCCAAGTCCTAAAGAATACTATTACAGACTTTTTCTTTACTAATAGGCCTTCCTTCAAAACTACCCAAATTCCTATGTTTTCACACTTCCCAGCATAAAAAACCAGGTAGCTCTTTCCAGTTACCATTCTTCTTTAACCAGTTTTCATAACAATCTCCAATCTTCTCTCCTTCCCATCTGCTCTCAATTCTTAACTTCTTCATAATAATAATCCAGATGTCTTTTGTAAACCTACATTCCACAAAAAGATGGATTGAAGTTTCTGAGCTTATCCATACCTGCTAAGACCCTCAAATTCTCTTTTAAATAAAAATTTTCAGATAAAAATTTTCTTCTTAAGTAAAAGCCACACAAAAAGTTTAATTTTTAAAGGTAGCAACCAATCCCATATCTCACGGTACCAAACCAGAGCCTAAAAGCCCTTTATTAAAATTTTCCATTCAATTAGAAGCTCTCTCTCCAGTCTTAAATCCATTGCCCTTTTCCATCTAGGCGCTATAAGCTACTCTCCCTCCTATATCCTTGCCTGGGCCACAAATTCAATACCTTAAGCTTTCAAAGTTGGTATCAAATTTATAGATATTTATAATAAGTATGACCTCCTATCATAAGATCAACTCCTATCCATGTCTTTCTCATTACCAGGCTTCCAAGCCAACCAATCAATAATAATGAACAAAGATGTAATAAATACTCTTCATATATTTGAAATGCCCTCACTTAATCCATGAATCGCTTTACAATCCCTTGTATTTATTATTACATATTATTACATAATTTTTAAAGGTCAAAGTAAAGTTTATACAGTTTTATAAAACTAAAACTCTAAGAAAAACTATTAAATTATTGTTTTTAATATAAAATATATTTAAATTCTATAAATTAAAAAAATAAATTTTTTATTGATGTAATAAAAATAAAGTTACATTTATATAAGTCCATAACTTTTAACATGATAAATCCTAAGTTATGAGTCGATATGCACTTCCAAAATTGTTACAAAATCTATTATCAACTTTAAAAAGAGCGGCCAAGTACCCTATATAAAAGTTTATATATATATATATATATATATATAAATTCATAATATATACATAATAATAATAAATAAAAATTAAATTATAAGACTTCATAATATATATAAAGATTTTTTTTTTAATGTTCAGTTTTAGATAACAATAATTATAAATAAATTAAAATTAAATTAAAATAATTCATAATATACAGTTTCATAATCCGTTCCAGAACCCGTAGATCCCTTTGTAGGTGACCCGCGATGGCAGCAGCATATTCAGTTGCACGGCCGGCAGAGTAAGAGATAGAGGGCTCTCTAGGAGAAGGTATGACTGGCACAGGGCCTCCGCCCAGGCCCAAATAGAGGTGACTTAAGTGAACGGCTTGGATTCTGTTAGTGGCGTATGTTCACACCCGGCTAACTACAGCACACGGTTTTTTTATTAATGTTCAGCTTTAAAAAGAGCGGCCAAGTACCTTATATATATATATATATATATTTAAATTATAAAAATTTATAATTAATTAAATTATAAAAATTCATAATATATATAAAAGGATTTTTTTTTTTAAATGTTCAGCCTTCGATAAATAATGCCATATCATCAAAGTGTCAAGAAGTGATAACATTATTCATTAAATAAACCATGAGTTGTGAAAATATTTTGATAGACCATGTTGGGATTTTTTTCGGTCCAATGCCAAGCCAACCTTTGAAAGTTTTTGTCCACATGATCAAAAGTTTTTGTGAGAAATTATTCAAATAGTAGTATGTAATAAGGAAAGTAGTATGTAATTCTGTAACAGTAATTCTCTTTCAACCCATTTATGATTAAAGAGGACTATTTACATATTTAATGATTTAATTTTTTTAATTCTTTTTCATGTGCCAAATGAAGAAGAGTGAGTGTTTATATAGATATGCAAATTATTAAAGTATTTAAGTCTTTTTCATGTCTTAAATAAAGAGTGGATTTAAGTGTCATTAACCTATAAAAGTTATTTATCTTACAACTAATTTATGAGTAACAAAGATTGTTTATATAGATATGCAAATGATTCAAGTCTTCAAGTCTTTTTTATGTGCTAAATGAACAGTGAGTGTTTATATAGATATGCAAATTATTCAAGTTTTTTTCATGTGCTAAATGATGAGTGGATTTAAGTGTCATTAGTTCATAAAAGTTATTTATCTTACCACCAATTTATGACTAACAAGGAGTGTTTACATAAATATGCAAATGATCCAATTCTTCAAGTCTTTTTCATGTGCTAAATGAAGAGTGGATTTAAGTGTCATTAGCTCATAAAAGTTGTTTATCTTACAACCGATTTATGACTAATAAGGAGTGTTTACATAAATATGCAAATGATTCAATTCTTAAGTCTTTTTCATGTGCTAAATGAAGAGTGAGTGTTTATATAGATATGCAAATTATTCAAGTCTTCAAATCTTTTTCATGTGCTAAATGAAGAGTAGATTTAAGTGTCATTAGATCATAAAAATTATTTATCTTACAAAGAATTTATGACTAACATGAAGTGTTTACATAAATATGCAAATGATCCAATTCTCCAAGTTTTTTTCATGTGCTAAATGAAGAGTGAATGTTTAGATATGCAAATTATTTAAATCTTCAAATCTTTTTCATGTGCTAAATGAAAAGTAGATTTAAATGTGATTAGCGCATAAAATTATTTATCTTAATATTAATTTTAGAAGAAAATATTAATTAAAACCTTTAAGTCTTTTTCATATGTTAAATTCTACTAAATTTTAGAAGAAAATATTTATTTCAAATCATATTGTTTTGATTAATTTTTTAAAATATCTATAATATTTATTACACTAGTTGTTTTTTTTTTATATACATAAAATCTTATACATAATATGCTTAACATTTTGTTAAATAATCCGGGTCAAAATTGCTAACTTATGTACTTAAATTTTATATCTGATATGCTTTAAATTTCGTTAACTAATATTTATCAAAATGGCTATCAAATTGATAAAATCATTATTTTAATATAAAATGGATTTAATGTTTATATATTTTTAAAAGAAATATGTTAATTTTAATTCACAATATTTATTAAATTAACCATTATTTTTCTACTAAAATGTATTTTCAAAGGTGATATGGTTAGAATATGAATTTTTTAAGATGATAGGATTAGAATATGATGTAACATAAGGTTTTATATTTTTATAATTATTGAGTTGATGGTTTCTTTTAACTTAATTTGGACTTTTATGTGCATATTTTTTAAGATGATATGCTTAGGATATGGTGTAACATAATGTAGTTTTATATTTATGTAATATCTTTATTATAATTCTCATATTCATTAATATTTATGTACATGTAATGGTTAATATTAATATTTATGTGGATATATTAATTAATATTTATATAACTTAAGTAGGGTTAATCGTTAAAAACATGTGTCTCCTCCTAAGAGGTCACAAGTTCAAATCCAAAGGGGAATAGGGTATGTATACCTCCGTCGACTTTACCAATCAAATCATTGGGTGGAGGGGGTCTCTTGTCTCACAAACAAGGGGGTCTCATACACCAATTTGGTGTCTGGCTTGGCCATGACTTTAAAAATAGGTTATTATTATTATTATTATTATTATGTGGCTATCTGCTAAGGGGACATGGACACGAGATGGGGGATAAATTAATCCATAAGAGCGTGACCTTAAAAATAGATTATTATTATTATTATTATTATTATTATTATTATTATTATTAATATGTGGCTACTTGCTAAGGGGACATGGACAAGAGATGGGGGATAAATTAATCCATAAGAGAGGGGAGTGTCTAGGGTAATGGCCAAGAGGGGTCCAGGGGGAAATTCCCATGTATATTAATTTAACTCATTTTCCTAATCTTGCTAATTGTATATGAATCTTCTTATTTCCGATTGAGTGTTCCCAAAGCCAATCATTGAATACATGTAAGAGGGTGGGTGTGAGTGGTCATATCCCATAGTTATTGGGCACATGGGGGTTGAGTACAATCAGCTTGGGGAAAAGTATGAGTCAAGAAAGGCAAGCCAAAGGGAGGAAATTTGTATGGGTTGGGACAACAATTTTAGGGACATGAAAATTTTGTGTGCATGAGAAAAAAGTAGAGAGCAGGAAAGAGAGATTGGAATTGATGCAACCATGGAGATAGGATTCTAGAGCAAGATGTAACACATTTGGAGCGTTTTGGAGTTGAAGATTGAAGAGACAGGTTGTCAGGCTTGAAGAGTGAACTCTGAAGTGAGTTGAATTGTAACAACAAGTGTTTGTTGTTAATTTGATGGTAGTTTTCCTAGCATCAAGTTACCTTGAGTTCTGAGTTGAGAGATTCCTCGTTACCCATGCCAGAGAGACCCTGATAAACAAATGGCACATTCCTTGGGTTAGCCTTTATCCAACGGATGGAACATCCCTTGGGTTATCCCTGATAAACGACTGATGCATTCCTTGGGTTGGGAAGGTCAATAGGAAGAGTGCTTGTAGAAAAATTGGGATAGTTGTATTAGAATATCACTTGGGCTATGAGTTTTATGAACAACGAGTAGACTATGAGAGACCACCCTCTTTTTTGGATTACTAGCCTTGGCTCGAGTGTGAATAGCTGTTGAGATTTGGATCAATCAGTCTATGGTTGGGTGGAACGTTCGTCCCAAGCGGTTGGTTGCACAATTCTTTTTTAAAGATAAATGTTTTATCTTGTTGTTGAGTTATTTACATGTGTTATTGTTGTGCATGAACTCTGCGTAAATGAGAATGAATTATATGCTGTTGTAATGAGTGGTTTAGCTACATTTCATGTTGATTATTAGCACGCTTTAGATGCATCTATTTTATGGCTACAAACAATAGCTAAATCTATTTTAAATTTGTAGTGGTAAGCAACAAAAAATCGGCTAACAATAAAACAATTACTTTCATTCGCAAAAAAATCATTTTTATGTGTATTTCACACTATAATGTCCCCCGGTTGAGTTGGGGAACGTTACATTATGGTATGAGAGATGTAAAAAGGGAGAGTGTTGTACGGCGTGGCCCATCTTGGGTGGCTCAGAATGTTACAAAGTGGTATTACAACCCATTTTTCAACATTGAGCCTGGATGAGCCGAGTTAGCAGAATGTTGAAACATAAATTTGAAGATAATTAATTCTAGAGTATGTATGCAACTTGTTTTATTAAATTAATGTAGTAAAATTGAGAGAAAATTCATGGGTAATGTGAAGAATTGAGCTTCTTTGGAAATTTCAAATATAAGAAAAATAAAGAAAATTTGGGTATTTTTTCGTACGACGATGTCGACATGACGTGGAGGCCACGTGTCATCTCACGTGGTTGAAGAAAGACATGTAATTCCACGATGGTAGGTACATGTTGGATGGGATGAATGTTGGTTGGTGATGTGGAGCCATGTGGTAGGCCAACTGTCATTCCCACGAATCTGCGATAAGATCTTGGAATTTTTCTAAGTGCTAAGTTATCGTGAGTCCACAGTAAGAAGTGGAAAAATGGTTAATTAATGAGACTTCTCAGATTGAATTATGAAAGGAAGGTTAAAATATTATGAGTCCGCATAGATGGAAAAATGGTTAAGTGTTAGGACTTCTCGGACGAACTTATGAAATGAAGGTACAAGATTATGAGTCTACGAGTCTATGCGTCCATGAAGGAAAAATAAGCTAAGTGTTGATGGCAGGTTCATGGAACGTATGAAGATAGGCTATGATTCCATGAGTATACCACCCATGAGCTCGTGAATACAGTAGGGAATCTAAGTATAAGTGGAAAGTGAGTGTGGGGGAACTAGGGGGTGCAAATTGGAGAACGTGAAATCTCGAAATGAAGAAGAGATATGACTTAGATCCACGGTCAATCCATTAAGAAAAATTAACTATGGAGATCTAATCAATAAATGATCGGACAATTGTTGAGCATTGCTACTATATAACATGTGCTAATGAATATTCCTTCACTATTTTTCCACCATAATTTTCAGCTCAGAGCTCGGATTGGAGCAAACAAATAGTTGTTGGAAAGGTATTGAGAAGTAGAAGAGATATTTCGACCCATAGTTTTGATTTGGGCATTATATTTTCTTCAAAAGTGATAAAAGTGAATTTTGTAGCAGGAAAAGAGTGGAAATTGCAACTTGTAATTGTTGTAACTATTCGCTCAAAACTCAGATTGAGGCATGAGGAAAACCATTGGAAAGTTGTTTCGAAAATGAATGCATTTAAGGAATCCTACTTTGGAGTAGTGCATTAATATTCTTAATAATTTAAAATGAAGAATGACATGTAATCTAATTGATAAATATTTTGCAATATGCTTAATTCTAACAATTATTGCATGCACATTCTTGCAAAATTAGAGATACAGAAAAGAAGAACTTAGTTCCTACATGAGAACTAGAGACACAGAATATGCTCAAGGGTTTTACAACCATGAAGAAGAAATTGGAGGTCTGCATACCAACATGGGTAATGTTGATATTGAGTCTAATGGGAGAAGAGATAGGAAGGGGACTATAACGATGAGAAGCCTGCAAAAAGAAGTGTAGAGATATAGGGATGATAGTGAGAGGATCATGAAGGATCAAGAAGAGATACTTCAAATCCTAAATATGCTACAGAAACAAGTTAACAAGGACTTTGGCACCAAGCAAGAGGCTAGTGCTAGACAAGTATCAACATCAATATCCCATAGCAAAATAGATGAGCATGGGAATTATAGGAAGTCGATATGCATGAGTAGACACCATCATTCTCCAAGTCATTCCACCAGAAGAACTCATGCAAGTTCAAGTCCATGGAGAAACCCAAGTATGTCTCATGTTTGGAGGCAAAGGAAAATACTTGAGGAAGACATCTTGCAGGGTGAACTCAAGAAGATTAAGTCACCAAATTTCAATGGAGAGCACAAGAAAGGAGACGATGATGAAGCCTGTCTGTTGGAAATGAATAAATATTTCCAACTACATGATCCAGATGGAGATCGATGGCCACCCACCTTTTCCAATAGTCTCAAAACAGTTTTCTAGCAATTTTGGTAATTTACTGTTTTTAGCAGTTTTAACTTCCGAGGCCATTTTGAGGGCCTAAATGAATATTTTTCGGGATCAACCCAACTCAATTATAAACGAAGGCATGATTGAGGCCCCAAAATGACTCTCCTCGATGATACCTTTTCAACGGGCTATCATACGCCTAAAACGGAGATCGTATGCGAAAATTACGACTTCGGGAAGTTATTGTACTAACTTACCCAAACGAGGCTCACATGAATTTTGGGGCTTCATCTCCTATGGTTAGGGTTTTGGATGTCTAGGGTTTTGGGAATTCCTGTTTATTGTAAAAAGGCCTTCAGAGACTGATTGTAATCATCTTCTTGTGAATGAGCGCAACCGTCATATCTCTTCTCAGAGATAAGCCGCCACCATTCCAGCAAGCTTGTTTCCCCTGCATTTTACAGTTTCATTTTATTTCCTTATTGAATAGAAAACCAATTTTATTGTATCTCTGTTAGTTTGTGTTAAGTACCTGTTAATAATCTGTAGTCATTTCGTTCTGCTCATAAAATTTGGATCAGTGGTATCAGAGCGGTCTACTCCTTGTCGTCTTAATGCATGTCCCCAACGAGGTCGGAGTATAAAGAGTTGGCTCTCGAGCTTGTTTCTCTTGAGGATAAAATCTCTCGCACACCCAAGCGACCTCTCATGGAAGGAGAAAAGAAAGATGACAGGACAATAGATCCTTTCAAACTGTTTATTGAGGAATCCCTCACACAACAGAGGAACGAGATGATGGATAGTTTCGTGCAAATCCTTCGGCGGCTACCAACAGGCGACACATCTTATTCGAGCGAAGGCGCCACCCCATTCAAGGTACAAATAAACTTCGATATTCCTATATTTGAAGGTCAGATAGACGCAGATGTTGTAGACAAGTGGTTGAATCTACTAGAAGGGTATTTTTCTGTCCATAACTTTTAAAATAGGGAAAATATTACTTTTGCGCTCCTCAAAGCCATTCCCCATGTCAAAGATTGGTGGGAAACTTTCTTTGAGCAAAAGGAAATAGAGGAACGCTCCTTATTTACAGTCACGACCACCTAGGATTCCTTCAGGGATGTTATTAAGGAATAATAATACCCTATTGGAAGTTATGACGACTTGTATACCAAATGGACCACACTACGACAAGAAAGAGACGAAGAAGTGCCAGATTTCACGAATATCTTTCATACCTTGCACACCAAGCTGGGTATCAAATATTTAGAGTGACATCTGGTGCTCAAGTATCGTGGCACTCTGCATAGATACATCTAGACCGAAATGGAATTTTTGGACATCTCATCCTTGGGTGTGACCTACTGATATGCTGTCAAAATCGAGAAGAAGCTCAAACAAAAGATGCGACAATTTGGGCCCGGGAACCCCTCACAATAAAATCCAGGGAAAGGCAGCCCCAACCCATAGAACAAAGAACAGAGCAAAGATGGACAGTATCAGGACAACCAGTCCAGGCCACATGTAAAGAAGGACACCAGAAAGATAAAGGAAGATACCGGGAAGTGGTGCGACTTCCATAAGAGCCCTTAGCATAACACCGTTGATTTTTGTTCAAAGCAGTCACTGATGGCTGAAGTGAAAGACTCTGAATCAGATGTGGGTTTAGACTCTGAGCCAGAACTAGAAAGGGGAAGACAAATCATTGACGTGGAATCCAGTGCCACTGTTGCTACCACCAAGTTCCGGCGTGGCGATCCAGATGAGCCAGAAGAAGGAGAACGCCTCTTCCATTCACAGATGTGGGTAAAAGGCACCCTGCTGCACTTCATTGTGGATAGCGGTATACAGAAGAACCTCATCTCAACAAAGGTCGTCAAGC
This sequence comes from Picea engelmannii, assembly GCA_009831015.1. Classification (NCBI taxonomy): domain Eukaryota; kingdom Viridiplantae; phylum Streptophyta; class Pinopsida; order Pinales; family Pinaceae; genus Picea; species Picea engelmannii. The sequence continues at coordinate 812,001 of ML780220.1, read as the reverse complement.
AGTTGGCCCTGCCGACAACACCGCACCCACAACCCTACACCATTGGATGGCTCCGCCAAGGAAGCGATGTTCGCGTTAACCAACAATGTCAACTACCATACGACATCAAGCCCTTCAAAGATGAGGTATTGTGTGATGTTTCTCCTCTCAAAGTGTGCGATGTTCTTTTGGGCCAACCTTATTTATGGAAACTTCATGTTGTATATGAGTTTAGGCCTTACAGTGTTATTATTACTTTGAACAAGAAATTATACAGGATACCTGAGGCACTTCCACCTAGTGCTATTTCCTTGATCTATGCTTAGCAATACAGAAAGGTCATCTCTCAGACGAGGAATTTTGTCTTCTTCATGATTTGCTCTCAGAATAAGTGAAAGATCACAACCACATCCAGGGTATTTGCGGCTGACCTCTCCACACAACAGAAGCAAGTTGATAAGGTCGTGTAAGAATACTCAGATATCTTCTCCTCACCTACCAGGGTACCTCTGCACTGTCAAGTCAAGCACCCCATCGATCTGACCCCTAAAGCACCGCTTCCCAATGGGCCAGTCTATCACCGCTCTCTATTAGAGAATGAGGAGATAAATCGACATATCCAAGAACTGCTCCACAAGGGGCACATCCCTCCCAGCTCATCACCTTGCGGGAGCCCAATCATGCTGGTACAAAAGAAAGATGGAACCTGGCAACTCTGCATTGATTACCGAGTTCTGAATAAAATCATAGTCAGAAACCAGTACCCGATTCCCCGAATCGATGACCTCCTTGATCAACTCAGGGGGGCCAAATACTTCAGTAATATTGTTCTGAAGTCTAGCTACCACCAAGTCCCGATAGAACAGACAGATGTATGGAAAACTGCCTTCAAGTCAAAGGAAGGCCTTTTTGAATGGTTGGTCATTCCCTTTGGTTTGACAAATGCTCCAACCACTTTTATGAGGATGATGGACGATATCCTGTGACCATTCACCAATACTTTTGTTGTGGTGTATCTGGATGACATTCTCATTTACAGCAAGACTTGGGCCAAACACTTGCATCATATTCAACAGGTTATGCACACCCTGCGACAGCACAAGGTATATGCCAACTTGGAAAAATGATCCTTTGGCATGGACAAGGTCCATTACTTGGGCTACATAATTGATCAGCATGGAGTGCATGTGGATCCAGCCAAGATCCAAGTCATTCATGACTGGCTAGCCCCAACCACACTCACTGAGCTTTGGAGCTTCTTAGGCCTTGCCAATTTCTAGTGCAGGTTCATGTTGGGATTCTCCCATATTGCATGGCCCCTTAGCCAAATAACCAAGGGTGGTGGTCAGGCGAAATTTATGTGGGGTCGGTCCCAACAATAAGCATTCGACGATTTGAAGCAACGCTTGTGCTCAACCCTAGTACTTTCACTACTAGACCTGCAACAATCCTTTGAGATCGAGATAGATGCTTCAGACTATGCGGTGGGCGTCATTCTCACTCAACAAGGCCACCCCGTGGCCTATCATAGTGAGACACTATCAGATGCTATCCGTAAGTACCCTACTTACAACAAAGAAATGTACTCCATTGTGCAAGCCTGCTGCCAGTGGAGACATTACATCCTTTAGAAGGATACAATCATCCACACTGATCATAAGCCACTGCAGTTCATGTAGACACAAGGAAAACTGCAGAATGATCACCATCAAAAGTGGTCCACATACTTGCAGCAATTCCACCTCAACATCAACTATAAAACAGGAAGCACCAATCGCGTTGTCGATTTCCTCAGCAGACTGCCAGTCACGACACTCACCACAGTGGTAGACTCCTGCGACCATGAGATCTCTAGATGGCCCCAAATCTATGAGACAGACCCAGACTTCGCCACCGCCTACCAAATGTTGGGTGCAAATGCAGTTGTCGATAATTTCCATCTTCAGGATGGGTTGTTCTGTCGTCTGGGCCATATCTGTGTTCCATTAACAGAGCGAGCGAAGATGATCTGGGAAGCCCACTACATTTGAGTGGTAGGACACTTCGGCATCGAAAAGACAGTGGCGATGCTACAAAAACATTTCTACTGGCCGAAACTTCGATAGGAGGTCAACAAGTATATCAGGTCATGCACTGCCTGCGCTATTGCCAAATCGACCACTAAGAAACAGGGCCTGTACAACCCTCTTCCTACTCCTGACAGGTCATGGGAATCCATCTTAATGGACTAGATGTCGGGTCTCCCGTCCACCAATTGAGGAAATGACTATGTTTTTGGGGTTGTTGATCGCTTTTCTAAGATGGTGATTCTGGTTGCCTGGAAGAAGAACATCACAGCTGAGGCCACTGCCAAGCTCTTCTTTGAACGAGTCTGGGTGCATTTTGGAATCCCACAAACCATTGTCTCATATTGAGATAGTCGATTCCTCATCACATTCTGGTCGAGCCTCTGGTCATTGTTGGACACCAAGCTCATCAAATCCATGGCCTTCCACCCCCAGACAGATGGCCAAACTGAGGTAGTCAATCGAATGATTGTGCATATCCTTCACATGTATAATTAAAAGCACCCTCACACATGGGATGAGAGCCTTCCCTATGTCCAACATAGCTACAACCGAGCCTTACAAAGCTCAACCGGCCACAACCCCTTTCAGGTGGGGTTGAGATTCCAACCATTGGGTCCCATAGATGTTGCACTTCCCCTTGCAGTCACCTTGACCAACTCATCTCCTGCTCCAACTGAAGCTCACAAAGCCACCTGGTTCATTGAACGGATCCATCACATCTGCCAACAGGTTCAGAATATCCTACATAAGTCCAATGACAAGTACAAGCAGCGCCATGATCAACATCAGGTGCCACATAAGTTTCAGGTGGGCGACAAAGTTTGGTTGCACTTGCAGAAAGAACACCTTACATGACCCTATCAGAAGCTTCGCCCACTCCATTATGGGTCGTACACCATCACCAAGGCCATGGGAGATAATTCTTTTGAGCTCAATATTCCTCCTTTCCTTGGCCTGCATCTAGTGTTCAACGTGGATCTCCTTCTCCCTTATTTCCCACCATATTGTACACCTCAGACGTAGCAGAGCAGCTGACACCAACATAGCTCAACCCCAACTACATAAAACAAGTATCCATTGATAATATTGTGGACGCATGGATCAAGGGCACTCGACAACAAAGGATCCAACTTTATCGAGTCGTCAAAGCAGGGCAACTCCTGCACCAAGGCAAGTGGCTCACCCGTGGCCAAATTCAACAGAAATTTCCTCATCTGAATGGGGACCTCAACGCAATGGAGAACATTGCTTCCTAATGAGAGAGGATTGATCTATATGGAGATCAGTGGCCACCCACCTTTTCCAACTGGCTCAAAACAGTTTTCTGGCAATTTTGGCAATTTACTATTTTTAGCAGTTTTAACTTTCGAGGTAATTTTGAGGGCCTAAATGAAGGTTTTTTGGGATAGACCCAAATAAAATATAGATGAAGGCATGATTGACACCCCAAAATGAATCTCCTCGATGATACCTTTCTAACGGGCTATCATACGCCTAAAACGAAGATCGTATGCAAAAGTTACGACCCCGAGAAGTTAATGTACTAACTTACCCAAACGGGGCCCACATGACTTTTGGCGCTTCATATCCTAGGGTTAGGTTTTTGGATGTATAGGGTTTTTGGAATTCCTGTTTATTATAAAAATGACTTCAGAGCCCGATTGTAATCATCTTCTTATGAATGAGCGCAGTCGTCACATCTCTTCTCAGAGATAAGCCACCACCATTCCAACAAGCTTTTTTCCCCTACATTTTACAGTTTCAGCTTATTTCCTTATTGAATAGAAAACCAGTTTTACAGTATCTCTATTTTTTTATGTTAAGTACCTGTTAATAATCTGTTGTCATTTCGTTCTACTCATAAAATTCGGATCACTACATGATTACCCATCCCAGATAGAAGATAGAATTTCCACCTTCCACTTGCAAGGGAAGACAACCATGTGGTGGGATCAACTTAAGCAAACCAAGAAAATTGATGAGAAAAGAATATCATTGAGGCAGTTCAAGGGATATTTCCAAGAGAAATATTTTTCAGAGCATTACTATTAAACAAAGATGAAAGAGTTCTTTGAACTCAAGTTGGGAACCATGACAATGGAGGAACATGAGAAGTGGTTCTTTGAATTGTTAAAGTATGTTGACTTCATCAAGGATGAGAAGGTCAAAATCCAAAGGTTTCTGAGTGGCTGACCCTCTTTCTACAGTGATAAGATTCAATATGATAACCACAAAACCTTGTTGGAAACCATAAGGAGAGCAAGACATTTGTATGAGCAGAGCAAAAGAAGACCAATTTTCCAAAAATCTTGGAATGACAAGATAAAGGGTAAAAATGATCAAATGCAGAAGAGTTTTAAGCCACCCTTTTTCAGGAATAATTCCCAAGAAAATCAACAACATGAAGTCACCGAAAATGAACACAAGACTATAGATTCATTTGGAAAAAGGCCAAGGTAGAAGTCGGTGCAATGTTGGGGATATGAAGGAAATCATATTTATAGCGATTTCCCTCATAAAGGAGAAAGAATGAGAACTTTCCATAAAATTCAAGAGGCTGAAATAATAGAAGACATGGGAAGAAGCATGCCAAGGATTTATGTAGACTTGGATAACAGGCAAGCTAAATATCAATCTCCCATGATTGAAGTGGAAGGTAAGATCAATAATGAGCCCATAGCAATTTTAATTGATTCTGGAGCTAGCCATAGTTACATAAATGCTAACATTGTTGAAATATTTCACTTGCAAAGAAGTAAGAAAAATAAATATTGGTTAGTTCAGTTAGCCATTGGGGCTAAGATTAAAATCAATGAGTTGGTTAAATATTGTCTGGTAGACATGAATGGATTCAATAGAAAGGTGGATGTAAACATCATACCATTGGGTTCATATGATTGTCTAATTGGTATGGATTGGTTGGAGAAACATCATGTTGTTCTAGACTATTACAAGAAGACAATCACATGTCTTGATGAGGAAGGGTAGTAAGGAAATATTCAAGGTGTTCCGAGAGATGTAGTTGCTAGAGATATTTCAACTATGTAGTTGAATAAGAGATTCAAGAAAGGATGTTAGATGTTTCTAGCCCATATGGAGGAGAAAGCCAAAGACAAAGTGGCAAGCATTAAAGACCATCCGGTTTTGAGGGATTTTGAATATGTTTTTAGAGAAATTTTGGGACTAGCACCAAAAAGAGACATTGATTTATTTATTGATTTGGTGCCGAGAGTTTCCCCACTAGCTAAGACACCTTATAGAATGGACACACCAGAACTAAAAGAGTTGCAGATGAAGTTTGAAAAACTTTTCAAGAAGGGGTACATATGCCCAAGTGTGTCACTGATCCAGATTTATGTAGGAACACAATGAAATACAGAAATACACATAAACACAGAGATGCAACGGAAATAAGACTTCATTTCATTAATAACAAATGACTGAAATATGCTTACAGATAGAATGGAAATAAACTAGCTAGGGCGCTGGTAGCTTATCTCTGAGAAGATATGTGGCAGCTACTGGCCTCTGAACTATGTTACAATGAGGCTCGAAGGCCTATTATTATTGAGAAACAATGGAAAACCCTAAACATCCAAAGACCTAACCCTAGGAGATGAAACGCCAAGACTATGGGCCCCGTTTGGGTAAGTTGGTACATCAAATTCCCGGGAACGTAACTTTGGCATACTATCTCCGTTTGACGCATTCTATACCTCGTTAGAAATATCTATTCGAGGACTACAACTTTTGGGTGAGCAACATCAATTTTTGATCCATGTTGCTCCCCATTTTCCCAAAAAACGTTGTTTAAGGCCTCAAAACGGCTCCAGAAGTTCAGGACCCGAAGAACTGCTAAAAATAGTAAACTGTGCGGAAACTAAAAAACTGAAAGAAGCAATGGTGGGGGTCCAAGTGGAATAGGTGGGTGGCCACCAATATCCACCTGGATCATTCCTCCCCCCTTAGGAAGCAATGGTCCCCATTGCGTTG
>ML780220.1:773470-805860 GCA_009831015.1 Picea engelmannii | reverse complement strand
CAACACCTCATATGACAATAACGCGCCAAGTGTTAAGTTTAAAACCAACACAGTACCAGCATTAACTATCGATTCAACGTGCCAATTCCATCGTTCATTCAATCGCTCAATCACAGGGTTTAGTGTTAATACATAGCTCGGGACCATAATCAACGCATAATTCAACTTTGCAAACAGTATGCCAAGTATCAATTCGAATGTGATTAACTTATGCGGCTTGAACCATTGTTATCATACCTTATAAACTTGTCCATGCATTCTGTGCATATGGTAATGTTTTCATTCCAATCTTTTGAGAACAATATGATCAAAACTTTTCATATAATAATTGAGTGTAAGCCCGAATAAGGAAAAAAAACAATAAGACCAAATCCATTACACAATTTTCATAAGATCAGAACAAGACCAATAACTTTCATGCCCAAAGTTTTAACAATGAAATATATCCAAATGCGCAATCAAGGTAAGATAATGCTCAAGAACATAAGTCTGATACAACATTCAGCACTCATGTGATAAATCAGTGATCAAGTGTCTTTCAGTAAATCAACCAAAAACGATGACAATCTAAGCAACGAAAGAAGTGTTTTCACACTTGCAGTTGTGAAAACTAAAACGAAATTGAATCGTAATTGTCGCAAAAAATGAGACAAAATGTTTAAAAACACAATGCGACAATGATTTGTCGTAATACGACAAGGTGTAGGCAGCTTTTTGAGAGTAATAAAAAAAAAAGGGTTGGCTGCCAACAAGTTCTATTGTAAAAAAGGATGTCATCTAAATAAACAATTACAAATTTGCCAATAAAATCCTTCAACACCTCATTCATTAATATCATGAATGTTCTGGGAGTATTTGTCAAGCTGAAAGGCATGACAAGCCATTCATATAGTCCCTCACTTGTCTTGAAGGTTGTCTTCCATTGATATCCTTCCCTCATCCTTATTTGATTATAACCACTCTTCAAGTCTATCTTAGAAAAATAATTTGGTCAACTTAAACAATCCATTAAATCATCCATTCTAGGCAAGGGAAATATATACCTAATTGTTATTTTGTTGATTTCTTTGGAGTACGTGCACATCCTCCAACCACCATCCTTCTTTGGACTTAACATAGTAGGTATTGCATAGGGACTTAATATCCCCCTGACCAAACTATTTTCCAACATATCCTAGACTTTCTTTCTGATTTCTTCATTTTCTCTTGGTGTCAATTTGTATGCAACTTTGTTTGGAAAACTAGCTCTTGGAATTTGATCAATATGATGACTAATGCTTCTAATAGGAGGCAAATTATTAGACAATTCATCCACTACTATGTCAGAAAATTCATTTAACAATGCCTTACATTCAATAGGTAAATCATTTATAGTGGTACCAGTGAGAATTACTCTTGACTTACCAACAATAACAAACTGTACCTCCTCTTCCTTATTGATTTCCTGCAAGATTTCCTTTCCACTCATGAGCAGTACACTTGGACCAGCTTCCTCCTTAACTCCTTCATCTTTCAGTGGTAGCAACACATGTTTGTGCCCATTCTTCTCAAGGGTGTATATATTCTTTCTCCCTTCATGCATTGCTTTGCTATCATATTTCCATGGTATCCTCAACAAAACATGACAAACATCCATGGGAATAACATCACACAAAATTTCATCCTTATAGCTACCAATTTGAATTTCTACTTTGCATTTTTCACTTACCAAAATTTGATGTTCTTTTTGCAACCAAGATACCTTGTATGGAGTAGGATGTGCCACTTTTTGTATTCCTAATTTATCCACCATTTCTATATAAACCAAATTATCTGTACTGCCACTGTCAATGGCCACTTTGCATACCTTTCCTCTTTATTTGCATGTGGTTCTAAAAAAAATCTTCCTCTATGTTGGTTCATGGATTTATTTTCCTACCTTTATTAAAACCCTCTTCAACATGAGTGCTTCTCCAATCTCACAAGTCTCCTCTTTCACTGTTGGTTCTGTTGTATTTTCTTGAGCTTCTACAATGTGAGATCTCCTAGGGTTTGTTGATTTGTTTTCATTATAATCCTAAGACACATGCCCTATATTTCCACAGGTATAGCACCTGATCTCTATACCTCTACCTCTACCTCTTGAGAAGAATATTCTTCCCCTAGATTCTTCTTCTCTTAGTGATTGGAAACTAGAGATTCTTGCTTCTTTTTTTGTATTATGAAATCTCCCTCTGGATGATCCTTTTCCTCTAGATGGGATTCTTCCTATGGTTCTTTGACTTTGTTTCCTAGCCAATTTATCTTCTCCTTTCAAGGATTCTTGATAAGCATCTTCCACATTCCTCAAAGTTAGTAGATTGATTTCATACTGGATTTCATACCTTATTCCATTGATATACCTAGAAACTTTCTTAGCATAATCTTCTACATGACCTTCTCTGATGTTTAGTCTGTAGAACTCTTTAGTGTAATCCTTCACTGACATGCCTTTTTGTCTCAAATTCTATAATTTTCTGAATAGATTTAGCTGATAGTCCTTTGACATGAATTTGTCCTTTAACTTGGCTACCATTCTATCCCAACTCTTAATCTTATATTTTCCTTTCCTTCTTTTGTTAGCCTGTAATTCATCCCACCATAAGGATGCATGCCCTTTGATCCTAGTTACAACATGATTTACTTGCACCTCTTCATCTATGTCCTCATAATCAAAATATTTGTCCATTGAATTGATCCAATCAAGCGATTCTTCAACATTTAAGTTCCCTTCATACATTGGAAATTACATTTTAGGTCTGACTCCTACCTTTGTAACTAGCCTTAACAATTGTTCTTCAGTTGTTTAACCTCCTAGGGCTTCTCCTTCTTCAATAGATCTTGTGTCTTCAACCTCACTGACATATCCTATGTCAGGTTCTCTCCTATGAGTTTCTTCCATGGCTTCCATCCTCACTTGAGCTCTCCTTAGTTCATTCTGCAACTCTGCAACTGCTCCCATTGGTGTCCTACCTCTTCTAGGCGACATTATTACTGAAGAAAATACTCAAGAGGCTCTTATACCAATTGATAGCCTGGTTGAACCAATGTAAAAATCTATCCTTTCCTTTCCCAACTTTTCACTAAAGGCTCTCGATTTGTTTATTACAATAGCACTTTTCTCAGGATTCCAATAGAGCTAAGGCTAGGTCCATGGCCTAACTCGAAAGGAACATAGTTTTTAATGAATAAGGTTGAGGGATTAACTTATTTTTTCATAAGACCAATGGTTGGACCATGGGCTACGCGTAGAGTGTTGATAACACTTAAGCACAAAATCCCTCAAATGATCAACCCTTTACCTTACATAACCAACACTTATGACCGAAGGTGAGGTTTTTTGAAAATAAAAAAAGTTCCTTTTCAACGTACTCAATGAAACACAAGACAACCTGAGAGTGACACATAGCTAATCAATCAATGCTCTAGATTAATTTGCAATCATATTTACAGTAACGCTTTGGTAACTTCAAAACGTGAAAATGTTTCTCCACCGTAGATCCTCCGCTCCAGTAATGATCCATCGATGTAAACTTGATCTCCCCACTCAATAAATGAATAATGAGGATTGTTGATCTAAATATGATCATCAATCGACGATTATTTTTTATCTCTTACTACCTTTCTATAGAGTGATATCCAACGACTATGATACTTTCACTCCAGATCCGATGGTTGTAAGACAATTTTTTCTGTAACAAAAAATCTACATTGTATTCACCAAATATAATTTAGAGGAAAAATTAAACTGAACATAGCTTTACAATTTGAGAGAGATGTTCAACAACATTTACATGATATCACCTTGTACTTTATTTATTCGTTCCAAAACTCGAGAACACAATTTGTTTCATATTCCTTTCTTATAATCATTTAGAATCACACAAAATCTCAATCTCACACCTTCTCTAAACTCTGAAATACTTACAAATTTCAATTATATAGAAATTAGTACCCTTAGGTTGCTCTAACTAGCTAATCCTGAATTATTAGAACAAATCCCCAAAAGCACTCAATCTGTTCTAAAAATCATGAATAGAACACACCTATTATAATGAATTACAATCAAATTAAATCTAAATGTCCTCTAGAGGTCTCTCGACCTACTTATTGAAATGATATTGAAAATTAAGAGAACCAACCCGCTTCAGTAAATGGTTTGACCCTCTTAGGGTCAGAATCACGAATTTTAATTGATGCTCCTACATCATTCTTATGGGGAGAGGCATCTAGTACAACAATGTACATTTAGAATAGGAGTCCTCACCGGATCTTGGGGAAAAATACTCTTGATGAGGCTTTCACAAGTGTGAAACTATAGGTTAGTCATTTGCGGATCTTTGGTTGTCTATTATACATTCACATGCCTAAGGAGAAAAGGACAAAGTTGGAGCCTGCTGGGAATAAGGGGACATTTGTTGGATACAACGAGACATCAAAGGCATACAAAATCTACATTCCAAGACAACACCAGATAGAGGTCAGTCGAGATGTCACCTTTGACGAAGACACAATATTAAGGAGGTCCATAGAGACTCACATGGAGATTGATAATGAGGAGCGTGAGGCTCCGAAGGATGTGGGTTAAGGTCTGTCTGTTCTAGTTGATCATCCTTCAGATTATCAAGAGAAGTCAACAAAGCTAGCTGAACTAGTGGACCCACCTAGAGTCATTGTTCTAGAAACCAGGAAGAGTCTAGTTTGGCTTCGTGATACATTGTAGGATGTAGAAAGGCATGCAACTCCTTGTGGTACTTTCAAGAAAAGTAGACGAACTCAAAAATTCTCGAGTTATATGGCATTGATGAGTCACATCATTGATTCTGAACCTTCCAATTATGAGGAGGCAGTAGACCAACAAGTTTGGAGAGATGCCATGATGGAGGAATATCAATCCACCATGAAGAATGATGTGTGGGATATTGCGTCGAGACCTAAGGGAAATTCGGTGGTGACTTCCAATTAGATCTACAAGATCAAGCATGCGAAAGATGACAACATCGAAAAGTACGAAGCGAGGTTTATAGCAAGAGGGTTCTCCCAAAAAGAGGGATTGAACTATGAGGAGACTATTGATGCTAAAAAGTGCAACATTGGGTACCATGCTCACAAAGTATTGCCAAGCCTTATTATTTTGACTATATTAATAAGATACTAGTAGGTGGAACCCCGGAACCCCTTGTTCGACTAATGTTACTATGGTGGATGAGAGACATCTATATTTTTCTTACTTATATGTTGATTAGATGACAAATGCTATAGCTCGTTCGTTCAAAACATGGCTAAAGTGATGGTTACTAAATTTTCTAAGCGAGATGGTTGAAACAATGGAAAAAGTGGCTTTGTTTATCTCTTGCGAAATGTGTTATGTTATTTTGCGTGAAGGAATAATGCTATAGTTTGGATTTGTTTTATAGAGATTATAATATTATGGATAGCCACCCATCCTTGTTACATTGTGGTGCATATGGTTTAAATTTCAATACGAATGGCATTCCTAAGCAACTAAGTCATAGGTTAATGGTGCAATTGTTGGCGCAAATTTAAGAAATGGGTCATATGCAAACTATAGATTATTAGGTTTTATTGTAAATTGAATATGGTAATGGGCTATGAGCTGGACAGTGCATATGGATCATACTAGATTTGATGAAGGTCCAAGAGAGAAGCGACGTGCAGTAAATGCACGTCACTCTTACTCTCCTCAAGCCCGCCACTCTATCCATTTGCATTGTGCATTGGTAGTTGTTGCTGCTCCGCTTTGCTCGGTCGTGAAAGAGGTATACTTCCTGGTTTTCTTTCTCCTCGCACTATCTTGACAGGTATGGGTCTCTCTTAGTTCTCCATCCATGAATTTCTTTTTGATATTAAATCAAGTGTTGGCTCCGGTTGCGCATGGTCTGTGTATTTCTCAAGATGTCATGGTTTTTGACTGTGTGTTTATAATTGCAAAATATGGCTCCTGTGATGATTTTTTTGAGACTACTTGATATTAAAAATATGGAAATCGCGGTGTCTCTGTTGTGTGTTACTGTCCGTGTTTTGATGAAGAAGAGGTTGATGGCTGGGCTTACTTTTCTTAGGGTTTTATGTGTTTTTTCTCTCGGTCGAATGAACCCCTCTGCTTTACCTCTTCGTTCTGGAAATATTTCACCTATGCGTTGGCATCCTGGTCTCTGTGGCTAACATATACGCCCCATAACCTCGACCTGGTCATTATTGAGATAATGCACCTATGAAGTGAAATTACCATGCTGTGTATCCGCCAACCCTCATTTCTTTTAGGTCGTGGTCTCTGCAATTTACTCTACTGACAAGTGTTGAACCCTATGCATTTCGTTTTCGTGCATTGCCACCCAATCCTGACTCGACGAGGGCACTGTCTTAGCTCGCTTTCCTTGACATGGGTTTAATAGTTTTATTGCTTAGAAATGGTGGAAGGAATGTAAGGCACACCTGTTCAATGGAAACAACAGATTGTAAAAGCTTATTCTTGCATTTTATTGGTCGAAATGATATATTGCTCACTATGTATGAAATATCGGATGTGAAAATTAAAATAATACAGACAAATGAAATGCATTGGGGTTTAAGGTGGATGTGAAATTCGATGAAATAATGATTATGAATTTTTTGGGACATTGTGCGTGACCCGGTGGGTTTTAAGGGACTCTTGTTGGGGTTGATGCTATGAATCATAATTCGTCTACCTCAACGTTATGGTTGTATTCCTGTAGCAATTTCATGGATGTTGGTTGATGCTATTTTGCGATAACAATATTATGTTCACTGTGTAAAATTCGGGCATGTCAAAAGATTTACTGTGTAATGAAGTATGGTGGCCAGTGAGCATTTTTTGTATCAGTGTGGAGTTATTGTTGTGAAAATGGAATATTGTTTTAAAGTTTCAGAGTTTGGGCTAAATAATACTTGGATTGTATCAGAGGTAGCATGCGAAACTTGTCACTTGAACAATATCCATGATTTTTTCCCCATCATTCTATCACCTTACGCTAATTACACTCTCTACATTTCCCGATTTCATTTAAATTCATCCCTATTCTGTGATAACTGTTTAAAATATGGGTCTGTGTGAAATAAAAGAAATTTGAGACGACATGGGTTGAAGACTGTTATCTTGGATGTTTTAAATGCATAGTCAATTGTTTATTTATTGTTGGACAGTATTCGTGATTGTCCTTATCATAATACCATTTTTCGCTAATTATAAATCTTTTCATATTCCCTATGAACCTTATCATTTCCTATTCACAATTAATAAATGATGTGTTATGGATGGATTTGCATGTATCTCGTGGTAATTTTAGAGCCAACTTTTGATTTATGAAAGAAAATTTCATGTATGGTTTTTTAAGGAATTTCATTACTGACAAATCATTGTTACAGGATGAGCTTTTTTAGTAGGGGCAACCACGATCGAAATAACAGAGGAAGGGGAAATTGGAACTGAGACCATCGAAGGCCTAGGTCCTCTATCCATTTGAACGTTGATATGAAAGAATTAAACCAGATGTTTCAAGCTAGGTTTTTCAATTGGATCAGACAAGGAATACTTCACCCTCAACCGGAAAAACCCCCTCTTCCAACAACCTCCTAATTTCCCTGGAATATCGATTCCCCCTCATGTATCCATGCATCCTAAGTATCCACTTGAAAGATGATTGTTTCCATGTGATTAGTGCCATACATCCCAATGGATCTAACCAGCCAGGGGCTGTTTTAGAAAATTCTAAGAGAGATAGCAGCGAAAAAAGGAAATATGCATCTCAAAATATCAATTATGGTTTTTAAGAGCTATTTTTATGATTTTCATTGATGAGTACAATTTTTATGGTTTACAACATTTTTGGACAGCAGATATTATTTTTGGACAACAAGTATTATTTTTGGATATTATGTGGATAATGTGGATACACATATTTTTGTGGAGATATGAAATAAATTATGGCTGATATTTAAATATGCAGTTAAAATTACATGGGGGTTACAAGGATGTCCTATGGCCTAAGTGATTATTGGTATAGAGCTTTATACTTGATGATTTAAAGGAAGAATTGATAGGAGCCACATGGGCTTCCACATACTTTAGTTATTATTAATTAAGACCCTAAATTATATATTATTAATATATATTTCTCCTAAACTAATTTGTTAAGTTAATTTGAATTAACTAACAAAAAGAAGTTGAATTTCTTCAACTGATTGAGAAAAGAATAAAATCTCAATTGAATGAAAAAACATGGGAGAAAGATAGAAGGAGAACCACAATACTGAGGTTCGCTCTCTAATTATTTGAGATAGTGCAGTTTTCTTTCAATTTTGTAATATTTGAAGATACAATCTTCTTGATGACAGGAGGGTCTTATTGAAGGCAACGAGATTCAAAGTTGAATCATATCTATCAGCAGCTTGTCTTAAAGGTGTTTGACTTGTTATTTATAGTCTATGTACTCTTGTTTGATTATGAATTAAGTTTCATGTCTGATGAAGAATATTGTGCAGACTCAAGTGGCAGCACGTTGTGGCAAGCTAATTCAGGTCAGTAGGTTTCAGTTCCATCTCAATGTTAGAGTCTTTTTATATGGTTCCCATCAGAGATCTCTAAATTTGATTTTGGTCCCTACCCTTGCAGGGGTTTGTAAAGGAGAAATATATTTTTTGATCTCAAAATTGAATAAAATTGATTATTGGTCCATATCATATTGGTGTTTATTGACTTGGTTCTTTATTTTCACTTTTGTCTCCATGTCTGTTTCAATTGTAAATTCCTTAGAAGTATATTTAATTTGAACTTCAGTTTGTTTATACTGTTTCAAATATAAACTTTATAAATCAGCCTCGATCCTCTGTAATTAATACTTTTGGATTGGGTGAATGTTTTGAGGCTATAAACCCCAGGTAACATTCCCAACTATGTTGTTCTAGCCAAACAAGATTTGAAAATGATTGAGTAAGGTCTCTCATACCTTTTCCTCAACAAAGACGTTTTCTCCAGTCACTAGGTACACTTCCATTAGGACCATTGTTTCCATTACAACAGTCATGGATTGGAGATTATGCCAGATGGATGTAAAGACTGCATTCCTCAATGGTGTGATTGAGGAGGAAGTGTACATAAAACAACCTCAGGAGTTTGAGGTACATGGGAGGGAGTCTCATGTTTGGAGGATAAAGAAGGCTTTATACAGACTTAAGCACAAGCCCAGGGCATGGTACTCCATGATTGATGGATACTTGATGAGATTGGGCTTAACCAAGAGTGAAGCAGATCCCAACCTTTACTACAAGGTTTTTGATGATGATCATTTGATCTTGGTGTTATATGTTTACGACTTGTTCCTTACGGGAGAAGACCGACTCATAGATCAGTGCAAGAGGGAGTTGGCCTCAGAGTTCGAGATGAAGGATCTTGGCTTGATGGATTATTTCTTGGAATTGGAGGCATGGCAGAAACCAGGTAAGATCTTCCTCGAACAAGGAAAGTACATAGTTGAGATCTTGAACATATTCAGTATGATGGACTACAAGTCCATGACTACATCTATGATGAAAAATCTGAAGAAGATGAGTGATTATTCTTTAGATTGATATCCGGTGGATCCCACTATGTACAAGTAGTTGATTAGATCCTTGATGTACCAGGTTAACAACGAGACATATATTTTCTTTGCAGTGAGCACCTTAAGCCAGTTCATGTTTGAATTGAGGCACTTCCATTGGGTTGTAACAAAGCATTTGTTGAGGTTCCTGTGTGGTACAATTGGATATGTTCTGAGATATGACTCAGGTGGTGAAGTGATGTTGCAGGGATATACTAATTCTGACTGGGAAGGGAGTGTAGTGGGTAGAAAGAGCACCTAAGGGTGCTTCTTTAGCTTAGGATCAACTATGATATCCTGGTTTAGCAGGAAGTAGACTTCTATAGCACTCAATAAAGCAGAAGCAGAGTATATCATAGCTAGTGTCCCAAGTTGCAAAGTAGTATGGCTTCAAAAACTTCTTGCACGACTGTTTGATCAAGAGCTAGAGACGACCTTAATACACTGTGATAATCAAAGTTGTATCAAGATTTCAAAAAATCCAGTATTTCATGACAGGTCGAAACACATTGAGATCAAATACCCCTTCATTTGAGACATGGTACAAAAGGAGAAGTAAAGCTCCAATACATATCCACAAATGAGAAAATTGTGGCCATTCTCACCAAGCCTCTATCTAAGACAAAGTTTGTATACTTCAAATGCAAGCTTGGCATGATGTAGAATGTCTCCCTCGATGAGGGGGAGTGTTGATGCTTCTACAATTAGCAGCATTGGGCATACATTCTCCCATATTGGTCATGTTGATTTGACCAAGGAAAATGACTCATTCACTCACGGAGCTTTGCTAGTGGTGAATGGCCCAGGCATAGTCTTTTCTCTTGACGAGGAGTAGATAGACTCAAGGTTCTCTCACATTGCCTACTCGAGGATGGAGTGATATATATTAATTAGACGTGCATGCGAGGAAATAATCATCAACATAAATATAATATATAAATAATATATTTATAATATAATATATAAATTTAAATATTCTAAATTTAATAGTTAATAATAAATTAATTAATAAAAAGACAATAATAGAAAATACATGTCCATTAATGAAAGGACACTCTGCCCAAGTATATATATAGGGGCCCTCAATTGTAATATATCATCTCATATAATATTTACTTACAATAACCTATCATCAAGTTCACTAAGTCTTGTTGAGATTTTCAATGTGTAATTATTCAATGATAACAATAGCATTTAAATAATAAGGCAATAATTATCACATCTGAAAATTAGAAAAATTTAACACAAGAAACCTGATTAAGAGAAGGGGTGATGAGAAAAAAAGGGAAGTCATAATCAACACCTCGACATGCTCCCTCCTCCCTCAACTCATGAACTCATTAATGGAAGAAGATATGGTTATCAACACATGTCATATCATAGTAACAATGGTGTACTTAGGATTTTCGTCATACAATTAACAAGTTTTTTTTTTGAGGAAAAAAAAGGACCTGTAAAAGCAGCGCGAAGGTAAAGCTCTCGCTCTGATTTAGGGTTTGCGTTCAGGCATTGCCATGTCTAGCCAGGGAGGAGGGGAGCCGCCGCCCCCTCCCTCCCCAACCTCGTCCTTCCGGAAACTAGTCGCAGCCTGCAGTAAGAAAGCCCCTCAGGTAGAAGCGCCAAGCTTTGTAAAGAGGCTAAACGATGTTCCAGAGATCAACCTTCCCCCGAAGTAGCCAATGAAGGTCGCTCTTTCCCTCTCAGATCGCGACCTGGTAGGTCAGTTCATGGGCCTCTTTCCCTCAGCTAAAACAACAGACAAATGGATTCAAAGGAACTGGCGGCCACTGATAACAAACAACGTAACGTGTTATGCAGTTGGAAGAGGATACTTTATTTTCGAATTCATCTCTCAGGAGGACAAAGATCTAATCTTCAGAAATGGGTCGTACTTCATGGGCACATAGGGGCTCTATCTGAATCGATGGACTCCAAGCTTCGATCCAGCCTCGGAAGTGCCAAAAGAGGTCCCTGTCTGGGTAAGACTCTCTAACCTGCCAATACACTGCTGGAACTCCTCATCACTGCAAGCTATCGGGAATGGACTAGGACATTATATCGATAGAGACGATCCAAAAGACCAGTATTCCTGTGCAAGGATTTGTGTGGAAGTTGATCTGGAGGTAGGTTTTCCGGAAGCGGTAAAACTAAAGGTAGGAGATTGGCAACACCTTCAAAAGATGGATTATGAGCAGCTCTCGTTCAAATGTAGAGGATGTCACGAATACGACCACTTCCAGAGAAACTGCCCAAAAAACCCAAATACAGAGAAGGCAGGAGAAGAGGGTTGGCAACAAGCCCGGAAAGGGAAACCGAAATCAAAAGGTCCAAGAAGTGAAAAACTAGCTCCAACTCAAGACAAAAACCTAGGCAGCAAAGAGACAACAAACAACTTCAACACATTGGCGCTGGGAACTGGAGGGGAGATGGAGGAGCCGTGCAAAGACGCCCAAGAGGAAGACGCAAGAGGTACCCAAACCCCTGAAGACGGAGAAACCCAAAAGATAACAGAAGGAGTGGAGCAAAATAAATCCCCTCCAAGGAATAGGGTGACTCAAGGCACTGAGGATGGGGAGATCTCGTTAGGGAACGACTCAGAAGGAGCAAGTGAAGCCTGGGACACCCCAAAGAAACCAGGAAGAGGCAGGAAATCCAAAAAAGCAGAAAGAGATCAGGAAACCTACAAGAACGTTTTAAAAGGAGCACAGCCAACCATCAAACAACTGATCGGTGTGAGGCAAACAAGGAAGCTAACTAAAGCCTCCCAAGGAGGCCATTACCCCCCCCCAAGGTAATCAATGAAGTTAACCTCCTGGAACTGTAGGGGTATCGGCAGCAAAAGGAAGGAAGAAGCTCTCAAGTATATCATCAGAACATCGAAAGCGGACATCCTACTCATCCAGGAGACCAAGATGAGTCAACAGGACTCTATTAAAGTTTCAAAAAACGTTTGGAGAAACAACCAAGGTTTAGCTGAAAACGCCAGAGGCGCGTCAGGAGGGCTCTGCACCCTGTGGAACACCTCCAAAATAGAATTGATTAGCTCAGACACCTGCATGCATTGGATTTACACCCAACTCCTCCACAAGGAGTCCGAACATACGGTAAGCCTCTTTAATATCTATGTCCCACAGCGTATAGAAGAAAAAAAGAACTGTTGGAAAACCCTCCAAGACTTCTTAACAAGCAATGATCTAGAAAATATCATCCTCGGAGGGGATCTAAATGTAACTCTGGCCCAAGAAGAAAAACAAGGGGGATCTATCGTAAGGGACCCAGCTAGAAAATTGGTGGAAGACCTAATCTCAGCATGGGATTTAATGGATATTAAGCCGCTCAAAGGCCTCTATACGTGGACCAACAAAAGGGAAGGTCTGGGGCATATTGCTGCCCGCCTGGACAGATTCCTCGTCCAAAGCTCTTTATTGACCCTTGGGCTCATAGCCTCCTCAGAAATCCTCCCACACAGCACCTCTGACCACAAGCCTGTAAGCCTAGAGTTGAATACGGATCAAGGCCAGGGACCCATCCCATTCAGATTCAATCCGTCATGGACAGAGGATAAATATTTTATGCGCCTAGTTTCCAGCGTGTGGACAAGTAGGGTAAAAGGATCCGCATTTTATGTTTGGGAAGAGAAACTACGTAGGCTTAAGACTACGCTAAAGTCCTGGGCAAAAAGACAACCCGACCCAGCCACCTTACGCAAAGAAGCCCAAAGGCGCCTGGAGAGCCATCAGCTCGATTTGGACAACAGGGAGGTCACACAGCAGGACCTACTTAAAGAGGACCACCTCCAAAGGCAATGGCACAAGGCCTGCAGGGAGGAAGAATGTTATTGGAGGCAAAAATCCCGTAGTCTCTGGATGAAGGAAGGCGATAAAAACACTAGTTATTTTCATAAGCAAGCGGAAGCAAGGAAGCATTATAAGGCAATGACAGAAATCCAGGCCCAAAATATTATAATCTCGGATCAAGAAGGCATTAGACAAGCAGCATTCGAAACTTTTGAATCCCTCTACTCAGAAACACAAAGGGCAAACATGGATCCCCACAGGTACCCCCTTTCCATCGTCCCAAATCTCATAAAGGAAGACATCAATCTCAGACTTGTTGAGGAAGTCTCGCAGCAAGAAATAAAAGAGGCACTAGACCAAATGCATCTGGACAAGGCTCCTGGACCGGACAGATTCACAACCAGATTCTACTAACATTGTTGGGGGATAATCAAATCTGATCTCACCAAAATGATAAGGAAATCACAAGCGAGCAGCAAGCTAGGAGGGAGCACAAACTCGGCCTTCCTGGCACTTATCCCGAAAGAGAAAGGAGCGCTCAGCTTTAACCACTTCAGGCCGATTTCCCTCTGCAATACAAGCTACAAAATCCTTACCAAGGTTATAGCAAACAAATTGAAAACAATCCTCCCTCTTATCATCCCATAAAACTAGGGGGGCTTCATCAGAGGAAGGCACATTGCAGACAACATCATCCTTGTGCAAGAGGCCCTTCACTCGAGCATTCAGAGGAAAGACAAAGGTATGATTATAAAACTAGATCTAGCAAATGCTTTTGATAGAGTTAATCACAGTTTCTTATATGAGGTAATGAGGAAGTTTGGTTTCGATCAGCCTTTTGTGAATTGGATTAGAGCTTGCATAGGGTCGCCATGGATAGCCCCCATGGTAAATGGAAGAGTAACAAAATTTTTCCAAGCCTCCAGAGGATTAAGGCAAGGGTGCCCGCTCTCGCCCCTCCTTTATGCAATCCAGGCTTCGGTTCTAAGCTATCAGCTGGAAAACTCCAAAGCCCAAAACAACCTTCAGGGTCTAAAAATAGCACAAGGCATGAAATACATAAATCATGCTCAATTTGCGGATGATACCCTGTTGTTAGGCAGGGCAAGCCCAATAATAGAAAAGAAGTTCAAGGAGGAACTAGATGCATATGCTGCAGTTTCAGGAAGCGAGATAAGTCAAACAAAAAGCAAGATTTATGGCTGGAATATCACGCCCAAAGAGATGATAGGAATATCTAGAGTATTGGGGATGGAAGGACACACCAATTGGGAGGCCTTTACCTATCTAGGAATTCCTATCTTCAAAGCTGCCCCAAGGGCCTCACAGTGGAACCACCTAATTGACAAGCTAAAAAAGAGAATTTCCTCCTGGGGGGCGAATTGGCTAAATCTGGCAGGGAAAGTTGTCCTAATCAAGTCTGTTCTGGCCAGTGTTCCCATCTATCAGAGCTCGTTGCTTCTTGCCCCTGGCTCCATAATTCAAAAAATGGAAGCAATGTAGAGAAGCTTCCTGTGGGAAGGCGGGAAGCAGACAGGCATGAAACTGCACCTAATAAGTTGGGAGAAAATCTCCAAGCCCCTCTTGGAAGGAGGTCTCAACTTAAAAAAAAACTGAGTACATAATCTGACATTGGGGGCAAAACTGCTCTAGAATATAGTCAACGGTGAACTAGCATGGAGCAAAGAAGCACTGTGGAAAAAATATTTCAGGGGCGCAAGGGAGCGATGCATAGAAAACCCCTGCAGGGAGGCTAAAGGATCCCCAATCTTCACCCTCTGCAAAAAGACCTTGGCTCATTTCATTCCCCACCTCACCCGGGTGCCAAGAAACAGGAAGAAAATCAAAATCTGGCAGGACTCAATTCTAGGAGACCCTCCTTTAGAATTAAGACAGGACCTGAAGCGACTAAAAGATTGGATGGACAGGCAAAACTTAAAGACGCTCTTTGATATCTCAACGTGGGGAAAGGACAGATGCAAGTCGTGGCAAGGATGGGAAGTGGGCAACTTACCCCCGGATTTAGAAGGTGACTGGCACGCTCTTAAGCTCTGCCTACAAGGGAAAGCCCCCCTCAAAAAAAAATGGAAGGACGAGAGAGGTTGGGGGAAGAATGCTAAGCATTATACCACCTCTATTGGCTATCGAACCTTTCTAAACGTCCCCAACATCCCACCCAACCCGACCCTCTGGAAAACCATTTGGCAAACTAAATCCATTCCCAAAATCGATTTGTTTCTCTGGACTCTTGGCCATAACAACATCCAAACAGGGGAAAACCTCCGAAGGAAAGGTTGGGAGGGCCCCTTCAGAGGTCCTCTTTGTCAACAGGCTGAAGAAACTTCAGATCACCTCCTCCTCAATTGTAATTATTCCAAAGAAGTTTGGAGGCTGGCAACTGGGTTGCAAACCGACTTCCTCCGCCCTCAAGACATCAAGAGCCTCCTCCAAGGTTGGGATTCCCTTTACCCATTTCAAAATCAGAAACAAAGCTATGCCTCGGTGCTTTGGAGTGCCCTCCCAAGGTTCATCCTGTGGGGACTTTGGCTGGAAAGGAATAACAGAGTCTTCAGGGATAAGAAAAGGAGCGCACCCATAGTGGTCGCCATTGTTCAAGCACTCTTCGATGAATGGGCCCATTACCTTCGTCAACCAAACTGCAGTAGGAAGATAGAAGAAAAGGAAGAGCTCTGGCTAGCCCAGTTTAAAATTCAAAAGCAAAATGGGAGCACAGCCAACACCCCGCGCCAAGAGGATTGGGAAATAAGGACAGGAAAACAGGAGTTTGTCAATTGGAAGAAAGAAAGGAAGGCCTATATCCTGTCCTTCGACGGGGCCTCAAAGGGAAATCCAGGTCAAGCAGGTGGAGGAGGGACAATCGAAAGCCCCAATGCAGAAACAATGGTGAGATACGCCCTGGGTCTAGGCACTGCCACCAACAATAGCACATAAGCCATGGCTTTGTGGCAAGGACTGTGTCAAGCCAACAAGCACGGGATACGAAACTTGATCATCATTGGAGACTCCAAAATGATAATCAGAGCCCTCATCCACTCTTCCAAAAATTAGAGCGCGCAACTAAACAACCTGCTGGACAAAATCCGCCTCCTTCTTAGGAGCTTCACCTCTTATAAATTATTCCATGTTTTGCGAGAGATGAATGAGGGCGCGGACGCGGAAGCAAATAGAGGCGCCCTTTT
Source organism: Picea engelmannii (assembly GCA_009831015.1). Taxonomy (NCBI): domain Eukaryota; kingdom Viridiplantae; phylum Streptophyta; class Pinopsida; order Pinales; family Pinaceae; genus Picea; species Picea engelmannii. Next base: position 789,225 of record ML780220.1, on the reverse strand, counting down.
GGCACCAGGAAGTTTGAATTTAAATGGTTTTTTTTCCACGGTGGAGATGCCATGACTCATCAAATCAGCACGCACACATTTTTTGCAAGTGGCAAAGAGGGGGACAGGAAGACAGTGACAGCGCCCAGGCTCAGTCAGTTCAGGACCAATCGATTGGACGAAAGGGGCAAAGGATGGTCCGAGAAAGATCGGATCTCAGGCAAAGAGGGGACAGAAGAGCACCCCGCCCATACCTCTTGAAACAATCAAAGCAGGGCGAAATGATGAAGGCCAGGGAGGGCGAGTTTAAATCAGAGACACATCCTCAGGCTTAGAGCAATTCTAAGCATAGTTGTTCAATGAAACCGGCTTTGAAGATCCAGAAGCACGCGAAGCAGGGGAGGTTACAAGTGATGGCAGCAAGTTCCAACAACAAGCTTACCACGGAGGAGCGGCTAAAGCTCATGGATTCAACGCTGGAGAACCTGAAACAGATGTTACAATTCTAACTAGATTTCTTAGAGAACCTGGATTCAGAAGCAGGCAGAAGAATGGAGAAACTGGAGCAGGACATCTCCACTGCAAAGTTCGGTTTCACGGAGGAGCTCAGCAAACTGCATCAAGAACCGAAGAACCCAAATGAAGAGTTTGAGGAAAGAATAGGCCAGCTGGAAGTAAAAATGTCCCAGCTGAACAACGAATGGAAGGAGGACCCCAAAAAATAACCAATTGCTCGGTCTGAAGCGATCTCATCTCTTCTTAAGCAACTTGACATTTTGTATAGAAGTCAAGGCACTAAATAAGTCTGTATTCGTAGGTTAAATGAGTCGCTTCTGTGGGTGAAGGCCCAAGCTTAGTGTTTTCAGGAGTTCTGTCAAGCTCCTTACAGGAAGCTGCTCAGTGAAGCTATGCCATTTTGTAATCGAACCAGTGGCTAGTCCACCTTTTAATACAAATCTCTCTAAACGTTTCTGTCAAAAAAAAAACACATGTCATATCACATCAATTCAAGGGAGAAGAATAACCATCGACCATAACCTTGCCTCATCTAGTCCCTCCATTCACATAGATTGATTTATGACTGATACAATATCAAATTCAGTTGTTGCATGTGGCATGTATTGGTAGTTTGGGAGGTTAATTCCAAAATGGAAGGATGTGAATGACAAGGTGAATTTGAAGGACATGAGGCTTAATCTACACCCATCTTTGTGCATATCTTACCTTCATATTTCTTAACAATGTGTGAGTATTCCCATGGCACATGGTCATTGTAGGAATCAATGTTTCATGCTTCGTGACCTAAAATACCTAAACAAGTGATAAAGGCAGTGAGAGAAAGATATCAGAAACTAGTGGGAGTGTGACATATTCGGGTTACAATGGAATAGATGGAATAAGAAATTTGAGAAGAAGCTAAAGGAGCATAAAAAAATTAGGGACTAGTGCAATATCAACATTGGAGAACACATGTTAAGCCTCCTTGAATGGGAGGAGGAATCATAGGCCCTAATGGTTATGATTTGGGGTAAGTACTTCTGACATTGTATCTATACAGTCTTTGTTGGAGCACATAATTGTCCATCTAAACCTTCCCCTCATGTTCATGGCCTCTCCTCACCTATATCATATGGATACCTTATGGACTCTACATCCTTTGACCCACTTGGATGTTCTATGAACCATGTTGTTTCTCATCCATTTTAACCCACTAGAATTCCAATTTCCCATTCAGCGACATCCACTAGCATGAATATGGACACTAAAAACCCATCCGCATAAGTGGATCATGAGATGGACACCTTATTTGAGTAAATTTGATATTCTATGTTCTCTTTAAATGTTTTGTTATTTTGCATGCTTAAGGAAAGCTATTACAAGAATACACCATTGGCATCTTGTCCAAGTGCTTTTGGAACAATGGTCTTGTTTATAAATTATATGGACTTATAGCATTCAAAAATCTAAGACTATTTGGTGATACATTTTTATACTACCAATCATCATCTTGTGACAAAAATAGAATAATAAAAAATATTTATTTAAATATTAAAAAAAATACTAATAATCATTTCATTGGTAAAGAAACATATGAAATAATAATAATAATCTAATTTATAAAAAATACTAATAGTCATTTCATTGGTAAAGGAACATATGAAATAATAATAATAATAATAATAATCTAATTTTAACGTCACAACCAAGCCAACCACCAAATTGGTGTATGAGACCCTCTTGTTTGTGGGACAAGGGACCCTAGTTAGTGAAGTGATTTGACTGCTAAAGTCTACGAAGATGTACATACTCTACTCCTCTATGGATTTAAACCTATAACCTCTTAAGAGAAAAAACATTTTCTTTAGTATTAAACCTATTCATAACATTGTTGGAAAAATTTAAATGATACTCACCAAATCAATCTCTGAGAAAAAGAAATGCCTCAATAATGTTGAAATGATAATGGATGTACTTAACATTATTAATTTGATAATAAATGAATATTTATTGAAATGATAATGGATGTACTTAACATTATTAATTTGATAATAAATAAATATTTATTTCTTTAGAAATGGAATATTCTTCTCTTTTAACTTGTGTTAGAAAATAAAAAATAATAATCATCATACATGCATGGAGAATATAGTAAAAATGCAAAAGGATTCAGAATGAGTTAGTCACGTGGCAGCATAATCACACAAAAATTTCTATCATACAATTTTATTTTAAAAATTACTTTATATTTATAATTTTTTTTAAAAGAAGAGTTGGACTTTTTAGAAGTTGGAAAAACCTAACATAATTTAATTAGTAATGAGAAGAAGATAGTTTTTATTAGTTATTATATAGGAATGTGGGTAGGAATGTAAATTGATTTTTTATGGTTATTTAAAGAAAATTAATTAGTGATTCATAAGGGGTAGATTTTCACTTTTACCAAAAGATTTTGGGTCTTGTGTGATTAACCTATTTCCTTACATCCTATGAAAATGAATTATTCAATCAAAAATAATTTTAGTTCTTACTCCAAAACTTAAAAGGTAATTTCAATTTAGATAGCATATGGAAGAAAGCCAATATCCCTTATGGTATGAAGTTACCTACAATGAAGTTATGTGCTTTTTAGTGACATCTAACCTTAATCACATACATAAAACTAGACACTACCCAATTGCATTTTAATCTCTTACCCAAGAGAAAAATAAAAATAAAAAACCTTACTTATATTAAAAAAATCTAAATTAACACATAAAATAAATTGTACTATTCATAACTAATAAAACAATCATCTCAACATAATTAAATGTGGATTTTAACAACATTTAAGAAAAAACATTACATTATTTAAGAATTAGTATTCTACTTTATTCTCAAGTAACATTATTTTAATTGTTTTTTGTTTGCTAATCTAGCCTACGGTCTAAGAAACCACGACCCACCACTCAGGAGTTTCTAAGTAGTCAAAATCACTTGGGAAAGTCACTGGGGGGAAAGTCACTGGGGAATAACACCCAATCTAGGCAGTGCCCACCCTTAACATAGGTGGACCTCTTAGCTAACTGAATTTTTAGGTTTCCTATACCCATTAAAACCAATCATACTAACAAAATTTGACTAACTCAGGTTGTTATTATTCAAATAAAAAACTTATCATATAACCAAAAACTTTGAGAACAGTCTTAATTTTTTTTACTATGACATATTTATTAAAATAAATGTTTTTTACGTTAAAGATTAAGAATAAATATATATTTTATTTATAGTATTTAAAATGTATATTTTCAATATAAAATTTTAATTTAATTTTTAGAATGTAAAATATTAAATAAATATATTATAATATATAATTTTATTTTTAAAAAATATTATGAAGTAAAAATAATTTTACAACCTTGAATAAATTTTTTGAGGTGTAAATTTTTAATCTTTCTTCAAGTTTTATATTTAAAAAAATTATTTTCAACTCGAAAAAATTAATCTTTCTCTACAAATTAAGAATTAAAATAAATCTATCCTCGTTTAATATATAGATATTAAAATATTACAAAATATTAATATCACAAAATATATTAGCACTTTCCATATGCATTAGCATAGTTCAACAAAAATCTTTCATCCCCCAAGTAGACATCTTTCATCCACAAATGATATAGACATCTTTAATCATGTAATTAATGATTAAACAAATAAATTTATCATGGGCAAGTAGACATCTCATGGATCAATGATGTAGACATATTTGATAGTGTAATTAATGATCAAACAATTAAATTATTATTGTATGTGGAAGTTAAAAGAAGATATTATTGTTGGATGTATCTGCATACAATGTTGTACCTTTCATCTTATTTTTAAAATTGGAATTATTATTCAAAATTGGAATGCTTATCCACATAATGAGTCATCACTAAATTAGTATATAATTATCAGTTATATATATTAATGATACACATTAATTTTTCTCTTAGTGGTTGATGTTATATCTATAATTTAGTTGAGATTATTTATAATAATAATTAGGGATCATTAAATTAGTGTATAGTTATCAATTATATATATTAATGACAAAATAATTCTTCTCTTAGTGTTTAATGTTAATTTAGTTGAGATTATTTATAATAATAATTAGAGATCACTATGTAGTAATAATTAGCACATCCACATCCTTTAATCAACATGTTTCATTGGTCAATTAAACATCTCTTATAAGCTAAGTATTATTGGAGGGTGGAAGTTAAAACAAGACACTACTATTTGATATATCCCCACCATTTCACCCTCCATCTTATTTCCAAAATTAGAATGCTAATTTAGTTGAGATTATTTATAACAATAATGGAGCATCACTATGTAGTAATAATTAACACATCCACATCCATCCACCGACGTCTTTCATAGTCCAACTACACACCTCCCATCTCCCAATGATATAGACATATTTGATCATGTAATTAATGATCCAATAACTAAATTATTCCAATACCGTTGGAAATATATATATATATATAGTGGTTGAGATCACATATTACGGTTGATTATTGGATGTATCTCCACCAATGGTTAAATTTTATGGCTATTTACTTGTTTTCTCCATTTTTAATTGTGGAAATTTTTAAATTTACAAGTTCACTTAATTTTTGAAATAGTTAATTTGACAAAAAATACAAATTTCCCCATATATATATATATATATATAATATAATATACTAACAATATATATTACAATATATAATATAATATAAAAATAAAATATTCTTAATAACAATATATAAGTTCAGCTTGAGTGAACTCAATGGTTAAGAACACATAACACAAGGTCATAAGTTCAAATCTAGAAGGGGGTAGGGTATGTATACCTCCGTAGAGTATTATTATTATTATATTATAATATATCATATAATATAATATAATAACAATTTCCTAAATTTGAATGTTGATTTCTTGTGTGAAGCATACATAACACAAGTTATAAATTCTATAGCAAAGACCATGCATAGTACAAGTTACAAATTCTATAGGTGATGGAGGTTGGGATTCTGGTATCACATTCTGCAAGTTGAAAAGTGATTCAGGGATTCAGAAACACTACCCAAAAAGTGCATGCAAGTATCCATAGAGGTAAGGCTCATTAATATTAAATTGCAATTGCAGTGATTAAAATTGTCTTCTTTTCGATGAAGTTAGAAAACACATTGCACACTTATTTTCTCATTATATTCGGTTTTTGAGGATCCACATTTGAATACCTTCCCACCTGTGTTTTTAATGTTTTCTTGAATCTTAATAATAAGAATAAACATCAAGTTCTATTTTATTTCATTTTAGAAAACATTACTAGTTGCTATTTAAAAAAGAAAATAAAAAATAATTATGTAATATTTGTTTTTTCATTAATAACTATAATTATTTCAAATTTTAAAATCCATAACTTTTATTATTATTTTTACAGTACCTATTGGTAGCTTTTGTTGAATTATTTTTATAATTGCAAATTTAACATATATGAAAATGTGTTTGGTTAAATACTAGATAGAGAGACACTTCTATCCATCTAATAAAATTTTTATGACTAGTTATTACACAATTTTTATGAAAATATTTTATGTTATGATAAATGTGTATCAGGCCAAGTTGTATCCCATGGAATCCTTTGTTTTGCAGAAAGCAAGGGTGAAATTGTTTGTGAAGGCCAACAATGTCCAACTCAAAAAAAAGTGTTATGGATGGAAACTTTAATGGTGAAAGTGTTCATGAACAGAATCAAGGGTATGGTGGACCAGGCAAGAGTGTGCTGGAACGAGTTGCAGACATTTTTCGACTTGACACTTCTGATGATGAATCAGAAAAGGAAAACCATATCAATGATGACGGCTCTTTGGAAAATGATCCTTTAATTGGAGAGAGAGTTTATGGATTTGTTGAACGAAGAGTCGAAGGTCAAGGATGCGTCATTACTGTAAGGGTTGGAGAATTCGATATATTTCTAAGAGGAGCGGTATTTCGAGACGCCCGTCAACAAGTCAAGAAGAAGAGGACCAGATCCTAAATATAATACTTTGGTCGTGCAATAAATAAGCCAAATAGCTATGGATATTCCTAGATCATAAAAACAAAATGTTGCTGTAGCTGTGTGCTTGGGCATGTTTTTTTTTTTCTTTTTCTTTCAGTTTACCGAATATTCCTTTCCCCCAAATTACGTTGTTTGATTGGTGTATTTTGGTAATATAAAATTATGGTTTTCTTGGCTCTTATTAATCATTTTGGTTGGTTCATGCAATAATATTTTGCAATATGGTACAGAATTCCAATCCAATGATATTATTTTCTTCCAATTTACAAAGTATTACAAAGTACTCCCAAATGAGTAATTATAATTTCTTCTCCGTGAATTTAAATCCTACCTGGCTTAATCCATGAATCATTTTACAATCCCCTGTATTTATTATTACACAATTTTATATTATTTTCTTCCATTTACAAAGTACTCCCAAATGAATAATGATGATTTCTTCTCCGTGAATTTAATTTTTTTTTAAAAAGAAAAAGAAAAACCACCTTTATATTAGATAACATTACAATAGTTTTCATAATAGTTTAGATATTCACCACATACCTTAGAATAAACAAATATATATTCAACAAAACTAAATTTTGCAAAAATAAAATAAAAAACATCATATAAGATTCTTAGCTATTCAGTTATGCTGTCCATTAGTTGTGTAACAGTCTTTCATAAATTTCTGTTTCTCTTTCAATTATCCTTGCAAAGTAAATATCTCAAATGTGGATCCTCAAAAACCGAATATAATGAGAAAATAAGTGTACAATGTGTTTTCTAACTTCAGCTAAAAGAAGACAATTTTCATCACTGCAATTGCAATTTAATATTAATGAGCCATCCTAGATGACTCTTAAGCCACCCTAGATGACGCTTAAACTCTAGTTCTTAACTTATTACGAAATTCGACTTATTTTCACTTTTCCTATTTCAACAATGGTGAGAATTACTACTTTATGAAATCAATAAATTACAATATTGCTTAAACAAGTGAGGCTTCATTAAACATTCTTTACCTAGTGACATACACTTCAATCACTTGGATTCCCATCTTTCACTTTCTCTTGCATGTTTTCAGCGGCAGTCGATGGGAGATTATCCTCTGTGAACCTGGCCTTATGTCTGGAATATTTACCTAACGACAGCTCGCCCTATCCTGGTGAATTCTCAGATTTTTTTTTTTTAATGTTCAGCCTTCTATAAATAATGCCATATCATCAAAGTGTCAAGAAGTATAACATTATTCATTAAATAAACCATGAGTTGTGAAAATATTTTGATATGGGATTTTTTTCGGTCCAATGCCAAGCCAACCTTTGAAAGGCTGTCCACTCCTTGATTTATGTGTCTGTGCACATGATCAAAAGTTTTTGTGAGAAATTATGCAAATAGTAGTATGTAATAAGGAAAGTAGTATGTAATTCTGTAACATGTAATTCTCTTTCAACCTATTTATGATTAACCAGCACTGTTTACGTAAATATGTAAATGATTTAATTTTTTTTAAGTCTTTTTCATGTGCTAAATGAAGAGTGAGTGTTTATATAGATATGTAAATTATTAAAGTATTTAAGTCTTTTTCATGTGTTAAATAAAGAGTGGATTTAAGTGTCATTAGCCCATATAAGTTATTTATCTTATAACTAATTTATGAGTAACAAAGATTGTTTATATAAATATGCAAATGATTGAATTTTTCAAGTCTTTTTTTATGTGCTAAATGAAGAGTGAGTGTTTATATAAATATGCAAATTATTCAAGTTTTTTTCATGTGCTAAATGAAGAGTGGATTTAAGTGTCATTAGTTCATAAAAGTTATTTATCTTACCACCAATTTATGACTAACAAAGAGTGTTTACATAAATATGCAAATGATCCAATTCTTCAAGTCTTTTTCATGTGCTAAATGAAGAGTGGATTTAAGTGTCATTAGCTCATAAAAGTTGTTTATCTTACAACCAATTTATGACTAATAAGGACTGTTTACATAAATATGCAAATGATTCAATTCTTAAGTCTTTTTCATATGCTAAATGAAGAGTGAGTGTTTATATAGATATGCAAATTATTCAAGTCTTCAAGTCTTTTTCATGTGCTAAATGAAGAGTAGATTTAAGTGTCATTAGATCATAAAAGTTATTTATCTTACAACGAATTTATGACTAACATGAAGTGTTTACATAAATATGCAAATGATCCAATTCTCCAAGTTTTTTTCATGTGCTAAATGAAGAGTGAGTGTTTATATAAATATGCAAATTATTTAAATCTTCAAATCTTTTTCATGTGCTAAATGAAAAGTGGATTTAAATGTGATTAGCTCATAAAATTATTTATCTTAATATTAATTTTAGAATAAAATATTAATTCAAACCTTTAAGTCTTTTTCATATGTTAAATTCTACTAAATTTTAGAAGAAAATATTTATTTCAAATCATATTGTTTTGATTATTTTTTTAGAATATCTATAATATTTATTAAACTAGTGGTTTTTTTTTTATATATACATAAAATCTTATACATAATATGCTTAACATTTTGTTAAATAATCCGGGTCAAAATTGCTAACTTATGTACTTAAATTTTATATATGATATGCTTTAAATTTCGTTAACTAATATTTGTCAAAATAGCTATCTCAAATTGATAAAATCATTATTTTAATATAAAATAGATTTAATGTTCATATATTTTTAAAAGAAATATGTTAATTTTAACTCACAATATTTATTAAATTAATCATTATTTTTCTACTAAAATGTATTTTCAAAGATGATATGGTTAGAATATGATTTTTTTAAGATGATAGGATTAGAATATGATGTAACATAAGGTTTTATATTTTTATAATTATTTAGCTGATGGTTTCTTTTCACTTAATTTGGACTTTTATGTGCATATTTTTTAAGATGACATGCTTAGGATATGGTGTAACATAATGTAGTTTTATATTTTTATATTTATGTAATATCTTCATTATAATTCTTATATTCATTAATATTTATGTACATATAATGGTTAATATTTATATCTATGTGGATATATTAATTAATATTTATATAACTTAAGTAGGTTTAATGGTTAAAAACATGTGTCTCCTCCTAAGAGGTCACAAGTTCAGATCCAAAGGGGAATAGGGTATGTATACCTTCGTAGACTTTACCAGTCAAATCGTTGGGTGGAGGGGGTCCCTTGTCTCACAAACAAGGGGGTCTTATACACCAATTTGGTGTCTGGCTTGGCCACGACCTTAAAAATAGGTTATTATTATTATTATTATTATTAATATGTGGCTATCTGCTAAGGGGACATGGACACGAGATGGGGGATAAATTAATCCATAAGAACGTGACCTTAAAAATAGATTATTATTATTATTATTAATATGTGGCTACCTGCTAAGGGGACATGGACAAGAGATGGGGGATAAATTAATCCATAAGAGAGGGGAGTGTCTAGGGTAATGGCCAAGAGGGGTCCAAGGGGGAAATTCCCATGTATATTAATTTAACTCATTTTCCTAATCTTGCTAATTGTATATGAATCTTCTTATTTCTGATTGAGTGTTCCCAAAGCCAATCATTGAATACATGTAAGAGGGTGGGCGTGAGTGGTCATATCCCATAGTTATTGGGCACATGGGGGTTGAGTACAATCAACTTGGGGAAAAGTATGAGTCAAGAAAGGCAAGCCAAAGGGAGGAAATTTGTATGGGTTGGGACAACAATTTTAGGGACATGAAAATTTTGTGTGCATGAGAAAAAAGTAGAGAGCAGGAAAGAGAGATTGGAATTGATGCAACCATGGAGATAGGATTCTAGAGCAAGATGTAACACATTTGGAGTGTTTTGGAGTTGAAGATTGAAGAGACAGGTTGTCAGGCTTGAAGAGTGAACTCTGAAGTGAGTTGAACTGTAACAATAAGTGTTTGTTGTTAGTTTGATGGTAGTTTTCCTAGCATCAAGTTACCTTGAGTTCCGAGTTGAGAGATTCCTCGTTACCCATGCCAGAGAGACCCTGATAAACAAATGGCACATTCCTTGGGTTAGCCTTTATCCAACGGATGGAGCATCCCTTGGGTTATCTTTGATAAACGAATGATGCATTCCTTGGGTTGGGAAGGTCAATAGGAAGAGTGCTAGTAGAAAATTTGGGATAGTTGTATTAGAATATCACTTGGGTTATGAGTTTTATGAACAACGAGTAGACTATGAGAGACCACCCTCTTTTTTGGATTAATAACCTCAGCTCGAGGGTGAATAGCTGTTGAGATTTGGATCAATTGGTCTATGGTTGGGTGGAACGTTCGTCCCAAGCAGTTGGTTGCACAATTCTTTTTTAAAGATAAATGTTTTATCTTGTTGCTGAGTTATTTACATGTGTTATTGTTGTGCATGAACTCTGCGTAAATGAGAATGAATTATATGCTGTTGTAATGAGTGGTTTAGCTACATTTCATGTTGATTATTAGCGCACTTTAGATGCATCTATTTTATGGTTACAAACAATAGCTAAATCTATTTTAAATTTGTAGTTGTAAGCTACAAGAAATCGGCTAACAATAAAACAATTACTTTCATTCGCAAAAAAAATCATTTTTATGTGTATTTCACACTGTAATGTCCCTCGGTTGAGTTGGGGAACATTACATTATGGTACCAAAGATGTAAAAAGGGAGAGTGTTGTGTGGCGTGGCCCATCTTGGGTGGCTCAGAATGTTACAAAGTGGTATTACAACCCAGTTTTCAACACTGAGCTTGGATGAGCCGAGTTAGCAGAGTGTTGAAACAGAAATTTGAAGAGAATTAATTCTAGAGTATGTCTGCAACTTGTTTTATTAAATTAATGTAGTAAAATTGAGAGAAAATTCATGGGTAATGTGAAGAATTGAGCTTCTTTGGAAATTTCGAATATAAGAAAAATCAAGAAAATTTGGGTATTTTTTCGTACGACGATGTCGACATGACGTGGAGGCCACGTGTCATCTCACGTGGTTGAAGAAAGCCATGTAATTCCACGGTGGTAGGTACATGTTGGATGAGATGAATGTTGGTTGGTGATGTGGAGCCATGTGGTAGGCCAATTGTCATTCCCACGAATCTGCGATAAGATCTTGGAATTTTTCTAAGTGCTAAGTTATCGTGAGTCCGCAGTAAGAAGTGGAAAAATGGTTAATTAATGAGACTTATCGGATTGAATTATGAAAGGAAGGTTACAAGATTATGAGTCCGTGTAGATGGAAAAATGGTTAAGTGTTAAGACTTCTCGGACGAACTTATGAAATGAAGGTACAAGATTATGAGTCTGCAAGTCTATGTGTCCATGAAGGAAAAATAAGTTAAGTGTTGATGGCAGGTTCATGGAGCGTATGAAGATAGGCTATGATTCCATGAGTCTACCACCCATGAGCTTGTGAATACAGTAAGGAATCTAAGTATAAGTGGAAAGTGAGTGTGGGGGAACTAGGGGGTGCAAATTGGAGAACGTGAAAGCTCGAAATGAAGAAGAGATATGACTTAGATCCACGGTCAATCCATTAAGAAAGATTAACTGTGGAGATCTAATCAATAAATGATCGGATGATTGTTGAGCATTGCTACTATATAACATGTGCTAATGAATATTCCTTCACCATTTTTCCACCATAATTTTCAGCTCAGAGCTCAGATTGGAGCAAACAAATAGTTGTTGGAAAGGTATTGAGGAGTAGAAGAGATATTTCGACCCATAGTTTTGATTTGGGCATTATATTTTCTTCAAAAGTGATAAAAGTGAATTTTGTAGCAGGAAAAGAGTGGAAATTGCAACTTGTAATTGTTGTAACTATTCGCTCAAAACTTAGATTGAGGCATGAGGAAAACCATTGGAAAGTTGTTTCGAAAATGAATGCATTTAAGGAATCCTACTTTGGAGTAGTGCATTAATATTCTTAATAATTTAAAATGAAGAATGGCATGTAATCTAATTGATAAATATTTTGCAATATGCTTAATTTTAACAACAATTATTGCATGCACATTTTTGCAAAATTAGAGATACAGAAAAGAAGAACTTAGTTCCTACATGAGAACTAGAGACATAGAATATGCTCAAGGGTTTTACAACCATGAAGAAGAAATTGGAGGTCTGCAAACCAACATGGGTAATGTTGATATTGATTCTAATGGGAGAAGAGATAGGAAGGGGACTGTAACTATGAGAAGCCTGCAAAAAGAAGTGTAGAGATATAGGGATGATAGTGAGAGGATCACGAAGGATAAAGAAGAGATACTTCAAATCCTAAATATGCTACAGAAACAAGTTAACATGGACTTTGGCACCAAGCAAGAGGCTAGTGCTAGACAAGTATCAACATCAATATCCCATAGCAAAATAGATGATCATGGGAATTATAGGAAGTCGATATGCATGAGTAGACACCATCATTCTCCAAATCATTCCACCAGAAGAACTCATGCAAGTTCAAGTCCATGGAGAAAACCAAGTATGTCTCATGTTTGGAGGCAAAGGAAAATACCTGCGGAAGACATCTTGCAGGGTGAAATCAAGAAGATTAAGTCACCAAATTTCAATGGAGATCACAAGAAAGGAGACCATGATGAAGCCTGTCTGTTGGAAATGAATAAATATTTCCAACTACATGATCCAGATGGATATCGATGGCCACCCACCTTTTCCAACAGGCTCAAAACAATTTTCTAGCAATTTTGGTAATTTACTATTTTTAGCAGTTTTAACTTCCGGGGCCATTTTGAGGGCCTAAATGAATATTTTTCGGGATCAACCCAACTAAATTATAAATGAAGGCATGATTGAGGCCCCAAAATGACTCTCCTCGATGATACCTTGCCAACGGGCTATCATACGCCTAAAACGAAGATCGTATGCAAAAATTACGACTCTAGGAAGTTAATGTACTAACTTACCCAAACGAGGCTCACACGAATTTTGGCGTTTCATCTCCTAGGGTTAGGGTTTTGAATGTCTAGGGTTTTGGGCATTCCTGTTTATTGTAAAAAGGCCTTCAAAGCCTGATTGTAATCATCTTCTTGTGAATGAGCGCAACCATCACATCTCTTCTCAGAGATAAGCCACCACCATTCCAGCAAGCTTGTTTCCGCTGCATTTTACAGTTTCAGTTTATTTCCTTATTTAATAGAAAACTAGTTTTATTGTATCTTTGTTATTTTGTGTTAAGTACCTGTTAATAATCTGTAGTCATTTTATTCTGCTCATAAAATTTGGATCAGTGGTATCAAAGCAGTCTGCTCCTTGTCATCTTAATGCATGTCCCCAACGAGGTCAGAGTATAAAGAGTTGGGTCTCGAGCTTGTTTCTCTTGAGGATAAAATCTCTCGCACACCCAAGCAACCTCTCATGGAAGGAGAAAATAAAGATGACGGGACAGGAGATCATTTCAAACTATTTATTGAGGAATCCCTCACGCAACAGAGGAACAAGATGATGGATAGTTTCGCGCAAATCCTTCAGCCGCTACCAAAAGGCGACACATCTTCTTCGAGCGGAGGTGCCACCCCATTCAAGGTACAAATAAACTTCGATATTTTTATATTTGAAGGTCAGATAGATGCAGATGTTGTAGACAAGTGGTTGAATCTACTAGAAGGGTATTTTTCTGTCCATAACTTTTAGAATATGGAAAATATTACTTTTGCGCTCCTCAAAGCCATTCCCCATGTCAAAGATTGGTGGGAAACTTTCTTTGAGAAAAAAGAAACAGAGGAAACCTCCTTATTTATAGTCACGACCACCTGGGATTCCTTCAGGGATGCTATTAAGGAACAATAATACCCTGTCAAAAGTTATGACGACTTGTATACCAAATGGACCACACTACGACAAGAAAGAGACGAAGAAGTGCCAGATTTCACGAATATCTTTCATACCTTACACACCAAGCTGGGTATCAAATATATAGAGCGACATATAGTGCTCAAGTATCGTGGCGCTCTACATAGATACATCTAGACCGAAATGGAATTTTTGGACATCTCATCCTTGGGCGCGACCTACTGATATGCTGTCAAAATCGAGAAGAAGCTCAAACAAAAGATGCGACAATTTGGGCCCGGGAACCCCTCACAATAAAATCCAGGAAAAGGCGGACCCAACCCATAGAACAATGGACATATCAAAGATGGACAGTATCAGGACAACCAACCCAGGCCACACGCAAAGAAGGACACCAAAAAGATAAAAGGAAGATACCGGGAAGTGGTGCGATGATCCAGGTGGATATTGGTGGCCACCCACCTATTCCACTTGGACCCCCACCATTGCTTCTTTCAGTTTTTCAGTTTTCGCACAGTATTGATCCAGGTGGATATCGATGGCCACCCACCTTTTCCAAATGGCTCAAAACGACTTTCTGGCAATTTTGGCAATTTACTATTTTTAGCAGGTTTTAACTTCCGGGGCCATTTTGAGGGTCCAAATGAAGGTTTTTTGAGATAAAGGCTCTCAATGATAGCTGAAGGCATGATTGAGCCCCCAAAATGAATCTCCTCAATGATACCTTTCCAGCGAGCTATCACATGCCTAAAACGGAGATCGTATGCAAAAGTTACGACCCCGGGAAGTAATGATCCATGTGGATATCGATCTGACCCCAGGTGCACCACTGCCCAATGGACCCATATACTGGTGCTCTGTCCTAGAGAATGACAAAATCAAGAGGCAAATTCAGGAGCTATTGCAGAAAGGTCACATCCGACCGAGTTCATCGCCCTGTGGGAGCCCGATTGTATTAGTGCAGAAGAAGGATGGGACTTGGAGGCTCTGCATTGACTATCGGGCACTGAACAAGATCACTGTTCGGAATAGGTACCCGATCCCACAGATTGATGACCTTCTGGACCAACTCAAGGGGGGAAAATATTTCAGCAAGATCGACCTGAAGTCTGGATATCACCAGGTACCAATCGAACCCTCTGATGTGTGGAAGATTGCATTCAAATCCAAGGAGGGCCTTTTCGAATGGTTGGTCATGCCTTTTGGGTTGACGAATGCCCCTGCAAACTTCATGAGGCTAATGGACGACATCCTGCGGCCATTCACCAACTCATTTGTAGTGGTGTACTTGGATGACATTCTGATCTTCAGCCAGACTTGGGAAGAGCACCTCCACCATATTCGATAGGTCCTCCAAACACTGCGACAACACAAGTTGTGTGCCAATTTGGAGAAATGCAC
>ML780220.1:717585-764100 GCA_009831015.1 Picea engelmannii | reverse complement strand
GTTGAGGGCCAGAGTCCCATAAACTGACCAATGAGTCCTCGTTCAGAGAGAGACAAGGCGACTTTGATAGGGAGATCCGGAGGGAGGTCGATCTCTGGAATATCCTTCAACTTCTTGACAAAGCTCGGGGCTTCTACGGCGGGTGTTTTTTTGCTGCATGCCTCTACCAGGCGTCTGAAGGAGGAGGCGGGGGAAGGAGGGGGTGGCAGCTCCCCTCCCTGGTCGGCCATGGAGGCACTCTCAAACCCTTCACGATACTAGGTCAGGGCGTGCGCGCGGTTCAGATCTCTATAGAGGAAACAACAACAAACATATTTCAGTCATTTTTTATTAATGAAATGAAGTCTTATTTCCGCTGCATCTCTGTGTTTATGTGTATTTCTGTATTTCATTGTGTTCCTACATAAATCCGGATCATGCGACTTCCATAAGAGCCCTTAGCGTAACACCGTTGATTTCTGCTCAAAGCAGTCACTGATGAAAGCCTCTGAATCAGATGTGGGTTCAGACTTTGAGCCAAAACCAGAAAGGGGAAGACAAATCATTGACGTGGAACCCAGTGCCACTGTTTCTACCACCAAGTTCTAGCGTGGCGATCTAGATGAGCTAGAAGAAGGAGAACACCTCTTCCATTCACAGATGTGGGTAAAAGGCACCCCGCTGCACTTCAACGTGGATAGCGGTATACAAAAGAACCTCATCTCAAGAAAGGTCGTCAAGCAGTTGGCCCTGCCGACAACACCGCACCCACAACCCTACACCATTGGATGGCTCCTCCAAGGAAGTGATGTCCGCGTTAGCCAACAATGTCGACTACCATACGACATCAAGCCCTTCAAAGATGAGGTAAGCCCTTCAAAGATGAGGTATTGTGTGATGTTTCTCCTCTCAAAGTTTGCGATGTTCTTTTGGGCCAACCTTAATTATGGAAATGTCATGTTGTATATGAGTCTAGGCCTCATAGTGTTATTATTACTTTGAACAAGAAATTGTACAGGATACCTGAGGCAGTCCCACCTAGTGATATTTCCTTGATCTATGCTAAGCAATACAGAAAGGTCATCTCTCAGATGAGGAATTTTGTCTTCTTCGTGATTTGCTTTCAGAATAAGCGAAAGATCACAACCACATCCAGGGTCTTTGCGGCTGACCTCTCCACACAACAGAAGCAAGTTGATAAGGTCATGGAAGAATACTCAGATATCTTCTCCTCACCTACCGGGGTACCTCTGCACTGTCAAGTCAAGCACCCCATCGATCTGACCCCTAAAGCACCGCTTCCCAATGGGCGAGTCTATCACCGCTCTCTATTAGAGGATGAGGAGATAAATCGACATATCCAAGAAATACTCCACAAGGGGCACATCTGTCCCAGCTCATCACCTTGCGGGAGTCCAATCGTGCTGGTACAGAAGAAAGATGGAACCTAGCGACTCTGCATTGATTACCGGGCTCTGAATAAAATCACAGTAAGAAACCGGTACCCGATTCCCCGAATCGACGACCTCCTTGATCAACTCACGGAGGCCAAATACTTTAGCAATATTGTTTTGAAGTTTGGCTACCACCAAGTCCCGATAGAATAGACAGATGTATGGAAAACTGCCTTCAAGTCAAAGGAAGGCCTTTTTGAATGGTTGGTCATGCCCTTTGGTTTGACAAATGCTCTAGCCGCTTTTGTGAGGATGATGGACGATATCCTGCGACCATTCACCAATACTTTTGTTGTGGTGTATCTGGATGACATTCTCATTTACAGCAAGACTTGGGCCAAACACTTGCAACATATTCAACAGGTTTTGCACACCCTGCGATAGCACAAGCTATATGCCAACTTGGAAAAATGCTCCTTCGGCATGGACAGGGTCCATTACTTGGGATACATAATTGATCAACATGGAGTGCATGTGGATCCAGCCAAGATCCAAGTCATTCATGACTGGCCAGCCCCAACCACACTCACTGATCTTCGAAGCTTCTTAGGCCTTGCCAATTTCTAGCGTAGGTTCGTGTTGGGATTCTCCCATATTGCATGGCCCCTTAGCCAAATAACCAGGGGTGGTGGTAAGGCGAAATTTATGTGGGGTCGGTCCCAACAACAAGAATTTGACGATTTGAAGCAATGCTTGTGCTCAACCCTAGTACTTTCACTACTAGACCTGCAACAACCCTTTGAGATCGAGACAGATGCTTCAGACTATGCGGTGGGCATCATTCTCACTCAACAAGGCCACCCCGTGGCCTATCATAGTGAGACACTATCAGATGCTATCCGTAAGTACCCTACTTACGAAAAATAAATGTACTCCATTGTGCAAGCCTGCTTCCAGTGGAGACATTACATTCTTTGGAAGGATACAGTCATCCACACTGATCATAAGCCACTGCAGTTCATGCAAACACAAGGAAAACTGCAGAATGATCGCTATCAAAAGTGGTCCACATACTTGTAGCAATTCCACCTCAACATCAACTATAAAACAGGAAGCACCAATCACGTTGTTGATTTCCTCAGCAGATCTCCAGTCACGACACTCACCATAGTGGTAGACTCCTACGACCATGAGACCTCTAGATGGCCCCAACTCTATGAGGCAGACCCAGACTTCGCCACCAGCTACCAAATGTTGGGTGCAAATGCAGTTGTCGATAATTTCCATCTTCAAGATGGGTTGCTCTGTTGTCTGGGCCATATCTATGTTCCATTAAGAGAGCGAGCGAAGATGATCTGGGAAGCCCACTACATTCGGGTGGTAGGACACTTCGGCATCGAAAAGATAGTGGCGATGCTACAAAAACATTTCTACTGGCCAAAACTTTGATAGGAGGTCAGAAAGTATATCAGGTCATGCACTGCCTGCGCTATTGCCAAACTGACCACTAAGAAACAGGGCTTTACAACCCTCTTCCTACTCCTGAAAGGTCATGGGAATCCATCTTAATGGACTACATGTCGGGTCTCCCGTCCACCAATTGAGGAAATGACTATGTTTTTGTGGTTGTTGATCGCTTTTCTAAGATGGTGATTCTGGTTGCCTGGAAGAAGAACATCACAACTGAGGCCACTGTCAAGCTCTTCTTTGAACGAGTCTGGGTGAATTTTGGAATCACACAAACCATTGTCTCATATCAAGACAGTCGATTCCTCAGGACATTCTGGTCGAGCCTCTGGTCATTGTTGGACACCAATCTCACCAAATCCACGACCTTCCACCCCCAGACAGATGGCCAAACCGAGGTAGTCAATCGAATGATTGTGCATATGCTTCGCATGTATAATTAAAAGCACCCTCACACATGGGATGAGAGCCTTCCCTATGTCCAACATAGATACAACTGAGCCCTGCATAGCTCAACCGACCACAGCCCATTTCAGGTGGGGTTGGGATTCCAACCATTGGGTCCCATAGATGTTTCACTTCCCCTTGTAGTCACCTCGACCAAATCATCTCCTGCTCCAAATGAAGCTCACAAAGCCACCCGGTTCATTGAACGGATCCATCACATCCGCCAATAGGTTCAGGATATCCTACATAAGTCCAATGACAAGTACAAGCAACGCCATGATCAACATCGAGTGCCACATAAGTTTCAGGTGGGCGACAAAGTTTGGTTGCACTTGCAGAAAGAATGCATTACACAACCCTATCAGAAGCTTCGCCCACTCTGTTATGGTCTATACACCATCACCAAGGCCATGGGAGATAATTCTTTTGAGCTCAACATTCCTCCTTTCCTTGACCTGCATCCAGTGTTCAACGTGGATCTCCTTCTCCCTTATTTCCCACCATTATTGGACACCATAGACGTAGCAGAGCAGCTGACACCAACATAGATCAACCCCAACTACATAAAACAAGTATCCATTGATAATATTGTGGACACATAGATCAAGGACACTCGACAACAAAGGATCCAGCTTTATCGAGTCGTCAAAGCAGGGCAACTCCTGCACCAAGGCAAGTGGCTCACCCGGGGCCAAATTCAGCAGAAATTTCCTCATCTGATGGGGGAACTCAACGCAATGGAGACCATTTCTTCCTAATGAGAGAGGATTTATCTATATGGAGATCAGTGGCCACCCACCTTTTCCAACTGGCTCAAAACAATTTTCTGGCAATTTTGGCAATTTACTATTTTTAACAGTTTTAACTTCCGGGGCAATTTTGAGGGCCTAAATGAACGTTTTTCGGGATAGAACCAACTCAAAGGTAATTGAAGGCATGATTGACACCCCAAAATGAATCTCCTCAATGATACCTTTCTAACGAGCTATCATACGCCTAAAACGAAGATCGTATGCAAAAGTTACGACCCCGAGAAGTTAATGTACTAACTTACCCAAACGGGGCCCACATGACTTTTGGCGGTTCATATCCTAGGGTTAGGTTTTTGGATGTCTATGGTTTTTGGAATTCCTGTTTATTATAAAAATGACTTCAGAGCCCGATTGTAATCATCTTCTTATGAATGAGCGCAGTCGTCACATCTCTTCTCAGAGATAAGCCACCACCATTCCAACAAGCTTTTTTCCCCTACATTTTACAGTTTCAGCTTATTTCCTTATTGAATAGAAAACCTGTTTTATAGTATCTCTATTTTTTTGTGTTAAGTACCTATTAATAATCTGTTGTCATTTCGTTCTGCTCATAAAATTCGGATCACTACATGACTACCCATCCCAGATAGAAGATAGAATTTCCACCTTCCACTTGCAAGGGAAGACAACCATGTGGTGGGATCAACTCAAGCAAACCAAGAAAATTGATGAGAAAAGAATCTCATTGAGGCAGTTCAAGGGATATTTCCAAGAGAAATAATTTTCAGAGCATTACTATTAAACAAAGATGAAAGAGTTCTTTGAACTCAAGTTGGGAACCATGACAATGGAGGAACATGAGAAGTGGTTCTTTGAATTGTTAAAGTATGTTGACTTCTTCAAGGATGAGAAGGTCAAAATCCAAAGGTTTATGAGTGGCTGATCCTCTTTCTACAGTGATAAGATTCAATATGATAACCACAAAACCTTGTTGGAAACCATAAGGAGAGCAAGACATTTGTATGAGCAGAGAAAAAGAAGACCAATTTTCCAAAAATCTTGGAATGACAAGATAAAGGGTAAAAATGATCAAATGCAGAAGAGTTTTAAGCCACTCTTTTTCAAGAATAATTCCCAAGAAAATCAACAACATCAAGTCACCGAAAATGAACACAAGACTACAGATTCATTTGGAAAAAGGCCAAGGCAGCAGTCGATGCAATGTTGGGGATATGAAGGAAATCATATTTATAGGGATTTCCCTCATAAAGGAGAAAGAATGAGAACTTTCCATAAAATTCAAGAGGCTGAAACAATAGAAGACATGGGAAGAAGCATGCCAAGGATTTATGTAGCCTTGGATAACAAGCAAGCTAAATATCAATCTCCCATGATTGAAGTGGAAGGTAAGATCAATAATGAGCCCATAGCAATTTTAATTGATTCTAGAGCTAGCCATAGTTACATAAATGCTATCATTGTTGAAATATTTCACTTGCAAAGAAGTAAGAAAAATAAATATTGGTTAGTTCAGTTAGCCACTGGGGCTAAGATTAAAATCAATGAGTTGGTTAAATATTGTCTGGTAGACATGAACGGATTCAATAGAAAGGTGGATGTAAACATCATACCATTGGGTTCATATGATTGTCTAATTGGTATGGATTGGTTGGAGAAACATCATGTTGCCCTAGACTATTACAACAAGACAATCACATGTCTTGATGAGGAAGGGCAGTAAGGAAATATTCAAGGCATTCCGAGAGATGTAGTTGCTAGAGATATTTCAACTATGCAGTTGAAGAAGAGATTCAAGAAAGGATGTTAGATGTTTCCAGCCCATATGGAGGAGGAAGCCAAAGACAAAGTGGCAAGCATTAAAGAACATCCGGTTTTGAGGGATTTTGAATATGTTTTTTGAGAAATTTTGGGACTAGGAACAAAAAGAGACATTGATTTCTCTATTTATTTGGTGCCGAGAGTTTCCCCACTAGCTAAGACACCTTATAGAATGGACACACCAGAACTAAAAGAGTTGCAGATGAAGTTTGAAAAACTTTTGAAGAAGGGGTACATATGCCCAAGTGTGTCACCTTGGGGAGCCCAGGTTATTTTTATGAAGAAGAAAGATGGAACCTTAAGGTTGTGTATTGATTTCAAGAAGCTTAATACGATTACCATAAAGAATAAGTATCATTTTCCAAAAATGGATGATTTGTTTGACCAACTAAAAGGTGTAAGAATATTTTCGAAGATTGACTTGAGATCGGGCTCTCAAAAAGTAAGGATAAAGGAAGAATACATCAACAAGACAACATTTAGAACAAGATACATGGATTATGAATTCATGGTAGTGTCGTTTGGGATATCAAATGCCCCAACATTTTTTATGTGTTTGATGAATGGATTATTGAGGGAGTACATGGACAAGCTTGTGATTGTGTTTTTAGATGATATCATCGTCTATTCTAAATTAGAAGAGGAACATGAGCAACATTTATGAATGGTGTTGCAAGTTTTAAGAGAGCATAAATTGTATGCTAAGATAAGTAATTGCATCTTTTACCAAAAAAATATTCACTACTTGGGTCATATAATTTCAGCAATAGGGATAGTAGTTGATCCTGAGAAGATATAGGCCATTAGAGGATGGCCAATGCTAAAGAATGTGACAGAGGTCAGATCATTCATGGGTATTTATGGTTATTACTAAATATTCATAGAAGGTTTTTTAAAGATTTCAAGTCCAATCACTTCTTTGCAAAAGAAGGGAGTGAAATTTGAATGGATTTTCAAGTGTGAAGAGAGTTTTCGACAGTTAAAGTAAATATTGACAAGTGCAAAAATATTGAAGATTGCAGATACAAATGAATATTTTGGTGTGTGCACCAATGGATGGAAGGAAGGACTTAGTGGAGTTCTCATTCAAAGGAACCATGTGGTATTCTATTAGACTAGAAAATTAAAAGAGCATGAGAGGAATTATGCTACACATGACTTGGAGTTCACAACGATTGTACATGCCTTAAAAATGTGGAGGCATTACCTTATGGGTAACAAATTCGAGCTAATAACAGACCATTTTGGTCTGAAACATTTGTTTGGACAACCAACACTAAATGCTAGACAAACTAGATGGGTGGAATTTTTGAGTGAATACAACTTCAAAATTAAGCATATAAAAGGAAAATAAAATCAAGTAGTTGATGCACTCAATATGAGAGCTCATGACATGCATGTGGAAACCATAAGCATATACATGACATATTTGAAAGATCAAATTATTGCAACAACAAATTCAGATCATAAATATGTAAAAATAAAAGAAACATTACAACAAGATAATTTTCTGGAGAAATTTAAGTTCTATGAGTTGAAAAAATATGGAATTATCATGTACAAGAGAAAAGTATATGTATTGAATTCCAATGAGATGAAAAATATAGTTATGAAGGAAATGCACAATGTGCCATATGTCGGGCACCCAAGATATCATAAGACAATTACAATTGTGAAAAGCCAATACTTTTTGCCGGGAATGAAGAAAGAAGTGGCTAATTACATAGCCATATATCTAGAATGTCAAAAACCAAAGACATATCATAGACATACAACAGGTTTTCTACATCCATTTCCCATTCCAGAATGGAAGTGGGAAGTAGTTACGGTTGAATTTATCACAAATCTTCCCAAAAAAGTGAAGCAACATGATTCCATCACGGTGGTGGTGGATAAATTCACTAAAGAAACACATGTTATTCCGATAAAGACTACACACAAGGAAACAAATATTGCAGATATCTACATGAAATAAGTTGCTGGGATACATGGAGTACCTAAGAAAATAATTTTAGATAGATATCTAAAGTTCACATCCAATTTTTGGAAGGGTTTGTTCAAGGGATTTGGAACAAATTTGAATCTCAATACAACATATCATCCAGAGTCGAATGAGAAAACAAAGAGGACTAACAGGATAATTGAGCACATGCTTAGAATGTATGTAATGGATCAACTACCAAAGTGGGAAGATTATATTCATTTAGTTGAATTTTCCTACAATAATGGGTATCAAGCCTCATTTAAAATGAGTCCATTTGAAGCATTGTATGGAAGAAAATGTAACACTCCAATGAGTTGGGATAATCCAAAAGAAAGAGCAGTTGTTGAGCCAGATTTTTTGAAGGAAATGGAAGAACACATGGCAAGGATAAAATAGAATTTAAAGACTTCCCAAGATAGGAAGAAAAGTTATGCATACAAGAATACATATTTTAGAGTTTTGAAAGTAGGAGAACATGTGTTTCTTAAAGTGAAGGCAAAGAGAAATTTGCTAAGATTAGGAATTTGTCCGATGTTGGCAGCAAGATATTGTGGACCTTTTGAAATATTAGAAAAGATAAGGCTAGTTTCATACATGCTAACATTTCCTGCATCCATGAGAATGCATAATGTATTTTATGTATCGTTATTAAAGAAGTATGTACCTGAGCCTAACCACATAACTGATTGGAATGTGATGCAGGTGGAGCATGAAGGGTATTTTCGGGTGGAACCAGTACACATCTTGGACTGGAAGGTCAAAGTTCTTAGGAACAAATCCATATGGTTGGTAAAGGTTCAATGGACCTGCTATGGTCTTGAAGATGCTACATGGGAGAATGAAGAGAACATGCGAGCATAGTACCCACAAATTTTTGACAATTTTGAAGATGGAAAAATGCAAGACTCCATTTTGGAAAGCTAGAGTTCCAGAACCACATCTGAGAGTCTTAGCCAACTTCGCTAGGGACATTGATAAACAAATGGCTCATTCCTTGTGTTATCCTTGATAAGAAGATGATACATCCCATGGATTAACCCTAATAAATGAATGGTGCATTGCTTGGGTTGACGAGTTGAGAGGAATTGGAGATTGATGGTTGGAGTTGTTGTTGGAGTTGTTAAATTGCATAATTTTTATTTATAAGTATTGTGATGTAAATTTGCACATATATATGTGTGTCTGTGTGTGTAGATTGCACCGAATATGTCACACAATTGAAGGGTAGGGGAAATGTAACATCCACATTATAATCCCCAGTTTAATTAATGCTTATGAGGATATAACATGTGGCCACGACTAAGTGATGTAATATGCGAATTGTATTTCTATGTTTTAATAATAAAATGTTATGCTTATTGCTAAGGGGATATGGAAAAGAGATGGGGTATAAATTAATCCACAAGAGAGGGGAGTTTCTAGGGTAATGGCCAAGAAGGGTCCAAGGGAGAAATACCCATGCATATTAATTTAACCCATTTTCCTTAACTTGTTAATTGTATATGAACCTTCTGATTTTTGATTGAGTGTTCCCAAAGCCAATCATTGAATACATGTAAGAGGTTGGGTGTGAGTGGTCACATCCTAGAGTTATTGGTCACATGGGGGTTGAGTACAATCAACTTGGGGAAAAGTGTGATTCAATAAATGCAAGCTAAAGGGAGGAAATTTGTATGAGTTGGGACAAAAAATTTAGGGACATGAATATTTTGTGTGCATAAGAAAATAATAGAGAGCATGAAAGAGAGTTTGGAGAAGGTGCATCCATGGGGAGAGGATTATATAAAAATTTGGAACGTATTTAGAGTGTTTTGGAGTTGAATATTGAAGAGCCAGGTTTTCAATCCTGAAGAGTGAACTATGGAGTGAGTTGCACTGTAACAACAAGTGTTTTTTGTTGGTTTGTTGGTAGTTTTCCTAGCAACAAGTTCCCTTGAGTTCCCATCTGAGAGATTCCTAGTTACCTGTGCCAGAGAGACCCTAATAAACGAATGACACAGTGCTTGGGTTAAACCTGATAAAGAGATGGCACATCCCTTGGGTTATCCTTGATAAACGAATGGTGCATTACTTGGGTTGGGAAGGTCAGGAGGAAGGGAGCTCGTAGAAAAATAGGGATAGTTGTAGGAGAATATCAATTGGGTTATGAGTTTTATGAGTTGCGATTGGACTATGAGAGACCACCCTCTTTTTTGGATTACTAGCCTCAGCTTGGGGGTGACTAGTTGTTGAGATTTAGAATAGTCGGTCTATGGTTGGGTGGAATTTATGTCCCAAGCATTTGGTTGCACAATTCTTGTTTAAAGATAAGTGTTTTATCTTGTTGCTGAGTTATTTACATGTGTTATTGTTTTGCATGAACTATGCGTAAATGAAAATGAATTATATGTTATTGTAATGAGCGGTTTAGCTGCATTTCATGTTGATTATTAGCATGCTTTAGATGCATTTATTTTATGGTTATAGAAAATAGCTAAATCTATTTTAAATTTGTAGTTGTAAACTACAAGAAATCAGATAACAGTAAAATAATTACTTTAGTTAGCATAAATTTCATTTTTATGTGTATTCCACATCGTAATGTCCCTTAGTTGGGTTGGAGAATGTTACATTATGGTATCATGTAACATAAGTAAACTTGTCATTTTCTTGTATGCATTTATAGAGCTGATTAAATATGAGAAGGATATACAAGAACTGCAAAATTTGGTTAGAAAGTATGAGATGAGTAGGGTATATCCTTTACTAAATAAAGAAGTACATCAACTATCCAAGAAGAGAAGGACAAATAAGGAACTACATTTGAATGCTCAGATTGGAGAATATGATATAGACTATGTGGTCCTCGACTTAGGGTCGGAGGCCAATGTCATGACGAAGAAAACCTGGGAACTGATGGGAAAACCTAAGTTGATCTATTCTCCTATCAGGCTTAGGATGGCTAACCAGTAGGCATTAAGCCCCTTTGGCATATTGGAACATGTCCCTGTGGACATTGACGGAGTAAGGACGTTGGCAGACTTTGAGGTAATTGAGATAGTTGATGATAGTTGTCGTTACCCTATGCTGTTAGGAATTGATTCGGCTTTCAATAATTCTATTGTGGTCAATTTAAAGAAAATATGAATGATGTTTGAAGTAGGGTCATCTCACCTTTAGATCCCGATGAAGGTCAACGATACACTGAGCCCATCAGAGAAGAAGACCGCACCTATGAATTGGAAAAATATACAATTTAACAACCAAACAATAAGATTACATTAATCCTACGGCGGATGGAAATTTGAGTTGGCGAAGTGACAACGTATGTTCATCAGATTCAGAAGAAGCACTGGAGAATTGGAAGAACAAAATGTACGAAGTATCTACAAGGAGATATGCTAGATTAACCAGCGAAGTACGCTGGATCAGCACCACAATAAGTAACTTACCCGCCTTTGATGGTCTAAATCCTTTAGAAACCTTCTTGTCAGACTTTGAAGAAAGTGTACCAACACAACAACGCTTGTTGGCAATGGATGAGGCCTTAAAAGAAACACTAACAAGATGGTGGGGGACACACAAAAACAACATTACAAAATGGGTACAATGTCGTACCATGATGACCGCACAGTTCTCAACACAAGTAGAAGGATTCGAAGTTCGGTATACAGGACGAAGTTGTCTGAAGGACCATGTGCGAAGTTGCGAGGAATCCTGGAGCAACATTCCTCAAGAGAAATGGGTGCACAAATTTATTAACACACTGGACACAACCCATATCAACTGGTACCTTCAAGCAGAGCTGCACCTCATCATTGCAAATTGGGAAGGTATGACTCAGAATTTTGTAACCACCTTCTTATTTGAAAGTCAATATCCTACAGTAGATCAAGAATTACAGGGTGTAAGACAAAAAGTATTCAAGGAGGCACCTACCCTTCCTTTGGAACGAGAAGAGGATGAATGGACTATGCCTATCCAGAAACTGCAAGGCTATTACAACATCAATGTTGATGAAGGCGATGATCCTAGGAAGGTGAACATCATAGAAACATAAGTCCAAAGAGATGTGGAATGACCAAGAGTTGAGCTACCATTTATTGGACAATCGATCAAGATCAAGAAAGTCAATACTGGTACAGAGAAAACACCAAAGCTTGCAACTGTTGGAGATTATTGGGATGCTGCTACTATTGACAAGATAACGAAGTTACTACATGAATATCAGGACTTGTTTCCAACCAAGTTCACTGATATGAAGGGCATTAAAGGGCCTATGGGAGAAATGAGGATCCCTTTGAAACTAGATGCAAGACCAGTTAAACAGAGACCCTACAGATTGAACCCTAAATATAAGGAGAAAGTGAAGATTCAACTCGACAGAATGCTGGAAGCAGGAATTATAGAACTATCGAAGAATCAGAATGGATTAGCCCTATGGTGGTACAAGACAAGAAGACAGGAGAGATCAGGATCTGCGTAGATCTCAGGAAGTTGAATGATGCATATTTGCATGACCCCTTCCCTACGCCATTCACTGATGGAGTGTTAGATAATGTAGGAGGCCAGGACGTATATTCTTTTACAAATGGATTTTCAGGATACCATCAGATCCGGATTGCCAAGGAAGATCACCGTAAGACCACCTTTTCCATAGAATGGGGATCCTACCAATATACAGTAATTCCATTCTGATTGAATACTGCACCAACTATATTTTCCAGGGTGGTGGTCGAAGCATTCAAGGAGTTTTTACATAAATTTCTAGAAGCATATTTTGATGATTGGAATATTTTTAGTTTATTAAAGAATCATATTGAATTTCTAAGGCTAATGTTGGACAACTGCATACAGTGTTAAATTTCCTTGAATCTGAAGAAGTGCATCTTCTTCTCACCATTTGGAGTGGTGTTAGGTCATATTGTATGCAAGCAGGGATTGATGGTAGACCCATCTAAAATTTCCATTATAGTTGATCTGCCACCTCCTACTTCAGTCAAACAGTTTCCCAGTGCGCTGGGACATACTGGATATTACAAAAAGTTTATTAAAGGATATGCCCAGATTACAACACCTGTGGAAAATATTTTGAAGAAATATTATCAATTTCACTGGACAGAAGAATGCTAACAGAGGTTTAACACGCTGAAACAAAAAATGGTTACTGTGCCTATTCTGGTTTTCCCAGATTGTTGCAAGGAGTTTCATGTGCATGTCGATGCATCTTCTATTGCATTAGGAGCTGCGTTAGCACAACCAAGAATAGGAAGCTATCAACAACAGAGATCAACTACACCACCAATGAAAGAGAAGGGTTAGCCATGATGTATGCGTTGCATAAGTTCTGCCACTATTGTTGGGAGGACACTTTAAAATGTTTACTGATCACTCCGCATTGAAATACCTAGTCAACAAGCCAGTGTTGGGGTGAGAATATGCAGATGGCTTCTTCTATTTTAGGTATATGATTTTGAGATCGTAGTTAAGCCAGGAAGAATGAACAAAGGTCTTGACCACTTTTCGAGGTTGGAACATGGATAAGAACCAACTAGTTTGGAGGATACACTATCATATGCACAACTACTAGCCATTAGAAAAATTGAAGACCACTTCACAGAAATAGTCCAGTTCTTATCAACAAGAATGTCATCTAGTGAATATACCATCACCCAAAATAAACAACTAGTAGTGTGCGCTACAGAATTTTCAGTTATAGCGGGACAACTATACAAGATGGGACCTGATGAGATACTGAGGAGGTGTGTAATGGAGGCAGAAAGACTGTTGATCCTCGCAGAATTTCATGAAGGCATCACAGGAGGACACTATGCAGGGAAAAAAACTACCCAGAAGGTTCTTAGAGCTGGACTTTGGTGCCCTACCTTACACAGAGATGCCAAGGACTATTAAAGAGCCTGCGATGTATGCCAAAGTGTTGGGAAACCATCTAGAAGAGATTAAATGTCGTTAGCACCACAACTGACCCTACAAGCATTTGATAAATGGGCCATTCACTTTGTGGGACCTATAAACCCACCAGGCAAGTGCACAAGAGAAAGGTACATAATCACTGCGATAGAATACTTGACCAGATGGGACGAAGCAAGAGCAGTTAAGGACTGTAGTGCAACTACAAATGCGTGCTTCATATTTGATGACATCATAACCAGGTTTGGATGCCCGAAGATCCTTATGAGTGATCAAGGCACACATTTCATAAATAAAATAGTTGAATCCCCGACTGAGGAATTTGCAGTCCACCATCAGAAGAGAACACCTTACCATCCACAAGCAAATGGGACTGTTGAGGCATTCAACAAGATCTTGGAGACAACACTAAAAACAATTTGGAGTGTCAACATAGATGATTGGCATTTAAGAGTACCATCATTACTTTGGGCCTATAGAACCACTTGCAAGAAACTCATATTACGGACCCCTTTTAAGTTTGTGTATGGTCTTGAAGTCGTTGTCCCAATGGAATATTTGGTACCAAGGTTAATAATTGTTGCCTTTACAGATATGGATGACACTAGCTCTGTTTGAGAAGGTATTGCACAGTTGGTTGAACTAGAGGAAGACAAATTTATTGCAGGATTCCATCAGCAGGTACAAAAGGAAAGAGAGAAGGCCTACCACGACAGACACATCAAGAAGAAGGCATTTAAAAAAGGCAATCTAGTACTGGTATATGACAATAAGTTCATAAAATATCCTAGGAAGTTCAGAATGCATTGGCTCGGGCCATATGAGGTCATCTATGTTATAGAAGGAGGAGCTGCACAGTTGAGGACTTTGAATGGATAATGGAAGGAAGGATTAGTGAATGGGAGCCGGTTGAAATTGTACTATGACAACCAGCTACCCCCTGGCTCTAAGTAAAAGAATAAGGAAAAGGGTCTAGGTACTAGGTGCAGTTGAAACTGGATACTAGAAACAGAAACGACAGTCTGCACAAGGAAGGAGAGGAGGCATAGAGTAGAAGGAAAAGGCTGCATTGCGTAGTATAAAGTTGAAGTCAAACAGGAGGATCAGATCTGAAGTGCCTTGAGACGAGTCATATGTGAGTGTTGGAGGGAGGCCTATTGGCCCTTGGTTATATAAGTAAGCGAAGATTAAGGAAGAAAAGGAGAAATATGAACTGCACGGAAGACATAGTGACTGTTATTGCGTCGAAGTGAGCAAAAGAACAGAAAAGACAGAGCGAAGTAAAATGAAGCAAGTCGTTGGACGAGGAGATTGAGGATGATATATCAACAAGGAAGACGGATCGTGGACAACTCAACAAGAGGAAAAATCCACCATTGGATGCTTTGGTGAACCGCATGAGAAGGAAGGAAAGACAGTTTGGCGAAGCCTTGAAAACGTGGGTCAAGTTAACCTAGGGTTTTGGTATCTAGGGTTTTGACACCTAGGTTTCGGCCTAAGGCTGTCGGTGAGTGATTGTAATGTATAAATAAGAACCTAGATGAGGGAAGAGGGTTCGTTCTAGTTTTTTTATTGGCATGAGCAATTATTGTGTGTGAGAGAGAAGAGCTAAGTGTAAGAGCCTTCTGGTATTGTAAGATCTTCAGTTGGGTGCGGAGATCAAGTCCTATAGCTGGGTGTGCAGGAAGGGGAGAGATAGAGAGAAGAAGAAAGAATATTTGCTAGATAAGAGCACAAACAAAAACTGTATGCTTCATCTTAATATATTATAAAGTACAGTTCTATGGATGTAGCCCTAGAGAGAGGGTGAACCACATACATTTTGTGTTGTGTGTGATTGATGCTTTGTTCTTTGTAATTTGGTATACTATTATTGCATTTATGTGTTAGATCTGATAGATAGTTGTGCGGAATAGATCTGAGCTAATAAGTGATATATAACTACTGTGTTGTTCTAGTATTGGATCCAATTGATATCCCCTTGGTTGTAGATATCTCTGTCCTGCAACCCCCCCATAGCTACTTCGAGTGGGACTGCATATGCTTCGCAGGTGTTGCCGAAAGGTCCAGTAGTTAGGGCTTGTTGGTGCTCTCTTGGAGATAAACCCTAGGTCTTCCCTTGTGCTAACATCACCCCATTTTGAATCTCGTCCATCCACTTTCCATACTTCGCCATTTCTTCGAATTTCTTTCGCGGATCGTCGAGTTGGCAGGTTCAAGAAATATGCAATTCCTAATCGATGTTTCCTGTGCCCATGCCCTTTGAAATTAACAATTAGAAGGTATATATAAGATCTTATTTCTAAGTATTGAATTAGAAATCATTAATGATAAACCAGGATTTGAGGATATCTCCTTTAATACACATAAAACCAAAATTTCTGGATGGTTATATTATCCCTTTCGAGTGCTAATTTCAAACATCATGGACTATCATTTACGCATCGTCGGGTTGGCCTGTTCATGAAATATTCAATCCTCAATTCCGAAAATGAGCCCAACTAACCGTTTCCCTATTCCATACTTAGCCACTTTCCCTAAATTCCGCAAATATACAAACCGACCTCTCAACTGGCCCATCATGCTCTCTTCCCTTTGACATGTTTTGCAGTAAAAAATTCTGAGACATAAAATTTGACCATCGGACACTCACCTCTTATGAGTATTCCCCGTAACCGTATTTTGAATTCCATCTGAACTCTTTTTAGACCTTGCCATTATTTCCTTTCTCTTCCCCATATTCGTCACCTTCGCATTTGTCTATAATAAAAAAATGTTTGTATATACTTTATCTTTCTCGTCACTTAGTCGTTTTTCCAAAAAATTCTAGTTGCGCGGGTTGGTGGACTTGCGGGTTCACATCTTCACTCATGCTTTTATATTTTGACTCTGACTGACCGCTTCCCCATTCCATACCCAACCACTTCTCCAACCGTGGATTCCTAGGTAGGTGGGATCTATATTGTATTTTTATTGTTCCGTGACTTGCAAACAACACCCTGATTTCTGTGATATACAAATTTACAACTGGACTCACATCATACCATTTTCCGTATTATATTCTACCTATCATCCCTTCTTCCATGGTACACATTTTTCATTGAAAACTTCCAAGACATATAGTTTAACCGTTAGGTCCTCACGTCTCTTGTGGAACTATTGTCACCCCATTTTGAAGCCCCTCCATCCGCTTTTCATACTTCGCCATTTCTTCAAATTTATTTCATGGATCGTCGAGTTGGTGGGTTCAAGAAATATCCAATTCCTAATCATTGTTTCCTGTGCCCGTGCCCTTTGCAATTAGAAATTAGAAACTATATATAAGATCTTATTTATAAGTATGTAATTAGCAAGTGTTAATGATAAACCAGGATTTGAGGAGATCTCCCATTAATATGCATAAAACCAAATTTTCTAGATGGTTATATTATCCCTTCTGAGTGTTAATTTCAAACATCATGGAATGTCATTTGTGTGTCGTCGGGTTGGCCCATTCATGAAATCTTCAATCCTCAATTCTAAAAACAAGTCCGACCGACCATTTCCCTATTCCATACTTAGCCACTTTCCCGGAATCCCACAAATATACAAACCAACCACTCAACTGCCCCATCATGCTCTCTTCCCTTTGACATGTTTTACAGTAAAAAATTTCAAGACATAAAATTTGACCATCGGACACTCGCCTCTCCTGAGTATCCCTCGTAACCCTATTTTGAATTCTTTCCAACTGCTTTTCATACCTTGCCATTCCTTCCTTACTCTTCCCCGTCTCCGTCACCTTTGCACTTGTCTATAATAAAAAAATGTTTATATATATATATATATATATCTTGTTTCTAAATACACAATTAATGAGCTTTAATTCTAATAGCTTATCGTGCATGAACCATATAGATTTTCATTGATGAGAGAAAGGCTTGAGGAGATATCCTATTAATACGTATTAAACCAAGATTTGCAGAGGGTTATATTATCCCTTCCAAGTGTTGATTTCAAAATCATGGAATGTCGTTCGCACGTCATCGGGTTGGAATGTTCATGAAACCTCCAATCCTTAATTACTCTTCACCATACCCGCCACCTTTGCACTTCTAAATATGTAATAAGTAAGATTTACTACTAACAACTCATCATGCAACATCCATAGAGATTGTCATTAATGAGCGAAAGGCTCAAGGAGCTTTTCCATTCATAAGCATTGAACCAACATTTGCAGAAGGTTATATTATTGCCTCCAACTGTTCATTTCAACCATTGTTTGGAGCAAACAAACGTTCTCATAAATCTATGACATCATCTTGACAACATTTTTGTGGAGATACAGTGAACATCTTCGAGCGCAAGGAACAGAACTTTCAGTGGTCCAGGGAATATTATTATTACTCATCCCCTACCGCCCAAAACAAAGTAATTTGGACCTCCAGGATTGCTCGTGCAGGCTGTGTCCTTGAAATTTTTGGCTGTAAGGAGTTGGTCTATTGGTGTGCCGATAAATATATTTCAGAACAAAGAATTATTCCACTGCAGGGCCACTCTTATGTTTCTTTGTCACCTCATGTCTTCCTCCAGATGTTAAGATTGTCGAATCCAACATTGACATTCAAGGGAGAAGATTCCAAGAAGTTCCTAAGAAAGCATAATAACGGGTTGGACCTCTTGCCCAAGTTCTTGGAAGACCCGATGGCAGTTCCTGAAGATATCACAAGCCTACAGGTTAGTTCATTTAGAAATCCATTCCGGGAAATTGCTTGGTTGTTTACAAGAATAATGGGATAGGAGTCCACAAAAACTATTTCCTGCATGGCTCTTTATATTTTTATTTCACAGTCAAGGAACAAACCATTTTTTATTAGGTCCAGCTAATTTCCCAGGAAATCTATTCCCAATTGTCAAGCTTAAAAAAGGAGAAGAAATTTTATATGTCATCTTACTTGGTTTTTGCGATAACACATTGTTGCCACTTTCCATAACTGTCTCTGTCCAAGAAGGTAAACTGGTCGAATTCGACCCAATAACATTTTGGTACTAGGCCTTGTGGAAGCACAAGGAATTCCACTGTTTTTATGAGGTTTTTAATGTCTTTGTGTCTATTTTCAAAGTTTTTTTGTTAGGAGAAG
This sequence comes from Picea engelmannii, assembly GCA_009831015.1. Lineage (NCBI taxonomy): Eukaryota > Viridiplantae > Streptophyta > Pinopsida > Pinales > Pinaceae > Picea > Picea engelmannii. The sequence continues at coordinate 745,208 of ML780220.1, read as the reverse complement.
ATGCTCCCCGCATATTTGACCAGGAAACCAAGTTTTTGGACATGAAGGGGGCACTTGAACATATGGATAATTACACTGTGATAAGGATTTTTGGCTCCAGGGAAAAGCCTGCTCTCCTTCCATGTCACATTATGGACAAAATTTTTGTTACAAAAGAACAAGTAAAGACAACTACTGGTTGCATATATTCCAATAAAAGAGAAAAAAATAGTTCATTCCTCTACCTTGGAAATTCGAGGACTTCATGTTGAGGAACGTCAAAAAAATTGACAAATTCACATCCCATTTTAGCAACTTGAACCTAAGATATGTTGAAATCCTAAGAGGGTTCGAACCTAATAATTTTTTTTTAGAACATTTACAAACACTTGGCTTCGACAATGCTTTTTTCAAAAAACACCTGACCGAAAATAGAGACACTGACGACAACGCTCCTGCTTCTGATGCCGACGACCTAGACACACTGCAAATCACCAATGAATTGTACCAGCAACAGGGAAAAGGCCCCAGTGAAAAGAGTGTTCAATCGACGAATAACACTCTCAAAAGTATGACATCCCAGAGCATCACTCCAACAACCCACCACAACAACAAAGAAACTCAGAATTATTCAAACGGAGGAGGACATAATGACCCTCCTCACCATAAAATTGATAGTTCTCACAATATTCCAGTCGACAAGAAGAGAAAAAAAATTGTGGGACAGGCGGAAGAGTCTGAAATTGAGAGTGAGAACATGGAACTTGAGTCTGATATGGATAGTGTATTCCGCTACCTTGATTATCCTGGAGACGTGATCCAACATATTCATCCAATGGACATAGCTGATACCAAAAATTTTGACGAAGATGAATCCTTTGTGTTCCAGAGTGCTTTTTTTGACAGCAAGGCCAAAAAATTAAATATTGAAAAAAAAGATGTAAAAAATAAGAAAGGAAAATCTCGTTCAGAGCTTAACCTTGCGAAAAGGTAGCTGTCCCAAATCTGTTGACTTCACATAGCGACCACAGATTCTCTTGATGATTCCATTGGAGGCATTGAGGCCGAGAATGCCCGACTGAAGGATTGTGTCAAGGAATTGGAAGAATCTTTGATTCCCATGCCATTTCTTGCCAATCCTTTGGAAATAACCATGCTTTCTACCCCTGTAGCCAAGTTAAAAGGATCCTCCAACCTCCTCGCATTGTGCAGAGGATATGTGGAGAGTAATATCAAGAAAATAATGGACATGATTGTTGAGTCGTGGGAAACATCACAAACCATGGCTTCCCTTGGAACGATGGTAGATAATTTGCTCAAACATTTGCAGGCGGAATTAAAAAATGAAGAATGTTTCTATTTAGACACAGTCCTTCCTTTTGGCACGTTTGTCAAAACATGACAGAAACGAGAAGAAAACAAAAATATATCCCATCCACAAACTAGATCACTCAATTAAATGCATGCTGGAAAGAAAAAGTGAAGAACCTGTATCTCATTGTCCAGTCATGTGTGTTGGGTATGTGTTATATTCTTTGCATGTGTGTGTGTGTGGGCACGTCATATACGACAACTACGTCTGACGATCCCTTCACCTGGATTTTTCTATTTTTAGCGGATTTGTAAATTAATCTCGGATTAAGGGATTAGGGTTTTGGTATCTATGGAATACCTAAAAACATTGTATATATTGTATGGCGAATGGTGAAATTTGATATAATGAAAATAAGAAAGGTTTTCCCGGTTGAGATTTTCCGATATAAAATCTTTGTGTACTCTGTGTATGAGCCATTGATTAATTTTTGTATTGCTTAAGAATCTATATGCATTGCTTTACTTCGCAGGTTTAAAACTTACAATGTGAACAAGCCATATCAAACAAAGAAAAATCATTCTCAAAGATGACCAAAACAGACCTAGCCAGAAGGACCAACGAATTCCAAGACGCCAATTTAATCATCAACTCCTTACCCTTAACTAAGAAATCCTTCAATAAACAGGTTGATATTTTTAAGGCATTGTCTTTGGAAAAGTTTTACAACATCCTTGAGTATGGTGAAGCTGACATCGACAACTGGCTAGTCAACTATTCGGTACAGAATGAACAAATTGATCAGGCTCTACGTAATCTTTCTATTGATCTAAGGGAATTAGAAAAAGGAACTTTTCAACATAAAAATCTAGAATGAGATCAGCATTGCCCCCTTGAGAAGCTACATTGAATAATGACCTGAGAGGGAATTGAAGCAAGTCGTCGATGAAAGACAATAGGTAGTTGCCATGATTCTAGTAGTCATCGACAATAGAAATCAAAAGGCATCAAAAAGAAAATAGCAGAAGGGGTGATATGTACCATCATTGTAAGTCTATACTAATCACATACTGCTTCCTTTATCAATCTAGTTATTCCACTTTTTTAATTAGAAATGTCTAGCCAAAGACTGATACCTTTCAATTTATTCTTTTCAGGTATTACACTCCACCGTGGCCGACTTCTTTTTTCCACGGTCCTATTTCTTTTACATATATCTCTTATGGTACGCGAGAGCCTCAATCCCAGTCTATATGAAAAATGCATTTAAATTTCCAGGAATATGTAACATACAATATTTTTTTTGATATATTTCAAATAAAATTGTTTTTTATCTCCTTTTATATATATGTCCTCATAAATTTTTATCTTCCACTATGCTGAATGTCAAGAAATTGTGTTTATTTAATTTCAAAACTGTTTTTTATCTCCTTATATATATGTACTCATAGATTTTTATCTTCCACTATGTTGAATGTCAAGATATTGTGTTTATTTAATTTTAATATAACTTTTTTTTGTGTTGCCACATATAGAGACAAAATAGACAGAAATTTTGAACATAGAAAAATAGATTATATAGTTTCAAAAAAATAAATGGGAATCTAGGGGCCACGTGTCATTTACTACATGGATACCACCTGCGCTTCATGCTGCTTGCCACATCTCCATTGCAGTTTCCATCTGCCTCCGCTACTTTTTCCCCATCCCTGTGCATTTATTCCCAATTCAACCCGACAGTGACTAAAGTTCTATGCAACACTTGTTAATATAGGGACATTAGACAACTAATAGTGAGGGTGGCTGATGGTTGGAATGGATAACAACTTCAGAGACTAAATGAGTAATCATTCAAGGCATGAAGATCTCATTCTTCAATTTAGAAAATAATCATTTGGTGAACTTCTATCCCTCATTTTATACAACTGTTGTATGATTGTGTGGTTCTTGTCTCTATTGTTAAGGAATTATGATGCAAGCATTGAAAATAATGAAGCCTGATATTTTCTCTTCTAATGGAGGTCTAGTCACGATAATCAAAATCAACATGGAAAAAACAATTCTAAATTCAATGTACATGTTTGGGACATTAGTCCATAACATGAGACAAATGTTGTGGATCATGGGAATGGTGGCTTCCCATTCTTTATACCAATGAATGTATCATTGAGAGCATGTTTATGGTTCTATGATTCAATTGCAACCCGATTAGAAGTTGGATCGATAAAAGGGGAAATAGATACTTATGTTTATTTCCTTGCATAATCTAAACAAGTGTTGTGTGGTAGCGTAGTCCCTACCAAGCAGGTTACAAGGTAAATTGTGGAAAATGGGGTCGAATTGTAAATGACGGAAGTGTTTGGTGCAAAATGTATATCATGGAAGTGTTGTGTGCAACATGTATATCACAAAACATGGGGCATAAAATTTTGTTAGGGCTAAGGCGAGACCCCGCAGAGAGATAATTAGCTAAGTGTTGAAAGGAACTGTGGTCGATCGGGCTCATGATGTGACAATATAGGACCAATTGACGAGTTTGAAAAAATTTAGGTTCAAGTTTAAGTATATTTATTTAAATTGTATTTATATTAATGTATTGTAATAGATAATTTGTGGTCCAAATGTAGACCATGTTCCAATATGTTAACGAATTGTAGACCACATAATGTTTTGGTGCAAGATGTATACGATGGAACCGTAGATGACGCAAGTTTTGGGTGCAAGATCTATAATAGCGCATCGAATTGTAAATGATGGAAGTGTTTGGTGCAAAATGTATATCACGGAAGTGTTGTGTGCAACATGTATATAACGGAACATGGGGCATAAAATTTCGTTAGCGCTAAGGCGTGATCCCACAGAGAGATAATTGGCTAAGTGTCGAAAGGAACTGTGGTCGGTCGGGCTCATGATGTGATGATATAGGACCAATCGACGAGTTTGAAAAAATTCAGGTTCAAGTTCAAGTATATTTATTTAAATTGTATTTATATTAATGTATCATAATAGATAATTTGTGGTCCAAATGTAGACCATGTTCCAATATGTGGACGAATTGTAGACCATGGAATTTTTTGGTGCAATATGTATACATCGAAATTGTAGATGACGCAAGTTTTGGGTGCAAGATCCATAATAGCACCAACCCAGGGGTCGTTTGGGCTCCCGTAAATCGTTGTTGAATACATTTTTTTGGTTGTTAATGGAAATAAGAGAACCACTGAGTTTTCACAAGTAGAATCAGAATATATATACAATTTGACAGGCGGGACCTCACGTCTCCTCAGGATCCCTTGTCACCCTATTTTGAAGCCCGTCTGACCATTTTTCCTCTCTACTCTCTCTTTCTCGTTACTTAGCCATTTTCTAAAAATGACCCAATGGGTGCATTGGTGGACGAACCGGTTCACATTTGTGCTTGTTATTTTATATCGTGACTTTGACCAACTGCTAACCATTCGATGCCTGGCCACCTTTCAGGTCGCGGATTTCTGGATAGGCGGGATCTATAACCGGGGTCGAATTGTATATGACGCAAGTGTTTGGTGCAAAATGTATATCATGAAAGTATGGTGTGCAACATGTATATCACGGAACAGGGGGCATAAAAAATCGATAGCACGAAGTCGCAACGAATTGCAGAGTACGAAAGTTCTGGGTGCAAGATGTATATCGCGTACTTGTAGATGACGGAAGTTTTGGGTGCAAGATTTATAATAGCGCCAACCTAGGGGTCGGTCGGACTCCTGTAAATTGTTGTTGAATACGTATATCACGGAACAGGGGGCATAAAAATTTGATAGCGCTAAGTCATGACCCCACAAAGAGATATTTGGCTAAGTGTTGAAAGGAACTGCGGTCAGTGGGGCTCATGATGTGACGATATAGGACCAATCAACAAGTTCGAAAAAAGTCAGGTTAAAGTTTAAATATATTTATTTAAATTGTATTTATATTAATGTATATTAATGGATTTTTTGTGGGCGAGATGCAAACCATGTTCCAATATGTGGACGAATTATAGGCTAGGGAAGTTTTGGGTGAAAGATCTATAATAGCTCCAACCCAGGGATAAGATGGCATGAATACCCTCTTCATGCTACACATTTTGCACTGAAGTGGGGTCGAATTGTAAATGATGGAAGTGATTGGTGAAAAATTTATATCACAGAAGTGTTGTGTGCAAAACGTGTATCATAGAACAAGGGGCATACAAATTTGATAGCACTAAATCACCACGTCGTGAAGAGATAATTGGCTAAGTGTTGAAAGGAACCGCGGTCAATGGGGCTCATGGTGTGATGATATAGGACCAATCAACGAGTTTGATAAAAAGTCAGGTTCAAGTTTAAATATATTTATTTAAATTGTATTTATATTAATGTATCTTAATAGATTATTTGTGGGTGAAATGCAAACCATGTTCCAATATCTCGACGAATTGTAGACCAAAGAATTTTTGTGTGCAAGATGTATATGGTGGAACTGTAGATGCTGCAGGTTTTGGGTACAAGATTAATTCTCACCAATAAAAGAAAAATGAATTTGAATTGAAGATGGCATGAATACCCTCTTCATTTTACACATTTTTTACTTAAATGGGGTCGAATTGTAAATGACGGAAGTGTTTAGTGAAAAATGTATATCATGGAAGTGTTGTGTGAAAAACATATATAATGGAACAGGGGGCATAAAAATTCGATAGCGCTAAGTCGCGACCCCAAGGAGAGATAATTGTCTAAGTGTTGAAAGGATCTGCGGTCAGTGGGGCTCATCATGTGACGATATAGGACCAATCAATGAGTTCGAAAAAAGTCGGGTTCAAGTTTAAATATATTTATTTAAATTGTATTTATATTAATTTATCTTAATAGATTACTTGTGGGTGAAATGCAAACCATGTTCCAATATGTGGACGAATTGTAGACCATGAAAGTTTTGGGTGCAAGATGTATACGAAAAAATTATAGATGACAAAATTTTTGGGTGCAAGATCTATAATAGAGCCAACACAGGGGTTCGGTCATGCTCCCGTAAATCATTGTGGAATACATTCTTTGGTTGTTAATTCCAATAAGAGAACCTGTGCACTGAGCTACCACGAGTAGTAGAATAATATATATACAATTTGATAGACGCGGCCTTACGTCTTCTCGGGAACCCTTGTGACCCTATTTTGAAGCCCATCCGATCGTTTTTCTGCTCTACTCTCTCTTTCTCGTTACTTAGCAGTTTTTCCGAAAATGTCCCAATGCGCATGTTGGTGGACGCACTGGTTCATTGTTTTATATCGTGACTCCGACCGACTGCTAACCATTCGATGCCTAGCTACTTTTCAGATCGCGAATGCCTGGATAGGCAGGCTCTATAACTGGGGTTGAATTGTATATGATGCAAGTGTTTGGTGCAAAATGTATATCAGGGAAGTGTGGTGTGCAACATGTATATCGTGGAACAAGGGGCATAAGAAATCGATAGGGTGAAGTCACAACGAATTGTAGAGTACGGAAGTTCTGGGAGCAATATGTATATCATGCACTTGTATATGACATAAGTTTTGGGTGCAAGATTTATAATAGTGCCAACCCCGGGGTCGGTCGGACTCCCATAAATTGTTGTTGAATACATATATCATGGAATGGAGGGACATAAAATTTTGATAGCACTAAGTCAGGACCCCACGGGAAGATAATTGGCTAAGTGTTGAAAGTAACTACGGTTGGTCGGGCTCATGATGTGACGATATAGGACCAATCAACGAGTTCAAAAAAAGTCAAGTCCCATACCACCAATGTCTTTATATTTAAATTGTATTTATATTAATGTATCTTAATAGATTATTTGTGGTCGAAATGAAAACTATGTTTCAATATGTGGACGAATTGTAGACCACGAAAGTTTTGTGTGCAATATGTATAGGGCGGAACTGTAGATGGCACAATTTTTGGATGCAACATCTGTAATAGCGCCAACCCGAGGGTCGGTTGGGCTTCCATAAATGGTTGTTGAATACGTTTTTTTGGTTGTTACTATCATTAAGCGAATTTGTGCACTAATTTGTCACCAGTAAAAGCAATATGGATTTGAATTGAAGATGGCATGAATACCCTCTTTGTGTTACACATTTTGCACTGAAATGTTCCGATATATACAATTTAACAAGCAGGGCCTTACGTCTCCCTGGGAACCCTTGTCACCCTATTTTGAAGCCCTTCTGACTGCTTTCCATAGTTGAAATATACATAAAATCTCTTGGTAGTAAATGGATTATCAATTGCAGATTTGAATATATCGAACCTTCTTCTCCCTCTTCTATACTCAATGAAATTCTCGTTTGTTTTTCCACTCTACTCTCTCTTTCTCGTTACTTATCCGTATTACTGAAAATGTCCCAATGCACATTGGAAGATGCACCCATTCACATTTGCGCTCGTGCTTTTATACCGTGATTCCAACCGATCACTAGCCATTCGATGCCTAGCCACTTTTTAGATTGCGGATTCCTAGGTAGGTAGGTTCTATAACCAGGGTTGAATTGTAAATGACACAAAATTTATATCACGGAAGTGTTGTGTGAAACATGTATATCACTAAACATGGGGGGCATAAGAAATCGATAGTGCTAAGTCGTGCAAAGCTGTGCACTGAGTTGTGACTAGTGAACGCAAAATGAATTTGAATTGAGGATGGTAGGAACACCCTCTTCATGTTACACATTTTGCATTAAAATGTTCCGATGTATAAAATTTGGCAGTCGGGGCCTTACGTGTCCTCGGGAACCCTTTCCACCCTATTTTGAAGCCCTTCTGACCGCTTTCCATGAATATTTATGTGCATGCCACCTTCCAATAAGTATATAACTTCTCTAGAAACATGCAGAAAAGATCTTGCGAGAAAATGGGATATCTATCACAAATCTGAATATATTACTTTTATCTTTTGTCATGGATTTGTTAGGTGAAAAATGTATATGACGAAAGTGTTGGGTGCAATATGTATATAACGGAACACGGGGGATAAGAATGCAATAGCGCTAAGTTGGGATGCCGCGGTGAGATATTTGGCCAAATGTTAAAAGGGACGGTCGTCGGTCGGGTTCCTGATGTGAAGATATAAATGCAAATGAGGATTTGACAGTCTGCTAATCGATCAACCCGGGGACAATCCAAGAGCACGAGAAAGTCAGGTTCAAGTTTAAAGGGATTTTGTTTATATTTATTTAAAATGTATCCATATGAATGTATCTTACTAGATTATAAATACATTATTTTCTTGTTAATGCGAATAAGAAAAGTTGTGCATTGGGTTGTCACTAGTGAAAGAAGAATGAATTTGAATTTACGATGGCAGGAACACCTTCTTCATGTTACACATTTTTCACTAAAATTTTCTGATATATACAATTTGATAGTTGGGGCCTTACGTCTTGTCGGGAACCCTTGCCACCCTATTTCGAAGCCCGTTTGACCGCTTTCCACGGGTATTTCTATGCCCGCAACCTTTGTACTCTTTTACAAGTATATGCAATAAGTATATAATTTCTCCATAAAAATCCAAAAAAGATCTTGCGAGCAAATGAGCTATCTATCATAGATGTCAATATATTAACCCTTCTTTTCCGTCCTCCATACTTATCTTTTATCACAGAATTGTTGGGTGCAAAATGTATATGATGGAAGTGTTGGGTGCAAGATGTATATAATGGAACATGCAGGATAAGAATGCGATAGCACTAAGTTGGGACGTCGCGGTGAGATATTTGGCCAAGTGTTGAAAGGGACGGTTGTTGGTTGGGTTCCTGATGTGAAGATATAAATGGAAATGAGGATTTGATAGTCCGCTAACCGATAAACCCGCGGACAATCCAGGAGCCCAAGAAAGTCAAGTTCAAATTTAAAGGGATTTTGTTTATGTTTATTTTAAATGTATCCATATTAGTGTATCTTACTAGATTATTTGTGGTCCAAATGTAAACCATGTTCGAATTTGAATGGTGTTTTGGGCTCGAATTTTTTTCTCAAACCTACAAGGAACAAAGAAAAAACTTCATGAATTTACATTTTGTATATCAAAGAATATATAACTTCTCCATAAACATGCAGAAAAGATCTTGAGAACAAATGGGATATCTATCACATATGTCAATATATTAACCCTTATTTTTCGTCTTCTATACTTATCTTTTATCACAGAATTGTTGGGTGAAAAATGTATATGGCAAAAATGTTGGGTGCAATATGTATATAACGGAACACGTGGGATAATAATGTGATAGTACTAAGTTGGGATGTCACGGTGAGATATTTGTCCAAGTGTTGAAAGGGACGGTCATCAGTCGGGTTCCTGATGTGAAGATATATATGGAAATGAGAATTTGACAATTTGCTAACTGATCAAACCGCAGACAATCCAGGAGCCCGAGAAATTCAAGTTCAAGTTTAAAGGGATTTTTTTTATGGTTATTTAAAATGTATCCATATTGATGTATCTTACTAGATTATTTGTTGTAGAAATGTAAACCATGTTCGAATTTGAATGGTGTTTTGGGATCGAATTGTTTTTTACTCAAACCTACAAGGAACAAAGAAAAAAATACATGACTTTACATTTTGTATATCGAATAATATTTTGAAATATAGGAAGCTGCAATACATGCACAATATAGAACATGAACATGTACAACGAAATGAGTTAGTTTTACGAAGAAATACAAATTCCAAATAACAACACCAAGCATTGAATATTAGCATAGAACAACCCCAAATATTTATATTTAGATAAACTGAGTCACAAAATACATTTGAGAATATTTCCCAAAAAAAACGTTATCTTCGAATTTGCAAAAAAAACTATAGTTCAGTACATATTCTGTGAAATAAAAATGTGTTTTCCAGAATGACTTCGGTTGGGACTGCTCTAGACTACAAAGAAAATATGTACAAGAATGAAGTTTGCAGAAAGAAGAAAGTCGAGGATGGAAAAAAACAAAACCTGGCAAGAAGAAAGAGACAATTGTTAGATCTGGATTAAAGCTTTGTTATAATAAGTGGATGAAGACAGAAGCATATAATAAATATCAACTTACTATGATGGTGTGCCATGGATTTTGATTTGTTCATTGATGTCCTTTTATGGCTTTCCTTGGCTTGGACCTTCAATGGTAATCTAGTCGACAACTTTTTTCAACCATTCTTCAATGTAGCTCCTCATGGGTGCCATGTTCATTTCATGCCTGATTTTTATATTGAAGAGTTGAATTTCCAAGTCCTTTAGATCAATAGACAAGTTGTGCAATACTTCTTGAATATTTTTGTTTCTAATTGCATAACTGACTAGCCAAGTTTTCACATCATCTTCACCATATTCAAGAATGCCATAAAAATTTTCAAATGGCAGTCTTTTATAGATATGAACTTGATCATAAAATGCTTGTTTGGTTAAAAACAACTAGTTTAATATCAATTTCGGGTCCTAGACTTCATTGGTGTTGCCAGCTAGATCTATCTCAATTAGCTTCTTGAATAGTTTGTCTCTTTTATATATGTTCTAGCTACATTCTTGAACGATACCAATTAGGTTCTTTACCTTTTCTTTCCAGCATGCGTTTAACTGGTCTATTCGATCAAGGGAAGGGAGATCCTCTTGTCTTATTATGGATTCCGTCATACCGGTAACTTCTAAACCAAATGGTAAAAATGCATTGAGATAAAATCCTTGCTCGTTCTTGAGATCTTCTTGTAGATACTCATGAAAAGAATGCACTCTTGTTCCAAAAGAGACCATATTCTTTGACATCTCCCAAGATTTTGTTATTAATTCCATTCTTTTGTTTATATTATTTTCCACATCGTTTCAGGCCGATGTCACAAGGCTTGCTGATCCTTTTAACTTTGGTGCAAGTGTGGTGGACCCAACCACTGACAAAGGAGTAGAAAATAGTGGAAGAGGCATTATAGTTGCCTCCAATTCTTTGATTCACGTGTTTAACATGAGGTTCTATGTTTCAAGGCCGCTAATAGAGTTTTCTAGAGCACCTCCAGTTGCTCAGTGCATATTGGATATCTGGGAAGGGCGCATGTTGTGTAGGTTGAACTCTGAATGAGATGTGCCTTTATTATTCTTTACATCTCTATTTTCAATAATCAATTTTTTTGATTTGCTGTCAAAAACAACGCTCTAAAATGAAAAAGACTCTTCTTCATCTAATGTATCTATGCCAAGTATTTCCATCCCAGAATTGTGGGGAGCAGTGTTGTCTAGGTGATCGTCGTCAAGGAACAATTTTTCAATGTCAATTTCTAGTTCCATATCTTCGAGGGAGAGATCGTAGATATAAATTTCTCCCCTCAGTCCCTCCTATTCTTGGACTATTGTTTTCCATTTTTTTCCCGTGGGAAGCTTGTGACAACTTTAAATTTTTCCGGAGGGAGGGGTCTTATCTCCTCCTCCACCTGAATAACTGTGTGTGATTTGTTACTTGGGTAAGCCATTGGAGTACTGCCATGAGATGTTGTGGTCTTGGCTATAGCAGTCAGGGATTGGGAACTTTTTTCACCCGAGTCTTTTTGGTTCTGCTTGTGCGAATCATTGGTACTGGTTCAGAGTCCATTCAGGATAGTGTAAGTGAAAGAACTATTGAAGTGGTTCCTAACCATGAAATCCCGGACTTTGCAAGGCATAGACATGAATTGTTCTTTCCTTTTTTCATGGAAAAAATGCAACCAGTAGATGTACTCCCTTGCTATTCCAAAAAAACCTTTGTACTAGATATGTGACATGGAAGGAAGCACAGATTTTTTTTAGACCCAAAAATTCTTATAACATTATAGTTATCCATTTCTTCTACTATGTCCTTCCTATCCAGGAATATTGTCGGCTGGCCAGAAAATCGAGGGAAATACCTTCCAAATATCAATGATTTAAAAAATGAAACAAAATAATTGAAGACCTTATAAAATAGTTGGAAAGCGTCATGTATCCATAATTTTTGGCGCGAGAAAGTTAATGGGTCAAATTCAAAGTTCAGCTTCCTACACATAGATAGTCCAGGATGTTAATAGGAGTTCGACACAACGAAAATTAAATAAGGTGAAATAAAGAACTTCTTCTGCCTCCTGTATTGAAATAACTAGGAAGAGTTTTGAATGGAAATCAACTTGTGACAATGGAAGGTGGTTTGTTGCTTGACTGTAAAATGATAAAATATACAGAATCATCTGAGAGATGCTGGTTGCACTTTCTTGTCTCATTGTCCTCGTGAAAATAAATGCAATTTTCCGAAAAAGGTTTTTACATGCACTAACTTGTAATATGTCCATGTCCTGGGGAGAGGGTGTTGGGTATTGTAATAACTTCAACAAGAGGTATAGTTCATTGCCATGATTCTTTAAGAACTGCTTTCAATTCTCGCCCTTGAAAGTAGGCATTGGGTTGGGAAGTGTTAACATCTTTTGAAATACTGTAGGCGATAGGGAGATTTGGAAATGGTTGCCCATCTGGACAATCCGGTGGTTCGGAATATATTTCTTGGCGTAGTACGTGACCAAGTCCTTAAAGTAAAAACAAAAAATCGGGGATACAATGTGTCGTTGCAATTTAAGATGTCGAGATAACTTTCATCTAGGCAGAAGTGGACGAGTAGTAGTCATAACCTATGGACCACTAAAAACGCTGGTCCTTGTGCCCGAAAATGTTCAGGGTATCTCTACAGACATGTTGTCGAGCTGCAGCCATAAGGTGATGAAAACCTACCTTTTCTCCTTATTGTATTTAAAATGGATGCTTCAACATCATAATACAATCTCTGGTAAATCTTGGTTCAATGTGTTTTAATGGCAGATGTCCTCAACCTTTTCGGCTTTTAATGCCAATCTTTTCAAAGCTAACAAAAGCATCATCAATTTGCATTGGGAAAGCATGCGAAGATGGCAGGGAAATCGAGAAACTATTGAAAATTGGGGAAAACATTGATAGCTATGTAATATACCTGGATTTTGACAAAAGCAGGTTCAAGTCAGAAGATAATTTGTTAATATTTACTTAAACAAATTTCATATAATTTTATTTTATTGTTGTTCTCTGTGGCCGAAATGCAAACTATGTTCAAATTGGAATGGTGGAGCAACATTTTCATATGTAGGAAGAGCCTCAGATATGAAAACCTTTAAGGTTCTAAAATTATGTGCACAATACTAAAGAGCGACATCATGTGAACACCTTTGTAGATGATAGCGGGCCAACACAATAATGAATTATTGCTATGATGACGTCTTAAAAAAACCAAAACAACCATCATTTTTTTGCGAATTCAAGATTGATAGAGGAAACTAATCAGATTCCATAATATTCTCCCATAAATGCATTTTAATGGGAGATTATCTCGATCTTTCCGCTTATTAATGCCATTATTTTCGAACATCTGCGAACTGTCACCAGTAAAATCATAATTAATTTCTATTGGGAAGGGGAGAATGTGGCGGGCATGGACGGGAATTAAAGATGCTTTGGTACTTTTTTGGACATGGGAGTCTGTGTTGGAATTGTAGATCGCCCAAGTTTCGAATGGAAGATGTATACTCAGAACATGGGGAATGAGAGTTCGAAAATGCATACCCAGGAACCCATGGCCATAAAATTGGCTAAGGAAATGAAAGCGCTCGGTCGGATTCGTGATGTCAAGATATAAATGGATATACAATTTGTGAATTCGATAAAGAGTGAGGATTGTGAGTTGGAGGATTTTGGGGCCGAAATGTAGATAACCAGAGTTTTGGATGCAATATGTTATCCGAACACGAGGCATGGGAGTTCGATAATGCATTGGGGTGGAACCCGTAGTCATAAAATTGGCTAACTGTTGAGACGAACTAGGAAATATATCAACAAATGCTTTGAAATATCAATAGATGCTGGGAAAAATGAGTCGCAAGCTTCGAGTCTGGGTCAAATTATAGATCACCAAAGTTTCGGGCGCAAGATGTATACCAAGCACACGGGGCATGAGAGTTGGATGATGCCCACACAGGAACCTGCGACCATAAAATTTCTGAACTATGAAAATGAACGACGGTCAGTCGGACTCATGATGTAGAGATATAGATGGAAATGAAATCTGCCACTCCGTCGTCATGGGAACCCTCGAGCATAGACATGGATCACCCAAGTTTTGGATGGAAGATGTATACTCGAAACATGGGGAATGAGAGTTCGATAACGCGTATCTCAGAACCCGCGACCACAAAATTATCTAAGGAAAGGAAAGCGCTCGGTCAGACTTGTGATGTCAAGATATAGATGGATATATAAATTGTGAGTTCAATAAAGAGTGAGGCTTGGGAGTTTGAGGAGCCTGGGGTCGAATTGTATATAACCAGAGTTTTGGATGCAAGATGTTATTCGAACACGGGGCTTGGGAGTTCGATAATGCATTGGAGGGGAACCCGCGGCCATAAAATTGGCTAACTGTTGAGACAAACTGGGAAAAATATCAACATATTCTTTGAAATATCAATAGACGCTGGGAAAAATGAGTCGTGAGCTTCGAGTCCAAGTCGAATTGTAGATCACCGAAGTTTTGGGCGCAATATGTATACCGCGCACACAGGGCATGAGAGTTCGATGGCGCCTACGCAGGAATCGACGGCCATACAATTCTTGAACTATGAAAACAAATGACAGTCAGTCAGACTCATGATGTAGAGATATAGATGGACATGAAATATGTGACTCTGCCATCCTGGGAACCCGCGAGCATAGACATGGGACTAAGTATAGAATCATAAATGATAATAGAGGGGAAGAATAAAAATGGAGAATGACTAAGTATAGAACAAGAAAAAGAAAGGGAGGTAAGAACCGACATGAAATCAAACTGTTACGTAGGAACACATGAAAAGAAAATATGGAGTACACATTTATTTATTTCAAGATAGCAACATAGAAAATATAATTGACACGAAGACAATTCAATGTACAGGAAGATATGGAGTGTCCATGGAGAAAAAAAAAGATATGCAAACCAGTTCAACAAATACAGACAAAGTAAATGAAAAAATATTGGATATGGAACATGGGTAGAAAAACACACCTTTGCATCCATTCTTCTACATTCCTGGTTATGATTTCTTTGTGGTTTCTAGTTTTCCTGTTTGTTTCAATGAACAAAAGAACAAAACAAAATGGACATGAAGATAAGTTGACATGTAAAGAAAAAAGAAAGTACTATGTACATAGGCTAAATAAATAGAATAAGAGGAATAGAGTACTAGATAGTGTTAGAATAATGTACCTTTTTTTTCATTTTTAGGTCATTCAAGTTTCTGTGTGTGTGTGTGTGTGTGTATATATATATATATATTTGCGAAAAAAAAATTGTGACAAAAAGCAATTACAAACCAGGGAAAACTAAGAAGTTGGATATCTCGATTTTTTGCAACAAGATAGATAGATATGGTTTGAAGCATACAAATATAATTCTGCAATATGCCTGATGTATATTTCATAATTCAAGTGAAACACCAACTATGTGGTGACCAAACCAGTATGTGTACAAACCAGGGAAAACTAAGAAGCTGGATAATTTGTTTTTTATTTTTTTTTGCAACAAGCTATACAAATATGCTTTGAAACATAGAAATATGACTTTGCAATATGTTTGATGTATATCTCATAATTCAAGTGCAATACCAATTGTATCATGATCAGACCAGTATGTGTCTAAGACAAAGATGTTGTATTGAGGAATGAGCACATTTGACCACACATGGTCAATAAATGTGTCTTTCACATGGCTTGTGTTGTTCAAAAGAAAGCGGAGACTATATTTTCACATGTAGTTTTCCAATTCTTTTGTTCTGGCCTTATTTTGTAGCATGTCAATATTGAAGTCTCCTACAATCACAATGGGTCTGTTCAGCTGCAAATGGCTTAATGCATTGGAAATAACATTTACTATGTTGGAGAATGTTGAATGGGGAGAAGCATAGAGATTCAATATTCCAATTTTTGTTGCATGGAAAAATATTTTTCCAAGCACCATCTCAACATTCTTTTCTTCGAAATATATATGGTCCAAAATTGGTATATATTTTTTCAACAATATCATCAACCCATGTGTAATGTAACTTGATATGCAATTGTGATTTGGAAATTGTTTGTTTTGCATGCATAATGCCATGTATGTTTCCTGGAAGCACAGAATATCAGATTGCATTGTATCATAGTCATTGAGTATATCATCCATGTGTGCATGTAAGCTGGGTGTGTTAAGCGAGAGAATTGATACATATGACTTTGTTTGTATGAATTGGTAGTCATAATGCAGATGCCATTTTGTGGTAATCCTAAGGCATTCCATTTCAATATCAACTTTATGTTTGACTTTGAATTTATCTTTTGTAAGAGGACTTAGTAAATACAAGGAGTCTATGCTTCTGACATGGGACAATGTTGAGCATACAAGTCCATGTATCTGAATTCCAGCAGGTTGAAATGCAACATTATCAAGTGTTATTCCTTGTGATCTGTGGATTGTACGTGCACATGCAAGTTTAATTGGAAATTGGTTTCGAATATTCATTCGACCTGTCTTTGCTGATGTCGATATTGGCTTTGATATTCACAAAATAGGTGTCCAATCACTTGCAGTGTTTGAATTATATAGATAAGCCAACTTGCTTTCTTGTCGCTTACCTATATGCGGTTCATGGAACTTAATCCAAAGGACATAAATTTTTTCTGTTTTGGTATAGCCTTTGAGTATTCCATCTACACCATTGACCAAGCCATCTTGTGAATCATAGTTGCAAGCATATATTTCAACCAACATTTCTTATTTCAGGACAAGCTGCAAAGGTAAAGTGGTTGTATGTTCATAACGTGGCACATTTCCATGGTTGTCTTCTTCCAGGTCAATTGAATTGATGATGATATCATCACCAATCATGAGCGATAGCATGTACCTATTATGTATTGCAACATCCTTATTTGTGTAAAAGAATTAAGGGAATGTTGGGTCTATTGGTGCAGGTCGCAAGCACCTCAAATTGATATATGTTAAGTCATCATATGTTTGGTTGTTTGTCCACATTCTATTCATAATTGCAATAAATGTTTCATCTGTCTGGCGCATTGTAGTATGCAAATCAAAGCATTTAATATTGTCTCTCTAGAAGTCATGTGTCATTGTTTTCATGTTAACCATAGGTTGTTCAAATATCAAAGAATCTTGGATCGGTTATGCCTGGTAAATATCCCCATAAAATATCATGTCAATGTTTCCAAAGTATTTCGTGTGCACATGTTCTATGCTTCTTAGTCGGTTGTCAATGGAATACAAGAAGCGACTTCCAATCAAAGATGCTTCATCTATAAAGACAAGTTGGAGTTCGTCATAAAGTTTAGACAATGTATCTAACATTTCCTTGCTAAGTGGAAGAAATTGTGACTTGTTAAAAGACATTAAAAATGCAAAGTGGATTGTTGTTCCACTTGCATTATATGCAATGTTTCATGTGTATGCAACTATTAGGCCCTTTGGTTTCATAGGATTAGAGGAATTGTTTGAATCATAGATTCATATAAGCATTTGGAAGAGTGATTTCGCTGTGAATGTCTTGCCTATTCCTGCTCCGCCTGTAAGGAACAAGTGCACAGGAGTGTCCATGTTCAAGCGTTTTTTAAGTGCAATGTCCTTTAGAATTGTTTGTTGTTCTCGATTCAACAGGCATCTTATTCTATGGTATTCATTATTTTCAATAAGGATAGGATGTTTTGTGACTTAAAAACCAAGATTGATACGTTTTTCACTGCCATCTGCTTGAGGATGAGGCAAATCCACTTGCAAGTCATAGGACTCGCAAGGATTTCTAGTTGTTTTTTGGTTTGTGAATGTCTCATCAATATTGTTAGGGTTTTCTAGCTCATTAACTGCAATTTCTAGATCACCCCATGTTGGATTAACATTGTAAGTAAATCTAGCTTCATTGATTTGCACTATAGTCTCAGAGGCAACATATGCAACTTCCCATGTAAAGAAGTTATGTTTTAATGTCTCTTTGTTTTGATCAAACATAATGTATAGCAATAGTTTTTCTCTACAATATTTTTCATAGTCAGAATGTGTATTGTATTTGACAAACCATATCACATAGGGTTTTTTTATTTTTGATATGGGCACACCATTGTTTTTGTAATGCGATACAAATTCTGCTAAGCATAAATGCCTAATAGGAGATGGACATTGGAGGTAATAATCAATAGTAGAGTGACATAGCACGTCTTCTGAATTGTCAGGATCTTGTTCTAGCAAAAATGATGGTTTAAGCAAAAATGTGCATTTCTCAAGTGGAGATGTGTTTATGAAGACACATTTTATTGAACTACAATTGAGGGGCAGGGAAAGTGCAATGTGGACTGCTTGTTGAGCAGACATTTGTTGAAGATCAAGCAATGTATTTCCAAGCGTATGTATCATTTGTATGGCATCAATATGACTTCTTTCATGTTCTTTGTGTATTCTCTTGAATGCACTTGTCATAGATTTGTCAACCTTTGTCATATACGAGGTTCAGTACGATGTTGCAGCATATGCATTGAGGACATACTGTGCATCTGTATTTTCATTCCACATAATTGGCATGTCCTTGGAGAAACTGTTGTTCCAAATATGGGAAAGTTTTCATTTAAGGAAAATTGTTGGTTGTTTAAGCGTACATTGTATGGCTTGGATGTACTCATCTTGCTATAGATTTAGTTGTGTCAAGAAGTCATCGAAGCTCATCAACTCGTCAAACTCTCCTTGTTCTAGAAATGCAAAAAAGGATTTAGATTTCTCAACAACAACATTGTCCTCTAAACTAAGTGGCTCTATGATTCTTATTTCTCTCATTGGCAGCACGGGAATTTTTTATCTGCAATGCGAGTTTTTTAATTTTCTATAACTTCTTGTATGATAATGTCTATGAACTTTGGAAAGCTCTGGATCCAAATGATCTGTGTTGCATGTTATGTATTTGTCCACAAATTGCTCAATCTGTGAATTGTTGTCAGCTCCATAGACTGGTGCACCCTCTATCCACAAGAGTGCATGATCATGTTCATTCCCCCTATTCTAGAATTCAGTCACAAAAAAGTAGTCTGATACTTTTCTGAAAAATGTTTCATCATGGTATATCAATTGTCTCAAAGCATTTATTCTATGTCTATAGGAGCGAGTACATGTCATTGGGTCTTTTCTTATGAGGTAGTCAATGTCATTATTTTCCAGTGTATCGGTTTGTTTTTTATGTTTCCTGTTCCTATGCAAGTCAGATACGGCAGCCACCAATGGATCCTAGAAATTCTCTGCACTTGTAAATGTGATGAAAAATGTTGGCGGGCCCAATTGTCGGATCATTGCAAAAATAGTTTTCTTGTTTTGTTGCAAATAGTCAGGAGAGATGCGAATGTTTTTGAAATCTATGTATCCAATATCAGATTTCAGAATTTTTTCGAAGTTTACTTTGTACTTGACATCCTTTTCCTACAACTTTATTCCTTGTAATTGGCCTTTTCTTATTCAGACCCACATGCAAGACAACACTTGCTCTATTATTATGCGCATTGTTTTGAAAAACAAATTTGTTATGTGAGAGGAGAATTCACCGCTTGGATGTAGCAGCTTCCATCGAACTATTTTATGATAATTGAATCGTTCTGTAATGTCAGTGGGACGTGGATCTCCATAGAAGAGTGTTGGGAAGTTCATTTCCTTAGCGAATTTGTCCTTGAATATTCCAAGTGGACGTTTCCCCTGAGCAAGTGCAATTTTGACAATCTTGTCTTGCAAGTCATGAATGCATTGTGAATCAGTGAATCCATGCACCAATGTCTCAATAGGTGTTTCATTCTTCGATTCATCACTTGTATCAAATTCACTAGCATTTTCGAGAGTCTCTTCAAAGTTCTCATCCTCTTCTCCAAGAACACTGTTCCATTTCTCATTTATAAAAATGTTTGTATTTTGTACAGGGCCCTGGAACATAATTCCTTTAATGATTTCATAACATCATGCACATGCACTTTGCCTTTTTGATACATATTTTTGTATCGCAAGCGTCTTTTAAGAGCCACAACAATTGTCATTGTATCGCTAATGAATTGTGGCAAGGATTTTTGCATAACATCTAGTTGAACATGCACATTAATAATTGATCCTGTTAAGCCCATCTGGGGTCGTTTATAGCCCCATGGCCTAATTTTTGCAAATGCAATTCACAGAGACACACATCTCTCTTCAAGTTTCGTAAGTGAACTTACATCTGGTAGTGGTGTATTACATCTTATTTGGTCAGGGGTTGCAAATTGTGGCAGTTTTCCATTTTCAAGCGACCATTTGCATGGAAGACAATTTTTTCCACTGGAAAATGTTTTATCATGTGTTTTTAAGCGGAGGCATTCTGCTTTCAAATCAGGCGTGAAAGACTTACTGTTTTTTGCGAAATTCAATTGATCGCAAATTGCACATGCAATGGAAGGAGTGTCTTTGATTTTTTTCATGTAGGTCTATCTTGCATCTTTCTTTCGCAGGGAAGTATGGGTAGAAAGTGTTTGCTGGTTTTCATTGGTAGTAGTGCATGGTGTTTCTTCTAGCCCACAAAATGTGATTTTTCCCTCTTGGACAATTGCATGACCATTGCAGGATATGCGACAGTACCTATTTCTGTTGTGTTTTGCACGTTTTTTTAATTTTATTTTGTGATATGTCAATTTCTCTTTAAAAGGAAGCGTAGCAATGCATTTTTTTCTCTCACGCATGACCTTTTTCAAGTTTTGGTAACTTAGTCTACGTTTCTTGTTCAAGGGCAGGATGACCTGATGGCAGCTAGGATGAATTTCACTCTGATTAAATAACATGCTACACTTATGCACATTCGATGTGGTTTGGCTGGCATTGACACTGGACATTGGAACAACAATATTTCCTATACCACCAATGTTTTTTTCTCTCTTACGTATGAACTTTTTCAGGTTGTGATAACTTATTCTACGCTTTTTGTTTAAGCCCTGTATGGCCTCATCATAACTGGGACGAATTTCACGCATGACTTTTTTCAAGTTGTGATAACTTAGCCTATGTTTTTTGTTTAAGCCCTGTATGGCCTTATCGCAACTGGGAGGGGTTTCATTCTCATTAAAAAACATGCCACACATATGCAGATTCGATGCAGTTTGGGTGGCATGGACATTGAACCCTAAACCAATGATATGTCCAAGCAAAGGTTGATAATGGACATGTGTCGTATCTATTTTCAATGAGAGGATGTCAATTGTTTGATCGTAATTTGAATCAATAGACCAGGAATTCATAGTGCCATCTGGCAGGGCTGACCAGACTTGGATATTTACTCTAAATATGATAGATAGCCATTGAAAATAGAATCTGCAACCCTCCACATTTCCTTTTTCATATGGAAGCACCATGTTTACAAGGTATTCTTTCCAACTTGCAATTGCAAACATATTTTATAGGAGATATGGTGAAAGGTGTTGATGCAAGCAGCTAAAAGAATGTTGGATGTCTCCTATAATTGCATTGCAAAAGGATTGTACAATGTAAATATGCAGCGAATGCACATCAAAATTTGATGCTACCAAACAACAAATTGCATTGAACAGACTATCTCCACAGCTAGATACAATAGTTGTTGCTATCTGCAAACCATGGAAGTCTATGCGATGCATAATCTGTTTCCACTGCGATTCAAGGTCCTTGCAAATGAGGGACAAGTAAATATGAGGTCCTCCAAGATTTCATATGGAACAAGTAGTGGTTCATAATGACCACTGACAACACTTGCATCATGGAACAAGTTGCAATGTGGATTTCTATATGTAGTTTTCTTGAATAGTAGATATTTTGTTTTTCTTGTCAATAACCATATTCCAATTGATATATTGAGCCACTTAGACAACCACTGTATACAAAATGTATCTCCCCAAAGTGCCCTCTCATGTGCAGGCAGAATTGGAGACGCAGACAACCGCATCTTTGAAAAATACGTAGCGACATCATGTATTCCATGCAACTCCCGAAGAAAATCATATTCTTGTTCGTATTCATATGAATCCAATTCCTCAGAGTCTCCATTTTTTAAACAACCCAAGAAATAATCTATCAATCCATTGCGCAGGTCGGTCGAGGAATAACGAAAATGCAGTAGAACCTGAAATGCATCGAAAAGGCAGTCTCCTACAGTATACGAGAGTGCATCCAATCTAAAAATCCCATTGCTATGCAACACTTTATCAATGCTTTCATGTATAATGGAGTGTGTATCTATTTCATACGACTCAACATCTATTACTTGTTTCATCTTTTGAACTGTGATTTTCAAGTTGTTTCTTAGCTATTTTCAGTTTGTGTGAAAATAGAGAAAAGGGGAAAAAAATAATAAAACAAAAAAAAAAGTAAAATAGAAAAATACAAGTGTGGAACTGCATACCAATCGCGGTATGTATCCTTCAACCTTCTTCTTATCAAATTCAATTCCCCCTAGTCGCTACAGTAGATGACTAGAAAACAAACCTACACTGAAAAGTGAACTAAATAGAAGAAACAACACAAATAAATAACACTATAAATTTGATGAGCACAAAGACCGATTTGAACCTATTCATGGTGTGCATCCTAAAAGCTTCTTAGAGACAGAAAAAGTTCTGCAAAATAGAAAGGAAAAGACAAAGGCAACAGGTGGACGCAATTTTTTGACCCAGAGAAAAAAAACACTCCCTGCCTCTACACCTCGACAGATGGTCCCCACTTGTGACAACTTTGAATTTGTTTTATAAACCCCTTTGCATTGCAATTTTTGAAATAGCTAAGACATAATATGCAGGACGTGGAAGACGACATATGAAGACTCATGGTTTACAGGAACAAAAAATAAGACCACACAGAAAGATGTTCTGTAATAGAATTTTGAGGCAGGGACTCCTGCCATTGAAAAAGATTGTCTGCAAGGTGAAAAACAACAAGTAGAAAAAAAAAGGAATAGCAATGAAACGATGACACGAAAACTTACCCGTCAACGAGAGATTACAAGAGCTCAGCCCCAAAACTTGCAAACCACAACAACAGATCCAACAACTTGCAAAGTTGAAGAACAACAAATAAGTGAACAACCACGAAGAGGTCCAACTGCAACTACAAGACCTCAACTTTGCAAAGTTGAATCAAACAAGAACAAGAAGGATGGAACGAACCAATGAACAAGCATCAACCATTGAACCAGCGATGCCAGTGGAGAACAATTTTGCACAATTTCACTGCAAACAACACCATAAAAAAAAATGGAAGGAAATTGTATTGCAACACATTTGTACAATAAACATTTAAGGCTACGAGACCTGTTAGGTAAACACTTAAGACTGTCAGAACTGTCGAAGGACGACGCCCTATACAAACATTTAAGAAAGAATGCAGTGTGGCAGGCCTATTTATGTACGCAACAACGACAAAGACTCTCGAGGCACGCAACAATAAAGAAAAAATCAGACATAATAATAGTAATATAATAATAATAATAATAATAATAATAATAATAATAATAATAATAATAATTTTAATATACTATCCATGTGCAATACTAATAAGACCCGTAGAGAATGTATTCTAAGGACAAACTTTAGATATGATAGCATATCAAACATTCAAATAAATTTAGCTAGCAGAAAATGTTAAGACAAACATTCGAACTAATGCTAGCATTAATCCACCTTCAAGCAATGCATAATAAAATATATGATTCAAAAAGACCGTATACGATCAAAAAGTTTGGATATGCTAACATATAAAACATTGGGAATAGCGAAGCCGACAATAAGACCTCCAATATGTTATCCAATCAGATCATGACATATATGGTACTTTTTATTATATAAAAAATTAAAAATCAATGTTTTTAGTTCCCTAGTTCCAACAATAGATATTATGCAAATATTTATGGTTAAAGGATAAACTAATACGAAGTCAACAAATTATCGATCGCTATAGTCCCTCTATAGCTACAAAGAGGACTAATAATGTTAAAGTGGCATAAAATTGTCATTACTTTGGAAAATGAAAACAATAATTTGACATAAAATTGTCATCACTTTGAAAAATGAAAACAATAATTTAAAATTTAATAGTCACAAAAAATTCAAAAAGAAATTATGAGGAAACTTTTATGAAAATAATATAAATACAACAAAAATGAAAATTGTGATATATTTTGATTATAATATTCTCAAAATGTATTATTATTATAAATTAATAAATATTAGAATAAAGAAAATAATAATAATATTCAAAATAATTTAAAAAAAAAAACAATTTCTACATCCAACAATTTGACCATAAAACATTCAAAATAATTAAAGAAAAAAAACCAACAAACAATCTCAAAAGAACATGCCAATATTAAACATGATAGAAGAAATAAGTAAGTGCATTAATGGTAATACTTCATCTCACACCTTACTTATCCAACAACTTTATTACAAATTTATATGATAAAATACTAAAAACATATTAAATATTCATAATAATACCTTAATAAGAATTAATAATGCAATTACGCAATGTCAATAATGATGATGGGTGCATTCACTAACTAAGAGGATTTATGTGAGAGTTGTCCTTATATAGACTAGATTACTCTTACCTTTTGAAGAAGATGATTTGTGGATGACTCTTAGCTAAATTTGAAGATGTTTTGACAATGATGCATTGTGCACACATCAAATTCAATGATTAGCAAAGTGGCGAGCTTCATGCGAGTGAATGAACTTAATGTTATTACTCCCTGCCCTTTGGGCTGGAAACTATTAATAATCGATTTTTCGTCTATCTATTACTTTGACACGAAAACCAATGAACTGTTATTAATAATCGATTTTTCGTCTATCTATTACTTTGACACGAAAACCAATGAACTGTTACTGTTTTAATCCAAAATTTAATATAATTCATATGATTTAAGGTGAAATTTCATTCCCTTTATCTTAAGTTTTTAGTTTGCCCTTTTATTTGGTTATCCAAAGTTTAAAATAATTCATATGATTTAACGTGAAATTTCATTCCTTTTATCTTATAATTCATTTAGATTTAAGGTAAAATTTCATTCCCTTTATCCTAAGTTTTTAGTTTGCCCTCTTATTCAAAGTTTAAAATAATTCATATGATTTAAGATGAAATTTCATTCCCTTTATCCTATAATTCATATGATTTAAGGTGAAATTTCATTCCCTTTATCCTATAATTCATATGATTTAAGGTGAAATTTCATTCCCTTTTTCCTAAGTTTTTAGTTTGCCCTCTTATTTGGCTATCCAAAGTTTAAAATAATTCATATGATTTAAGGTGAAATTTCATTCCCTTTATATGATTTAAGGTGAAATTTCATTCCCTTTATCCTAAATTTTTAGTTTGCCTTCTTATTTGGCCATTCAAAGTTTAAAATAATTCATATGATTTAAGGTGAAATTTCATTCCCTTTATCCTAAGTTTTTAATTTGCCCTCTTATTTGGCCATCCAAAGTTTAAAATAATTCATATTTGGCCATCCAAAGTTTAAAATAATTCATATGATTTAAAGTGAAATTTCATTCCCTTTATCCTAAGTTTTTAGTTTGCCTTCTTATTTGGCCATTCAAAGTTTAAAGTTTAAAATAATTCATATTTGGCCATCCAAAGTTTAAAATAATTCATATGATTTAAAGTGAAATTTCATTCTCTTTATCCTAAGTTTTTAGTTTGCCCTCTTATTTGGCCATTCAAAGTTTAAAATAATTCATATGATTTAAGGTGAAATTTCATTCCCTTTATCCTAAGTTTTTAGTTTGCCCTCTTATTTCGCCATTCAAAGTTTAAAATAATTCATATGATTTAAGGTGAAATTGCATTCCCTTTATCCTAAGTTTTTTATCCTAAGTTTTTAGTTTGCCCTCTTATTTCGCCATCCAAAGTTTAAAATAATTCATATGATTTAAGGTGAAATTTCATTCCCTTTATCTTAAGTTTTTTATCCTAAGTTTTTAGTTTGCCCTCTTATTTCGCCATCCAAAGTTTAAAATAATTCATATGATTTAAGGTGAAATTTCATTCACTTTATCCTAAGTTTTTAGTTTGCCCTCTTATTTGGCCATCCAAAATTTAAAATAATTCATATGATTTAAGGTAAAATTTCATTCCCTTTATCCTAAGTTTTTAATTTGCCCTCTTCCTGAGGCAAAGTTGATAAAATTTCATTCCCTAAAATTTCATTCCCTTTATCCTTTCATTCCCTTTATCCTAAGTTTTTAGTTTGCCCTAAGTTTAAAATAATTCATATGATTTAAGGTGAAATTTCATTCCCTTTATCCTAAGTTTTTAGTTTGCCCTCTTTTCTTATTTGGCCATTCAAAGTTTAAAATAATTCATATGATTTAAGGTGAAATTTCATTCTCTTTATCCTAAGTTTTTAGTTTGCCCTCTTTTACCTCGGGAAGAGGCAAAGTTGATGAAATTTCATTCCCTTTATCCTAAGATTTTTATCCTAAAAGTTTTTAGTTTGCCCTCTTATTTGGCAATTCAAAGTTTAAAATAATTCATATGATTTAAGGTGAAATTTCATTCCCTTTATCCTAAGTTTTTAGTTTGCCCTCTTATTTGCCTCTTCCCGAGGCAAAGTTGATGAAATTTCATTCCCTTTATCTTGATGAAATTTCATTCCCTTTATCATAAGTTTTTAGTTTGCCCTCTTATTTGCCCTCTTCCCGAGGCAAAGTTGAACAATATCTTAGTCTATCATTTATCATTTAGGTAGTGTTTTTTTCCTAATGCTAGTACCGAGGCTAGCATTACTTCTTCACATTAAATAATGTTTGTTGTAATACATATTTCATAGCTCTTGGCAGTTATTATTGCTTTGATCTGCCACCTACAACAACATGCAAACCAACACCACCTACAACATGCAAACCAACACCACCTACAGCATGAAAACGTGTTTCTTCTGCATCCTTTAGAAAAACACCATATGTCTGTAAAGCTGTTTGTTACCCGGGCCTCTGTTGTTGCATGCTTGCCAACATTCACTGGTTATTTCTCTCAGAATTGCTGGTGTAGCGTCCAATATTTCTCCCAGAATTCCTCGCACTTCCTCACACATGTGTGTTAGCTTCAACAGAAAGGGAATCCCTCCCTCATCTGTTCAATATGCTAGAATTTTTTTTTATCTGAATCAACAGCTAGAAATTTTGCTATCTGAAGCAACAGTTGAAAGATAGGACAATGAACAGGAAAGAGAGAAATGTTTGAATGACTTACAGT
>ML780220.1:665920-717535 GCA_009831015.1 Picea engelmannii | reverse complement strand
CTTTGCTTTGGGGCGACGCGCTCATTCTTCCCATCGCTCTAAGGCCAGCTCCTTGTCTCCTTCTGCCATTTTTCTAAAGCTTGTTCCTTATATTTTTCTCTCGAAGCAGTGTCCTTTTTCTAGTCCCAGAGCCTATTCCTGTTATAGTTCCTCAATATCGAGCAGAGTCGGTTGCTTAGCTGTAAGTAACATAAGCAATGCATTCCTCAGGTGGTCTATCTATAGGCTAACTAACAGGTATAGTTCCTAAAGGGAAAAGTGAAATAGTAGAAGGGGTGAAGGCATACTTCCCCTCTCGCTCTGTCTGATTTCTGGCTTAAGGCAATAGGAAATGACGGTACCTACTAGGTGAGATGTGTTACCTGCCTAGTAGAATCATTAAGTAAGTATGAAGTAGCCGTAAATAAAGCCTTTTTCTTGGACTTTATCCTATCGACAGGAGCCTTTGTTTTTAAGGGAGGACCAACCCACCCGGTAAGACGACCTTACCGACCGCCTGAGAACCCCTTCTCTTAGATGCACAGGATGGATGTTTAATTAGCCGAGGGCTTATCGTAGCTTCCCATGCTCTTGTGGAGGGATAGTTTCCTTCTTGATACACATGATGTCCTCATCAGTGGCTTGTGGGTGCTTATTGGTCGTTTCTTGGGCATATGAAATCCCCACTACGATGTTCTGAATCCTGATTTCTCCTCGTCGTCCACAGATATCCATCCATTCATTCCAATGGAAAAATTATTTTGAGAGGTTTTCGGGGCTGAGATTAGAAGCGCGCGCGAGGTTCTTACCTGACTGTCGAAATTCCAGATTCTATATTTCTTCCTTTTATCCTTGGCCGCAACGCACTTCAATCCCTCGGCTATCATCTTGCTCTTTCGTTGCTTTCTTCCTGTCAGGCTCGCTCTACCAACGAGATAGGAAATTCAGCTTCAGAATAGAATCAGGCTAGCTCGACAAGAAAGAAGTCTAACCTTTTATATCGTATCAGACAGAAATGAATACCAGAACATCTAACTAGATGCATTATGAACTCCCTTTTCTTTTCGAGAGACAACTTATTATTACCTAAAGACGCGGTTCAAGCAGCAAAGTCATCTGAAATAGTACCAGTTTCCGGCCAGCGTTGATTCAATTTCTAGCTGACAGAGGATGCTTCGACGACGCCTGCAGGGCTGGTGGCCGAAGAGCTGGCTACCTGATTGTCGAAATTTCAGATTCTATTGAATATATCTAGTGGCTGAAATGTTTCCATGAAAGTCCATATGTCATTTTGACATGAAAGTCCATATGTCATTTTGACGCTAACATGTGGACGCGACTTGGTTCTTTGCATGAGAGTCCATATGTCACTTTGACGCTAACACGTGGACGTGCAGAATCATAAATATTGCACACCAGAATATTGAAATCCGCCCCAAATTCCAATTGATAATCAAATTTCCCTGGTGTGTTGCAGACATGCAACTGAATAAATGGCCCAAGGAGATAATCCAATCCGGCAGACAACGCTTATTGAAAATGAAAGTCAATTTAACAAGCAGATCATCCCTGATGGAAGAAGGAACCGAACCGGTCCTTCACAATATGAGAAGAGCGAAAAGCTACTGATGGAAAAATCTCTTCATTCAAGCGGAGTAAAACCCCACCCCTCCAATTCCAAACTGTTTAACGAAAGATCGACGTCTACCGTGAATGGTAAGTTCCAGAGAAAGGGAGCTCTCACTTGCTAAAGCACCAAATAATTCCCCCAGGAGCACTCGGGATTGAACCGAGATCTAAGCTTTTGCAAAGCGAGAGGACCCTCTCCCTGCTCCTTTTTGTTAAGTCAGTTCGGTGCCTGAAAATGCCAGGCCACTTACGTCTGCTTGTAAAAGAGGGTGGTCCAGGACAACAATTAATTGCAATGCAGGTCTTTAAGATCAATTAAAGTGGCCGCAATCTCTTCTAATCTGGCCCTGTGTTCCCGTCTTAACACCCACACGACCCAACTTAATCATGGCGTTCACAAAGGCCGTATTAAACGAAGTTGGGCTCTGTGCGAATGTGTTCACTGTGCTCTGTGAGCGTATGTCTGTGAATAGAATGTGAGCGTATGTATTTGAATAGAAACTGATCAGATGAGAACAGTCCTTTGCCGAATTGAAAATTCTTGTAAAAGGCGTTATCGAATTGACACCACTGTCTGAGCTCGGAAAACTAGTCAATGAAACTATAAGCAATGAGACCACTGCCCTAAAGGCAGGGACTTGCAGAGCGCTGCTCTGCAGCCCCGCTTGTTTATTTAAGTGATAACCAAGAATGTATATTATGGTTAGACTTAGACCTATTGTATCTTGGAGATTCACATTAGAAGTGAGACATAATGAAGAGGAGAGTTTAATGATCTAGTGTTAACTAAGTTAGCATTATAGTGCACGCATCAATCAATATAAAAATAGAGTTTAACCATTTACTTGGTGTTTATTTTATTAATAAATAGAACTTCGATTATTGAAAATGTTTATTGGTAAAATAGTAATTTGTTAAAAATCACATAAGTTTAATTGTGATAGTGAAGTGATTACTAGATTTACGGGTGGTATTTATGATAGGTTCATTCATAACTTTCAAGGAAAAAAATAACTTAAATACTCCCACCTTCATTTATGAGGGTGGGGCATAAATTAGAGAAAACTTCCCACCCTCATTTATGAGGGTTGGGGTGGGGCATAAATTAGAGAAAATGCACCCATTTATGAGGGTGGAGGTGGAGCATAAATTAGAGAAAATGGGGCATAAATTAGAGAAAATGTATACATTTTCTCTAATTTATGCCCCACCCCCAACCTCATTTACATTTTTTCTAATTTATGCCCCACCGAGAAAATGCCCACCCTCATTTACATTTTCTCTAATTTATGCCTCACCCCCACCCTCAGGGACATTTTCTCTAATATATGCCCCACCCCCACCTAAATGAGGGTGGGACATTTTCTCTAATTTATGCCTCACCCCCACCCTCAGGGACATTTTCTCTAATATATGCCCCACCCCCACCTAAATGAGGGTGGGGGTGGGGCATAAATTAGAGAAAATGTAAATGAGGGTGGGGATGGGACATAAATTAGAGAAAATGTATAGTGGGGCATAAATTAGAGAAAATGTAAATGAGGGTGAGGGTGGGGGTGGAGCATAAATTAGAGAAAATGCATATGAGGGTGGGGATGGGACATAAATTAGAGAAAATGTATAGTGGGGCATAAATTAGAGAAAATGTAAATGAGGGTGAGGGTGAGGGTGAGGGTGGGGGTGCAGCATAAATTAGAGAAAATGTATAGATTTTCTCTAATTTATGTCCATAAATATGGGGTCTTGAACATGGCTATAAATATGTCCATCTCGGTTTAATACAATTCGGAATTAATCCTTTAGTTTGACCTGGACTTAATACCTCTGTTCTTAATTGTATAATAAACTCTAGGCATAATCATTTCTCAGATTCTCTAATCTCTGGATTTCAAGCTCCCTTACATAATGGCCATGTTTGGTCATCTTCCCTTCCCAGATTTCAAGTGTCTCTCACCGACCCTTATATTTCTACTCTTTTACAAGCATATGTCCAATTCTCAGGCTTTGACATGGCTGAAGCTTCTGATATTGCCCAACTGCATACAACCACTTGTCTTCGTTTTGTCTCCACAACAATGCCAGCACTTAATCCTAAATTACTTCAACGTGCTACCTCAGAAAGCGTGGTGGTTGGTCCTGGCAACGTCTCTCCTCTTACATTAGGTTTTGCTAAGCTTTCTGCAGTTGAAGAATGGTCAACAACCTATGAGCCTATTTCATTCAGAATCACTCCCCCTATGGCTCAAGAGTTAAAAATTGAACAAAATGCTTTCAAAAAGAATGTATTGAAAATAGGAAGATCCCGGAGCACAAGAATCCAAGATCTAGAAAGACAAATGTCTTCACTATCTGCAAACAACTATGAGGCTACACCTAGAAGATCTTATTCCTCTGCAAGATCTTTACCCTCTTCAACTTCTTTCTCTAAAGCCCATGTATATTCTCCCAAACCCAACAGATTTGCTTTAGATGATCATTTGTTAACACACCAAAAGGGATCCAAAAACTGTTACTTTTGTCAAAAGAAAATCCCTACTCAAGAAAAATATTCTAACCTATCTGAAGAACCCAGCATAACCCATGTGTCGTCTGCTCCAAAGACTTTTAGGACATTTCAGTCTAAATCTGAACATAATGACCAACATTCCAATTGTCCTGAATGTCTAAATATTGCAGTCCCTCTAATTAAAATGATGACCAATCCATTACCCAGAGGAGACAAATATAAAAGTGCTACACTCCCTCAAATAAATCTAGGACCTGGGAATCATACTCCCTTGTTCAAAAATAACTTTGTAGCAGACTTAGATTTTATCCAGTACAGAAAAGCAGAGGCAGAAAAATCTCAAGATATTGTGAGATTGCAGAATTATGCAAACTACCAGTCTGTATGTCTAGCTCAGAACATTGATGATATAGCTCAGAATGTGATACAAACAAAAATACATATGAATGGTTTGCACTCTGAAATAGATAATCTGGAGCATAATCAAGAACAGCTAAAGGCTACCCTTGCCCAGATTCTTGATAAGCTAGAAACAATTCAGGCTGCAATTCAAAGTCTAAAAGATTCTTTAGAACATGAGCAAGAATCCTCTTCTCCTATTAAATTTGATGATTTAGAAAAACATGCTTCTTACCATTGGTTTGGTGCTTCTTCATCTAGTAAAGGTGAACCAAAACAACTGACTCTAAAACAGTTAGCTACTGAAGTTCCTAATCCAGTTTTAGCAAGAATTGTTGAAGTCTTAATCATAGCTACTAAGAAGATAGAGTTAGTAAAAGGTCAATCATCTTCTTTGGAAGAAGAAATCCTGAAAGCATAGCAAACAACAATATCCCTAGTTCCATACATTAAAGGGATAGAAGAAGTAGAAAGTTCCACTACTCATGCACCTCGATCCTTAGATAATGACGCTGAAGCAAATACTTTCCAATCCACGTGGGAAAAATGGTGCCATGCTAAGTACAGATCCAGTAATAAAGTCCCTTATGATCCATCCAACTCTAATGAACATGCCTCATTCAACAGAGAAAACATAGAATCTACACCTATAAGTAACATTAACTGCAGATCAAAAAATGAAATGATGATGATATTTCAGAAATGGCAGGCATGGGCAAAAACCCAAAAGATGATCTTTAAGAATAGAGTCACCTGGCATGAGTTAGCCTTAAGGTTAACTTGGGGATTCACTGGAAATTTAGGCCTTTGGTGGGATAGAGTTAATGAAGAAGATAAGCTAAAAATCATGAATCATGATAATCCCATTGAAGAGCTTATCAAAGCAGTTGTACATGAATTCTATGGAAGCGCTAAGATAGATTCTAACCATTATGCGGATTTATTTATGAATCAGCATCTATGCCATATTTCGCAGCTGCCATAATTCTTGTGCACTATGCAAGATCTGTTGTATAGATCTCCTGACCCAGATAATGTTGCCTACCTTCGAAAATATTTTTCGGCAATGCCTGGAAAAATACTTGATCTTGTTAGAGAACGTCTTGAAGATCTAGATATTGGTCTAGAACAATTATCTCTAGTAGGGTTACACGAACATGTGGTTACAGCCCTCCAAAAAGAGTGTCTTCGCAGAAAATGAAACAAGTCTGTGAAGAAGCAATTAGGGTTTGACCCAAATATCTGTGATATATTTGTTGAAACCTATCATTTTGGTTGTAAATCTAAGAAATCCAAAAACGACTCATGTAAAAAGGATTGTGGTTGTTTCAAATGCAAACCAAAACCACGTAGATTTACAAAGAAATTTCCTAAACGGTTCTCCATAGACAATCCTCCAAAGAGAAAATCTTATTCTAAGTGCAGGCCCCAGAATTACAAAGCTAAGCAATCTTCCTTCTTTATTTGCAAAAATCCTGGCCACTGGGCTTCTTAGTGTCCTTTACGGACAAAGACTAAATTCCAAACAAAAATTATGGATCTATTCCATACTAGTTATGATCCTTCAGAATGGGAATTAGTTGATGCCCGTTCAGATGGTGAATATCTTTCCCTTACTGATAATGATGAGTCTCCACCCCCTGAACCTGACCAAGATGAATGCGCAGATGATTTTGATTCTGATTCAAATACGTCATAGATAACATAAAATTTAAATTTCCTTGATATCAAGATGATGTCTCCTACCTCCGAACTCCCATCCCTTATCCAACAAAGGTCTATCGTTCTTGACAAATTGTCCACCCTCACACCCGGACAATTTCAGCTCTCCTAACGATATACTGCTCAAATCTCTCTCCTCTCTGCCCAAATGACTAAGCTCCAAGAGCCAAGCGTGGTGAATATTCATAACTATAATCCTAAAGATTCCAAGTTTATTCCACCACAGACTAAAATTAGCAGAGAAAAAAGCACATCTAAATTTACAGAACCCATGAAAGAAGTACATCTAGCTGATGAAGATTCCTTAGATAATACTATCTTTCATCTAGAAGAATCTGTGAGAGAAAAAGAAGCTATATTAGCATATTTATGGAAGAGATTAAAATTACAAAAGGAAGAATTAAACTTTCTTAAGAATAAAAGAGATGAAAAGTTAGAAAAAGAAATGTTAAATCAGGATACATAAATTGAACCATATGAATCCAAACAAATGAATGGATTAGATGATAGATTGGTCATTTCTGTAAATCTTAGAGTCCAATGATATCTGCAATATACCCTTGATGCGCAATTGGACACAG
Organism: Picea engelmannii; assembly: GCA_009831015.1. NCBI lineage: Eukaryota > Viridiplantae > Streptophyta > Pinopsida > Pinales > Pinaceae > Picea > Picea engelmannii. The sequence continues at coordinate 710,719 of ML780220.1, read as the reverse complement.
GAGCCATGAACTCTTGTTCAAAGCATGGAGCCATACCTTCCTACTATTGGCAACCCATTGATATATCGTTCAGAGCAGTCAATAGGGCTGAAATAAAAATAAAATATATTGCCCCAAACTTTCCAATATTGATTCAGGAAGCCAAAGTAGCAGTAACACTCTATTGTTACGATACTGGAGCAGATATCTTACTAGGACAAGATTTTGTAAATAAGTGTTTGCCTTTTGTTATAGGAAGTGATTTTGTACAGATCATAGTTTTGGGTAAATCTATAAAAATACCTAGTAAATCTTCTTATGTTACAAGGATAGAAGTGAAACAGACTCTCCAGCATATAGAAAAGTATGCTGATAACCTAGTTCGAATCCAAAAAATTATTGGTCACACTGAAAAACATGGAATGGATATGATCAAGGATGTTAAGGACAAGATCGAACAGAATTGTACTTTAGAACATCCTAATGCATTTTGGACTAGAGAGCAGTATTTTGTTAGCTTGCCTTATAAAGAAGATTACACTCTGAAACCTCAAAGAGCATCTGCAAATCACATGTCTCCTACAGAATGTGAGTATTGTCAGAAAGAAATACTAGAACTCTTGGAAAGGAAACTTATAGAAACCAGTAGAAGCCCCTGGGCTTGTCCTGCTTTCTATGTTAATAAGCATAGTGAACAAAAGAGAGGTAAACCAAGGATGGTAATTAATTACAGATCTTTAAATGAAGCCTTGCTTTCCATAAGGTTCCCTCTGCCATCAAAAGAATTGTTATTTTCCAAGATTGACAAGTGTAACGTCTTCAGGAAGTTCGATTTGAAAAGTGGTTTCTGGCAAATAGGAATCATACCAAAAGATAGATATAAGACAACTTTTGTTGTCCCTAGTGGCCAGTACCAGTGGAGAGTAATGCCGTTTGGTTTGAAGAATGCTCCATTTGAATTCCAAAAAAGAATGGATGATATCTTCAAACATTTATCTTTTGTTATTGTATATATTAATGATCTTCTTGTTTGTTCTGTAGATAGCAGAGCACATGTACAACATCTAAAGATTGTTTATGATCTATTATTTAAACATGGTTTAGTGCTCAGTAAGTCAAAACTTTGTTGGGCACAAACAAAGATTGAATATCTTGGATTGATCTTGTCAAAAGGAGAAGTTGAATTACAAGATCATGTTTTGAAAAAATTATCAGAATTCCCTGATGAGATTCTAGATCAGAAACACCTACAAAGGTTTTTAGGTTGCCTGAATTATATTCGACAATTCTATGAAAACCAAGCTAAGGATGTCAGGATATTATAGAAACGTCTCAACAAAGTTATTCCATGGAATTCTAAGATGACAACTGCCGTTCAAATTATTAAACAGAAGATACAGAATTTGCCAAAGCTACACCTTCCAGATATGGCTTTGCAACTCATACTAAAGACTGATGCCTCCAATGACACTTGGGCAGCAGTACTAATGCAAAAGAATGGTCCCAAGTTAGAAGAAGTGTTCATATACACTTCTGGATGCTTTTCAGATACAAAATCCAGATATCCTTCCTCTCATAAAGAAATTCTTGCAGTTAAAAATGGAATTAAAAAATTCAGACTGTTTTTAAAACCTGTACATTTTATTGTTAAAACAGATCTGAAACATATGAAAGGAATGTTATCTAATCAACGTCTGCTGGAACAGGGAAACAACAGAATTTTGAGATGGAGTCTCTGACTTGATGGATTTGATTTTGAAATACATTATAAGCCTGGTAAAGACAATTGCATTGCTGATTTATTAACAAGAGAAGCTGCCCTTCCAAGAGATCAGACAATCAAATGGCTTCATCCTCCCTAAGCATAAGATATGCTCCACCACCAGGATTCAAATGGATCCTCGTCTGTAATAACTGTAAATATTGTTATTGTTTCGAGTGTTTAACATGTTGTATAAAGTCTAGTCCTGTTTGTATTAACATCCTTAGCAAGTGGATACAGTCATATAACCACTTTACTTCATATTATAGTTACTTCAGAGTCAGCCATAATATGGCAAGAGGCGTCATCACAGGAGGACCAATGCAAGGATAGGTTTACATAATTCTCTATACTCCATGCATCTCCTATGAAGATTATTGCAAAATAATGTTGCAGACAAATTTCGATAGTTCATGCTGGATACTTTTTGAATGCTCAACATTCAAAGATTCACGTCTATGGTAGTCTGGTTGGTTGTACCTATTATTCTGGACTTACTGTCCCAGAGATATTCTTTTCTTTGGCAGTAGTAAAGATGCATTTAAACATTGGTTCAAAGCTGAAGTCGAAGAAGCAACCCACTATGAAGGATGGTTTGTTTTCAATTTATCATTTCAAGGAAGTGAGCTTAATTATGAAAAATTTGAACCTCCTCATCCTCAAACTTATAAAGTTACCAGTGATTATTATGGTGACTTGTGTGTCCCAGAAGATGAACTCATACCATCTATGCAAGGATCACCCTTTTATAAGTGTTTCAGTGGACTACCTCCATTTTCTGACATACATGGGTCTCCACCAAACAGTCATTTTGATTATGACAGTGATGACTCATTTGACTCTATTAATGAGCATAATATTACTAATAGGATGAAAGCATGATGGAACCCTCGGTTCATATTAATGTATTGATCATTTTTCATGTCTAACGGGCTGACAGTGGTGTCCCGTTAGTTCCGTGGGTTCCTGTAGAACTCCATTGTGTATGAAGGAGACGTTAGTTTGTCATATGTATAAGATTGCGTATCTTTACCTATGGTCTGTCATTCCGTAAAAGCTGGTATGGGTCCCCATATGGCCAAGCCTTTAAGGGACGAGATAACAACTATAGTCCACAACTGCCCCATCCACTTGGAGGAATCTTTCTTTTTAACAGGCATTTGCCAGTTTTTGTCTACCAACAACCTGTTAATTTATGTATAAATAAACCTCTTTGGGTCTCATTTGGGACATCAGAGAAAGAGAGTCTGAGAGTGTCTAAGAGTTTAGTCTGTGTCTAAGAGCAGTGTGTATCCTCTTCGCTCGCCTTCGGGAACTTGCGAACGAAAAACACTGATCTCGCTTGTAAACATGTATATCACTCTGTGAGTTTCTGTGTGTCACTCTGTGAGTTTTCTGTGAGTTTTCTCTAATTTATGCCCCACCCCCACCCTCATAAATGAGGGTAAATGAGGGTGGCACATTTTCTCTAATTTATGCCCCACCCCCACCTAAATGAGGGTGAGACCTTTTCTCTAATTTATGCCCCACCCCCACCCTCATTTATGAGGATGGGACATTTTCTCTAATTTATGCTCCACCCCGACCCCCACCCTCATAAATGAGGGTGGGGGTGGGGCATAAATTAGAGAAAATGTATGGGGGTGGGGCATAAATTAGAAAAAATGGGGTGGGGCATAAATTAGAGAAAATGTAAATGAGGGTGGGGGTGGGGCATAAATTAGAGAAAATGTATACATTTTCTCTAATTTATGCCCAACCCCCACCCTCACCCTCATAAATGATAAATGAGGGTGGGGGTGGGGCATAACTTAGAGAAAATGTATGAGGGTAGGGGTGGGGCATAAATTAGAGAAAATTATACATTTTCTCTAATTTATGCCCCACCCCCACCCTCATTTATCATTTATGAGGGTGGGGGTGGGACATAAATTAGAGAAAATGAGTATGAGGGTGGGGGTGAGGCATAAATTAGAGAATAATTTATGCGCCACCCCCACCCTCATTTACATTTTCTCTAATTTATGAGAAAATGAGGGTGGGGGTGAGGCATAAATTAGAGAAAATGTATACATTTTCTCTAATTTATGCCCCACCCCCACCCTACATTTTCTCTAATTTATGCCCCACCCCCACCCTACATTTTCTCTAATTTATGCCCCACCCCCACCTTCATTTACATTTTCTCTAATTTATGCCCCACCCCCACCCTCATAAATGAGGGTATACATTTTCTCTAATTTATGTTTAACCCCCACCCTCATAAACATAAATTAGAGAAAATGTATACCCTCATTTATGAGGGTGGGGGTGGGGCATAAATTAGAGAAAATGTATACCCTCATTTATGCCCCACCCTCACCCTCATATTGGCGGTGGGGCATAAATTAGAGAAAATGTATACCGTCATTTATGCCCCACCCCTACCCTCATATGAGGGTGGGGGTGGGGCATAAATTATAGAAAATGTATAAATTTTCTCTAATTTATGCCCCACCCCCACCCTCACCCTCACCCTCATTTATCATTTATGAGGGTGAGGGTGGGGGTGGGGCATAAATTAGAGAAAATGTATATACATTTTCTCTAATTTATGCCCCACCCCCACCCTCAAATGAGGGCGAGGGCGGGGGTGGGGTAAAAATTAGAGAAAATGTATAGGGGGTGGGGCATAAATTAGAGAAAATGTATATACATTTTCTCTAATTTATGCCGCATCCCCACCCTCATTTTCTCTAATTTATGCCCCACCCCCACCCTCATTTACATTTTCTTGCCGCACCCCCGCCCTCATAAATGATAAATGAGGGTGGGGGTGGGGCATAAATTAGAGAAAATGTATATGGGGCATAAAGTAGAGAAAATGTATACATTTTCTCTAATTTATGTTGCACCCCCACCCTCATTTATCATACATTTTCTCTAATTTATGCCCCACTCCCACTCTCATTTATCATTTATGAGGGCGGGGGTGGGGCATAAATTAGAGAAAATGAGGGTGGGGGTGGGGCATAAATTAGAGAAAATGTATATACATTTTATCTAATTTATGCCCCACCCCCACCCTCATTTACATTTTCTCTAATTTATGCCCCACCCCCACCCTCATTTATGAGGGTGGGGATGGGGGTGGGGCATAAATTAGAGAAAATGAGGGTGGGGGTGGGGCATAAATTAGAGAAAATGAGGGTGGGGGTGGGGCATAAATTAGAGAAAATGTATACATTTTCTCTAATTTATGCCCCACCCCCACCCTCATTTATCACACTTTCTCTAATTTATGCCCCAACCCCACCCTCATTTATCATTTATGAGGGTGAGGGTGGGGGTGGGGCATAAATTAGAGAAATGTATACATTTTCTCTAATTTATGCCCCACCCCCACCCTCATAAATGAGGGTATACATTTTCTCTAATTTATGCCCCACCCCCACCCTCATAAATGAGGGTATACATTTTCTCTAATTTATGCCCCACCCCCACCCTCATTTAGTGGGGGTGGGGCATAAATTAGAGAAAATGTAAGGGGCATAAATTAGAGAAAATGTGGGGCATAAATTAGAGAAAATGTATACCCCAATTATGAGGGTGGGGGTTGGGCATAAATTAGAGAAAATGTATGGGGCATAAATTAGAGAAAATGCATACCCTCATTTATGAGGGTGGGGGTGGGGCATAAATTAGAGAAAATGTATACATTTTCTCTAATTTATGCCCCATTTTCTCTAATTTATGCCTCACCCCCACCCTCATTTATGCCCCACCTCCACCCTCATTAATGTCCCACCCTCATTTATGAGGGTGGGGGTGGAGGTGGGGCATAAATTAGAGAAAATGTATAACCCTCATAAATGAGGGTGGGGGTGGGGCATAAATTAGAGAAAATGTATAAAATAACTTAAATACTTTTCAAAGAAAGGCAATTCCAGAAGGAAAAAAAAAACTTAAATACTTTTCAAGGAAAGACAATTCTAGAAACAATGTAGCAAAGTCTTTAGAAGTGTTTCAAGGATTATCCAATTTAGCAACAAAAAAAAAAAGAGTACTCAAAGTTATGGTAATTGTTAACTTCATGATTATTATAATGATGTTTCAGTATCAAAATCTTCTTCCGAACCCTCAACTAGGATCTATTAATGAGAGCTTGTAGTGGGAAAGAATTATGATTCCTTATCAATTTTTCATGTCTATCACAACATCAACAAGAATTTGGTTAGCCAAGCTAATATAAGAGTATGATTAAGAGAAGGGATTTTCATGTCTATCACAACATCAACAAGAATTTGGTTAGCCAAGCTAATATAAGAGTATGATTAAGAGAAGGGATGGTGATAAAAAAAATAATGGAACATAATTAACACTTCCACTTGTGCCCCTTCCCCTCTTTTATGAATATTCAATGCACATCATATTGCATGCACTCAAAGGGACAAGAATAGCCATCTATCACCACCCTAATGCATACAATCCATCCTTGAAAAGCATAGATTAATCTATGAGTGGTACAATATCAAATTGAGCTCTTGAGTGTAGGATGGAATAGCAATTTAGGGTGTTAATTCTAAAATGGATAGCTCCAAACAACATTGTGCATTTGAAGAATATTAAAATGCACCCATATTATTTGTGCATAACTTACTTGGGTATTGTTTTAATAAAAAAATCTCTAAGGATAGAGAGGTATCATGGTGCATTGTTCCTATGAGAATCAATATTTCTAAACAAAGGATTAAGGTAGTGTGAGAAAAGTATAGAAAAAAACCAATGAAAATATGACATATTCATCATTATAATGGAATTAGATGGAAGGAAGAATTTGAAAAGAAAATGAATGAGCATAATAAAATTAAGGACCATTACAATATTGACATTGGAGAATTCATCTCAAGTTTGCATAAGTGGGAGGAGGAGTCTTAGACCGTCATGGTAGTGATGTGGGGTAAGCAAATACAAATGTTAACATTGCATTAATACAATTTTTGTTGGAAGTGCATAATGATCCATATAAATCTCCACATTGTATTCATGACCTCTCCTCATCCAAGTCATATGGATATCCCTATGGAATTTTCATCTTCTAACCCATCTAGAACTTTTGTGGAGCATGTTGTTGTTCACTCATTTTAACTTTGCTCGAATCCCAAGTACCCATTGAGTTGCATCTATTGCCATGATTTTGGACTTTAAAGATTGATATACACAAAAGGACCATGAAGTAGATGCCCTCTCTATACAAATTTGATATTCTCTATTTTTAAAATACTTTATTATATTTCTGTACTTACTAAGATGGGTTGTATGGAAAATCACTTAGAGCATCCTTTTTATGTGTTTTAAAATTAATTGGTATATTTATAAATTATACAGATTTGCGGTACTAGAAAAACTTGGAGCATGGTTTTCTATCATACTCTATTTTGTAACATTTTTAATTATATAATTAACTCTCGTTTTTTATAATTAAAATACTTATTCATTATTATTAAAAATATTAATTAAATTTTATTAAAATATCATAAAAATGACATATAATCCTTTCATTGGTAATAAACCTGTAAAATATTTTAGGATCACTTGTAAAATGGATGACGTGATTGTTGGTCAAATTTAGGTAGGTATCATACTACCAACGAAGGTCAATTACTTTGATGATAAAGGAATATTCGTTTCTTTAGTTTCTAGTAGGAAAAAAATAATGATCATAATACATGCAGTTATCATACTTTTGCTGGGGTTTACTGCTTTTGTTTATTTAGTGAGGCTAACCTGTTTAAATATCATGACCTTTTTATTATTATAAAATTTATTAATTTATTTTTGAAAATTTATTTATATTTTATTTTTAAATTTATTGAAATTAATAGTAACAATAAATGAGTTATTATTGAATTATTAATGTTTTGTTTTTAAGTTAATTGAATTATTTATGATTAATGTATTTTAGTAGTCAAATTATTTAATGTAAAAAATCCATTATACACTAATTTAATTTAATGTTGGTATAACTTAATTGTAACTTTAAAATTAGAATATTAATAATAAATTATAACTAAAAATTGATTCATTCAATACATTACATGATTAAAAAAAATATTTATTAAAATACTTTACTCTTCCTTAACACCTTTTAAAAAAAACTCAATTTTTTTTGGACATTAAATTTTAACTCAATTTTTATTTTTTTATGGACATGAAGTCAAAGAAATTGAAAGCTAAAAAAATCTAACTTGATATTATTGATACTTTCTAATAGACATTACATAAAGTTTGGCATGATATTTTTTTTAGTATGCAACCATTTTGGATGGACATAGAAATATTAATCCAAAATGATTATATATATAGAAAGATAAAGATAAAACTTCTTATATATAAAGTCAAGAAGTTTATTGTATAATGTGTCACAAAATAAAAATAAAAAATTAATAATTAAAAAATCTAAAATTTAAAATTTCAAATCTATTTTAAATAGCTTATTTAAATTTATCCTAATTTCCATGTGAGATGTAAACTTTGTGTATTTGCATCCTGAAAAAGCTTATTTAAATTTATTTAATTTCCATGTGAGATGTAAACTTTGTGTATTTGCATCCTAAAAAAATACTAAGTTTGCATCTCAAAAGGTTTGATATTTAGGATTAAGATATATTTATCTTATATTGAAATTAAAATAAGTTTTAGTTTGTAAAATCATTTTAAAAGGAAGAAGAATAAATTTCATAGTCATAGAAACAATTTCAAGAATTTCCATAAGATTAGCATATTCCACTAGTTTTTCACAAAGATAATCACACACTAAGTCATATAAAGAATATGAAATTTAGTTATGTTGAGTAGTTTTTATTACTTTTTAATACACATTGGGAAATGTGTATTAAACAAAAAGGATGAAGTTGAGACTTACATTAGTGATATACAAAACTGAAAACATGCCATGATGATGTTGTTCATAAACCTATAAGTGGATCAAAGTCCACCCTTGTGTCCTTCAAATTTTTAAAATTCAGGATTATGCTCTATAACTGCATGACCTCTAGGGTTTCTTCACATCAATATTGGGTTTCATATTCTCCATGGCTTCGATTGGAGGAGGGAGCGGTGCTCCCTCCTACAACCATATTCTAGTCAATCATCTAAATGGCTCATGAGACACCTCCTCCTCTCATCTGAATAACGCCCAAAACACCAATACCCTACTTGGCTCTGAGAAATGAAAATAGTTGGCTTATGGATCTCAACTTTCGACATCAGATCAATGAAAGAAAGCAACTCCTTTTCACATCTCCACAACTAGTTGCATACCCAATGCTTCCGAAAATACAAAATATGAAGTGAGAACGAAAAAAATTGGAAGCTACGTCCAATACATGTAGAAACATGCCTTCATAGTGAAATTCGTGGGCATTTGGCCAAAAACAAATCCCTCATTTGGTGGATAAAAACAACCCAGAAACCCAAGGGACACATTGACCTCAAGCTAGGTTCAAAGGGTTTCTTCACTTCGATTTTTTCAAAATTAGAAGACCATGATAAGGTTTTTGAAAACACCACTTTCTTCTTCAACTCTGCAGGTCTTCACTTCAGACCCTAAATAGATAAATTATCCCCTGGAAAATAAGATTTCACTTTAAATGCATCGGTCTATATTTTTCTCTACTCTCTACCTCATGAATTTTGGGATGAGGAAATCCTATAAGGCATCAACAATAATCTAGGTAGCTTTGTCAAGACATCGAAAATCATGAATAAAGGCCGCTACACAACCTATGCTCGGATATGTGTATACATGAATCTCACCAAGGCTCTCACAAACTCAATCAACCTCTACTACCAGAAAAGTGAGTGGGTTCAAAACCTATATTATGAGCATATCCCCTTTCGATGGAGACATTATCATGAACATGGCCATCTCTTCATAGATTTCTGATTCAATGCTCAAGCTACCACCCATCATTCCTCTTTCACATATGATGTTGAGGGTTTCGAACAAGTCTCTTCTAGGAAAAAAATTATAGAAGAAAATGAAACCCACAATCATCTACCAAGGGCTTCAACACACAAAAATCCTTTGAAACCCTATCTCAAATAGAATATGGGGAACCAACTCAAGGACAACAAGAAAATCTACAATATATCATTCCTTCATAAGCATTACCACTAGACGAAAAAGCTAAGAGACACAAAACAATGGGATAGGAAGCAACATCCAACCAAGAAGGTGAAGAGGAAATGTAGGAAGCCCCACATGAACACCTAGATTCTGATGAAGGGCGCAATGACATGGACCTTGGAGATATTAATCTAAATTCCATAGCAACAACTTGTAAGCGAAAATATCTGAAATAAATCCATGAACAACAAGTTCATCTCCTGAAATATGCTTTGGTGTGCAATCAAATCCTCAACAAACCAAAAAAACAAGGTATGATCATATTTCCTTATTTAGGCATCAAACCCTCCTCTTTGTTGCAATCGAAAAATCCTAGAGAGGAGAAGAAGAGAGGTAGTTGCACCAACAAACAACTCCTCAAATATCTGGGTGAATTTATAGTAACTCGGGTCATATATCCTTGATTACTGATAAGTTTCTTCCCACCACCCCTAGTTCCTCATGAAAATAATCTCTTGGAACATAAGGGGCCTCAATGGTAAAACCAAACATAGGCTCCTAAAAAAATATTACAAGAAAATCCTTCTATTATAATGACTCAAGAAACTAAATGCCCCCATAACCTTCTTTAATACATAGACTCTTGTATCTTGCTAGGCTCCCAAGCTATATCACTAGATGCACAGGGATCTATAGGCAGTTTACAACTTCTCTAGAATCCCACTGAAATCACACTGTCTAAATTATTTTCCACCAATCATTCACTTTCCACGCAATTCCAACTGGTAGGTTCCTCCATGGTTGGATTCCTTAGCAATGTTTATGACCAAACCTCTCTTTCTGATAAAACCACTTTTTTGAATGCCCTACAACTTCTACGACCCTTGAAACTACATAATAATTGGCTCATCGAGGGGGAATTCAACATTATTACCTCCCTTTGAGAAAATAAAGGAGGTTTAATACAAATGGAACATGATTCCAAAACCTTTATGGACACCATAAAATCCATCAACCTAGTGGACTTGGAAAATGATAATGGCATCTTCACTTGGAGTAATTGAAGGAGAGGTCAACATCATATTTCATCCTGTCTCGACCATTTTCTAGCCTCTGAATCAATATTTCTTGCAAATATCCACCTTCTTACTACCATTCTCCCTTATGGAGGTTCCAACCATTGGCGCATAATGCTCAACCTTGACCTGCATGGAATTCCTCTCAATCGACCTTTCCATTTTTAAATCTTCTGGTTGACTCAACCTAACTTCCAAATGAACATCAAAACCTAGTGGTTAGATTTCAATCCCAATTCTAGATATCCTATGCACATATTTCAATATCAACTCAAGTATATTAAGCATAAACTAAGGATCTAGAATAAGGAAGAATTTGGAAAAATATTTCAAGAGAAAAAATGAATTGCAACACAAATGGAACATATCTAACAAGCCATGATCCACGATGGCAGAATAAAATTTTTGATTAAGGAGGAAGATCGTCTTCAATCCCAATTCAATGAGCATGGGAATCAGGTGTAACTTATATGGAAGCAGAAATCACGAATCCACTAGCTCAAAGAAAGGGGAAAATTCAAAATTATTCCATAGGTCAATGATACAACGTAGGTATCACAACTGTATCTTCACTATAAGAGAAAGACACGGAAATAGTCTAACACAGGACAACGACATTGAACATGAATTGATCAATTAATTCAAGGATCTCCTCACAGATCCATCAAAGGATTGTAGACCTTCCATCCAAAAAATCACTCAGCATATACCATCCTTAGTTTCTTATGAGCACAATTATTTCCTCATGTGACCCATATCCATTGAAGAAGTCGAGCAAGTAGTGTTTGATATGCTAAAGAAAAAATCACCAGGCTCAAATGGGTTCACCAAAGACTTCTATTAAGCCCGTTGATCACTCTTAAAATGGGATATCTAGGTTGTGGTGGAAGACTCTCGACTCCACTTCAATGTTATCCCTTCTCTCAACACAACCTTCCTTATCGTTATTTTGAAGGAAGACAAAGTGGAATACCCCAACGAATTCCTCCCCATATCTTTTTTCAATGTAATCTTTAAAATTGTGACCAAGGTTATAGCCAATAGATTCAAACCCCTACTTTCCTCACTCATTTCCCCTAAGCAAATTGGATACATGGAAGGGAGGAAAATCTTAGATGGGATCATCCTTGCTCATGAAGTCATCCACTCTCTTAAAACCACTAAAACCCTAGGCATGTTCTTAAAGTTGGATATGTCTAAGACTTTTGACAAACTCAATTGGTAATATATCCAACAAAACCTCCTTGCTTTTGGATTCTCTCAACATTGGATTAAATGGGTTCTCTTTCTCACTTCCTCGTCTTTCTTCTCCATTTTAGTCAATGGGGCCCCTTATTCTACTTTCTATCCCACTCGTGGTATCAAGAAAGAAGATCGTCTCTCACCCTTTCTCTTCATCTTGATGGCAGAGGCACTTGGAAGAGATATTAAATCAGTTGTTGTACAAAATAAGATGAAAGGACTATGCATTCATAATGAGGAACAACCTGTCTCACACCAACAATTTGTGGATGAAACAATGTTGATGTCCCATCCCACTATAAGAAAATCCAAAGTTATTCAATAGATATTATTATACTTCAAGGAAGCCTCGGGTACAACCATAAATCTTGCTAAATATTAAATATTTTTCTTTAACAATGTCATGGTTGTACAAGTTCACATCTCTGAGATCCTTGGTTTCCAAAGGATCTCTATTCCGTCCAAATATCTCAACACCCCTCTCATTGAAAATGGGCTTAGAAACTCATCTTGGGAGGATATCCTATTTTGAACGAATAAAATTTTTGCCAATTCGTCCTTCAGAGTGCTCAATGCAGTTGGGTGACTAGTCCTTCTGAAATATGTTCTCGAGACAATGCTCTTATATTTGTTCTCAGCCTTAGCGACTCCAAATTCAATCTTGAAAGTTGTCTAGAACTTACAAAGAACTTTCCTTTGGGGGGGAGCTTGAAAGGAAAACAAATGTGCATTTTTTTCTTGGGATAAAATCTATCTCCCTAAAATCAAAGGAGGTCATGGCATTAGAGATCCTGAAGTCCTCAACTCAGTCCTTGGTGCTAAAATCCGGTGGCATTGATTAACATAAAAAAACACTCTCTGGGCCCATCTTTGGTACAAAAAGTATTTCCCTCTTACAGACATTCAAAAATTCATCAAGTTGTCATGAAATATCACAGGTCCTTCATATGGAACACATCCTGGAAAAAAAATATTATTCATTCCCATTTCTTCTGGGAAATCAGAGACAACAAATCAGCTTTATTATGGGATGATGCTTGTCAAAAGTTCCCTCCTATTTGCCAAAAATTGGAAACCATCAATCTGAGAGATAACTTTCAGGAAAAAAATAAGTTGTGGACTCATCAATACTATCTCCCCCCCATTCAACATGACTTATGGAGGACCTGGATCCCCAAAGAGAAATGGCATTGTCTCCCCCCTTAGATGGACTAGAACATCTTTTTGTAGGACTCGTCAAAAAGGAAAATGCACATAAAAACATGGAAATATAGGTTAATATGGGGATACCAATCGACATGTTGCTTTTCTCTCAAAGATTCATATAATATTGCCACAAAATATCATCAAATTCCAACGCAAGATATTTCAATAAAAAATTGGACACAAAAATTATGGTCAAAATTTTCTTTCTTCCTCTCGCTGCTCAGTCGTGGAAAAATTATTACTTGGTAAAATATTCTTAAACGTGGATTCCAGGGCTCATATTTATGTCACCTCTGCCAAAACAATGAACAAACTGTGGAACATCTACTCAACTCATGTTCTTTCTCATCTTGTCTTTGGGACCAAGGGCTCTCCTCTTTAAAATAATAGATTGGAAAATGGACAACCTCACTGTAACCATAGCTCAATGGAGACCCAATGCCTATTCCAACCCCATTGCTAACCGTGTTTGGTATCTTCTCCCAGTATTTCTCTTATGTGAGACTTGGAAAGAACAAAACCATTGTAACTTCAAAAACGTCTTCTTAAAGGAAGAAGCGATCTGGTAAAAAATAAACAGGACATCAGAGAAGCAACATTAATCTCCAGTTGGTCCCCCCAAGATACTATCATTCTCCAAGGAATCAATATTCATCCCCATACCATCCCTCCCATCCCCATCCATTCTGCCCCTAATACCTCCCCTCCCTTATCCTGGTCCCCTCCTCTCGCTGGCTTCCTTAAGCCTAACTATGAAGGTGACTCCAAAGGAAATCCTGGCCCTACTAGTTATGGAGGATCCTTTCGTACCAACTTGGGCCACATCACAAGAATTTATGCAAGTTCCATAGGAATAGAAATAAATAATGCAGATGAGCTACAAGCATTAGAAATTGGTCTAATGATTTCCATCATAGAACATTATCATATGCTCATCATAGAGGGATATTCTCAACTCATCATCTACATGCTTCGTAAATTGCAATTTGTATCTCCTTTAAGAAAAATCACCACTAGTTGGGGATTAACCAATACCTTGAAATTAATCCAAACACTCATATCTAAGTTTGAAGGGATCATCCCCTCACATGTAAAATGATCAACCAATAAAATCGATGATCGACTAGCTAATGCGTAATTAAAAGAGAAGACAATCCTATGGACCTAGCCTGGGGACCCTGTACCCCTCTCCCCTCTGCACATTGACCACCTTTCCATAGCCCAAGCAAACCATGCCCCCCCATATAGGGTGAAAGGGAAGAGATCACACATGGGGTCACCTCCTGATGCTAGCCACCACACATCACCCTTGCCTATAGGAATCTACCTCGCCCCACCTACACCCATAAAATCGCCTCATGCAGATTAGACCCTTCTCTGACATATGTACTACCCTCCTCATCACTCTTCATCACTCCTACAATAGCCCTGAATCGATGAAACTACAATGGTATGTGCATTCGAGCTGAATCGTCCTCTATACAATGAAAATCTTTATTACTTCGTCGGTGGACATCATCTCCCTTAATGGTTCTTTCTCCAGCGATTATGAAAACTTATTACATTTATGATCTAAGACAATGGATGACCTTATCATCCCGATGCTATTTTGGGCTCGGTGTGGCCACCATTCTCCTCCTTTAATCTTCTTTTTGACACCTTCCTCACAACTCTTTGCTTCTAATCTTACTTTCCTTCCCAATCATTTCAAATATTCACCTCTCCATTTATTTCCTACCATGGCCAGAGGTGGACTCTCCTGTCACTCTAAGGGGGTTACTCTCAGCGCACCAGAGGTCGCTCTAGATATTGTTTCATCTCTGTTGCTGAAAAATCTACAAAAGCTTATCAATCCCATACCCCTGAAAACAATATCAAGACTGAAATAGATCTCACTGAGGTTGATGTCCAAGTCCTGAGACATTTTGTCTCAGATGAAGAAGTTCTCCATTTCACATGCTCATGGGTTATGGACAATGGAAACACTTGGGAACACATAGCTCAATACTTGAAAACAATCGATATATATTGGCACTTAAATTTATTGTCGGGTCTCATTCTTTCTTAAAGACATGAAGCTAAACAAGAAATTATGTTCCAGCTCGACGAAGGCAAAACACAAATTAAGATTGTTGACAACAAGATGAATCTGATGAAAAAATAAATGGTGGGAATGGATCTGATGAATCAGGTTCCTTCTTCTAAGGGTCGTCTCGTCACTTAGATTTTAATGTGTTTTAGCACTTTTAGTTTGTTGTCTATTGCAAGAGCTCTAGGCATATATGTTGAAAATGTGTTGTCATTGATGTTGTTGTTCTAGAGTCTATGCCTAAGGCTTAGAAGGTACAGTGTCTAGGCATCTGAAAGTGAGTGAAGAGTAAGAAAGAGGAGAGCATCAACCTTCAGGAAAGGAAGCTAAGGCTGATTTCCAGGGTGTCCTTGTCACGCTTCCAACTGTTCCTGGATGTTTATGCCTCGTTCAATTGCGGCCCATGAACATTCAAGTTCTACCTGGGTGGTGGTTGTTTTAAGTATAGTATCGAAGATATTTAAAGTGATATGGGTTTGGTCCAATAAGTTGGGTTCAATATTAGGTTGTCTTACAATGGGGACAGTCATAGAGGAACATAAAATTTTTAAAGAGATTTCAAAGTTTGAAAGTTTTTATGCTGTATCAATTTGATCTTATAAAAGAAAACTTTGAAATCAATATTAAGGATAAAATGCAAACCAAAGGCCTTTTTCTGTAACTGTGTTATATTTTAAATAAATGGTGTGTGAAATATGAGAAAAGCATTAAGTTGTCTATAAAGTAAGGCTCCTATCAAGGGAGAATCTCACCCTATAAATTGAAGAAGAAAATAAGATAAGGAGGAATCTGAAGAAGCATAAAATATGACAATCTAAAAGGTTCACAGGTCTTGTACCTGCTAATAGCCGATACAGAGGAAAAACTGCAAATGATATAGATGGCTAAAAAATGATCACCACAGTAGAGGTTTTACTAAATTGTAATGAAACATTCATCAGACATATATGAAATTATAGAGAAAACAAACTCATAACACAGTCTTGACGGAATCAGGAGTCTCCGGATTTCTTTGTATTAATTCTCAAAAAGGGGATAGTCTCTATTACAATTGACCAAAAAGTTCCATCCTCTTTTCTTTCTTCAAAATGTATATTTATACAAATTTCTATATGCTAGAATCTCAATCGTTCCAGAGGTTTTCGATTACAACAAAGGAGTTTAAACGTTTCAGTTCTTTGTCTCTGTCCTCATTTGGTACTAGAAACCTGCCTCTTCGCATGCTCTGTGCAAATGACACACTTCTCCACCAACTAGGATATCAACTTAGAAGGTTCTGCTTGATTATTTGCCTCAAAGGTGTAACAATCCTTCACCAAATGTGGCAACTTTCCTTCCACCTGTTGGTCTTTGGCACTGATAGAACATAATTGTACACTTGGTTTAATTAGCCATTTATCTATTTGGACTATGTCTGTCTGGGTTATTTGTGATATTTTAGCCAATTCTCTTTCTTCATTTTCCTTGATCTTGAGCAAATGCTTGGCTATATTGATCTGGCCTAGTATTTCATTGTTGCTTTCATCATCAGAACCCAACCAACTCCCATCTAGAAAACCAAGGGTTTCTTCACAAGATTTTCTTACCTCTTTAGCTTGTTCTCTGCCTTCGGATATGTTACGCTCCCATTCTTTCAACAAGATGTTGCCTCGGGTCTGCTCTGAGATAGAAAACCTGGAACTACTGCATGTTTCCCTTCTCGTTGTGGCTATAATGGCCTCCTGGAAAGCAACCCGAGCCGCCCCAACGTCTTTTTCTCTAAGAGTGAGGTTTTCTGATACTCGATCAATGAGTTGGAAATTGTTTTGAATCATTTCCACCTTAGCAAGTAGACCTTGTTGAGTTGCCGACACTCTTTTTCTGATTTCTATAGCTTGGGATTGAAATATCCCGATATCGATTACCTAGCTTTCGACGAAGTCTAATTTGGCTTGTAGTTTCTCTATCAATTCTCCTTGCTGGCCTATTTGTATCTGACTTGTCTGAGCCATCAGTTGTGTCTGTTCGAGATCAGCTTTGAGCCGCTCGATTTCCTTTTGATCAACTACTCTAGCTTGTTCTAAACCTGTATTCTCCTGATCTTTGGCAGCGGCCTCTGCTGTAGCTAGTTTAGCCTCTAATGTTTTGATCAAACGATTTTTTCGCTTCAACTAATCCTTTAGGGCCCCGACTGAATATTGGTTGGCTGTAGCGAAAGCCCCCAATGTTCCTGCTATTTGAGTTGCAAATTCTTCTTTTTTCATAGCTCTCCAATCAGTTAAAATTTTAAATTTCTTTGATACTGTACCTACCTCTTGGTAAATTTCTTGTTTCATGACAACCTTTCTCTTCTTATCGAAGAAGAATTAATTCATAGGTATCTCTTCCATTTTTATGGGCGTTAATTCTTCGCCGAAAACCCAACCTGCGTCTGGGACCCCTTTCATGGACTGTAGGGGGGTAACGGAAATGATGGGATTGCCGACCTTCTTAGATGATTTCCCTAGAGTAACAACTGAGGTTGGCTCGCTTGGAGGGTTGGAAGTCTCAGCTTCCTGTTTCGGGCCCCCAGTTTTCTCTTTCTTGTCCTGGTGTTCTTCTTGGCTAGGTGCTGAATCTTTGGAGCCTTCGGCTTCTGTTTGCTGCACCTCTACAGTCGTTGGATTCTCACCCCGTAATACTGGGGGAAGGCAGCTTCGCTGATGTTCTTGGAATTTGAAAACGTCAGCCCTCTCTTCGGGTGACAGGTCTTGTATCCGAGCCAAAACTTCGGCATAAGATCTTGCACCTCGGAAAATGTCCTCATGAGGCGAATTCTCATGTTCAAATCTTTTAAGGCCACAACTAGCCAAGTGATTACTCATGACCCTGTGTAGATTGTGTTTCTTGAATTCAACATGGACCAATTTTATATATTCTAAGGCTGTTGCCTTGGCCTTTGCATGCCCAAAATCTAATAAAGAATAGGTATTTAAATGAATGGGGAAAGGTGGCCATACCTTCTTTGAAAATCCTTTAAGCTCTTTGCTTATGCCACCAATCACGGTTTGCCTGACGATCTCGCGACAAGCCAGCCTATCGGGTATAAATAATGGTAAATCATGCAAAGGGACAAAAGCGTCGAAAACCCCGATGTATGAAAATTCTTACTCCACGTACCAGTTGGCCACACTGCTCAAATTGGACGTGATGCTATCTGAGATACTGGGCGGTGGATTACCGAAGATGGTGACATGCATCGGTGCCATTACCCAATTGAAAATTTCCTATATGAAATCTGAGACCTTATCCTCCCAAATATTTGAATGGTAGACATGGATAGGCTCAACATTCGATGGATACCAGCTCCAGCTCATTAAGGGAAAAGGCGTCATGGAACACACAACGTCCATAATGTATGCGGACATAAAAAATGAAGCGGCCTTCCCGCTCGCCCTCTGCGTCCGATATTCTGTAATCTGACTGGTTAAACTATATGACAACAGTTTGGCCCAGTTGAAGGAACAACCTTCCATGACTGTATGCATCAGAGGCACCCATGGGAGGAAAAAATGTGTGGTGTCTTCCCTCCCATACAATCTACAAGTCATCATTGCTATGTATTTGAATTGTGGTTCTAAAGAAGATATGGAATGAACTCCGTTTCTATCTTCCCTGAACTTCATGGGGTGTGAGACCCAATCCTTGATCAAATCAGATAAGATTTTGTCGTATTTATCACATTCCTTCTGTTTAAAATCCTCTAGAAACTTGGCATTGCATGTGAAGTTCGACGTGGGTGGAAACTTGTACATCGCCTGTAAGTTTTCTGGTCTAAAGGTCCCAACAGTGACCCTCTTCTTGTTGATGATGGTTCTGGTCGGGATATCTACATGATCTAGT
This sequence comes from Picea engelmannii, assembly GCA_009831015.1. Classification (NCBI taxonomy): domain Eukaryota; kingdom Viridiplantae; phylum Streptophyta; class Pinopsida; order Pinales; family Pinaceae; genus Picea; species Picea engelmannii. The sequence continues at coordinate 691,394 of ML780220.1, read as the reverse complement.
GCCCATCGGATCATGTCATAGTAAGGAAGAAGATGTGGCCTGGTCGTTACTTTATGCATCTCTGCTTGGACGACGATCTTGTATTTGGTGGTCAAGTCGTCCTTCTCATTGTCACTGGAATCATCTGAACAGTTCACGAAATCAGATTGCAGAACCTCGGAGATGTATGACCAGGTTTGTACAGAATCAATGCTTCGTGGTGAAGTATCAGAAACATTATCAGAGCCTTGTCCTCAAATCTCAACACTTTCCTTGGACGCTTTTCGTGGGGCCATGATAGAGGATTGTGACTTAGTTCTCATGTAATAAAATTGTGTATACATACAGAAATCAACTTGCTAAGAAAAACTTCTCTGTGCAAAATAGAAATGAGCTTTATGAACAGAACATAAAGAAAAATATCTATATCTTCAACCATTTAAAACCTCGACGTCCTTATGAAAAGAATGGTCAAATCATTTTTAGAGACAGATTTAGCAATAAAAACCATATCCTTACTTGTCGCTTCACCTCATTTCCAATTAATGCCATAAATTTTGACGGTTCGTGACACAAGTTGGCGCAAGGAACATTTAAATTTACCTAGTAGACTGTGCATATTATTACTTGTATTAAACACTGATTAAGCTATCTTAGCTTCTTTAATCAAGATTTCTTAAACTTTAATCAACCTTTTGGCGATCGCCGTATCGAGAGTTTTCACTCTAACCTTTCGAGCCCCTAAAACCCGAGATCGCGATGATGTGATCTAGTTAAGAGAAAACGTAATCTGGATTAAGCGTTTGATTAATCATGTTTAGTTAAAATCATGACTTTGCGACTTGGGACTTCGAAGGTAAAGTTCCTGGGAGGAGCGTATGCCGATTCATGAAATTTCGAGATCACAATGATGTGATCTAGTTAAGCCAGAAGGTAAACTAGGTTAAGTGTTTAATTAATTTATTTTTAAGTAATATCGCGACTTCGCAATTCGGGGCTTCGAAGGTATAGTTTTTGGGAGAAACGCATGCCAAGTTATGAAATCCCGGCAGACTTTAACTATGGTTAAAATCTATTCACCCCTGACACTAACCCGGGTAACTTGCATGAACATCTCGCGAATTCGCCTATCGGAGTTGTGACGGTGAGACTTTTGGGGAGGGCAAACGCCGAGACACAAAATACCGACAATGCTTAAATAAGGTTTAAGTAACTTTACTCTCAGCGCTAACCTGAGTAAACTTTCAAGGTTACTTCGTGACTTTGTGCATCGGGGCTTAAAAACAGTGTGACTTGTAACTCTCGAAACGCGATATCCCGAGGTAAAGAAAAGTGAAAATGCTTGTTCATGGTTAAAAGGAAATGGTATTAGGAGTACAATGACCCTCACCACTTTGCATATCGATACTACTGAGATTTTCAAAGGGTAAAGGTCACGAAGTAAAAGACAACTTAAATGACCAACCTTTGATTGCAAGAATTATGCTTAAAACTAGTCAAAAAGGTGGCTCCAACATTGGCTCCAACTAGGGATCCCGTCTCCCTGGGAGACGGGAAGAACAGTAGACCATGTGACTGTATTGGGTAAATGGAGTCATTGGTTTCACTTCTGTGAAACTAGCTTTAAGGAAAAGATAAACAGAGGGAAGAAGAGACTTTGTCTTTCACTTCTAAAAATCTTTTCAACACTCAAATACGTCTTCACTCAGCTGCAGTCCCTTTCATGACTTTCTCTTTCTCTTTACTGAATTTATGTCTGCATTTAGGCGATCAGAACAGTCCTAGGAAATCCAACATATCTTGTGGCTTTTGGTTTGCATCAAACAAAGTTTATTACATGTTTTTAATCGGGGAGCCCTGTCTAAACTTAGGACGTACATCCAGTTTCGAGAAAATTGATTACCAGAGTAGAGTGAGATTCATGTATAACAACCTTACAGATATCTCAGATATTGCTTCACTGCCAGTGAGCATGTTCAGTACCCTGGTGAAGTTATCTGGCCCTTTTTTCTGAATTTCCTTTCACCACTTCGAAAATATTTATGCATTTAAATGCTGAGACGAGGGCAATCATTTCTGAATTTCCTTTCATCGTCTCTTAAGACTAGATGTACAATTAAATATGACTTTCCTTTCGCCATATGTCTTATAATTTACTTTTTAAAACATGAAGTGGGGGCAATCAGTTTGTATGAGGGGTGATATCTGTGTAATATTTTGCAATGGAGGTTTGTCAACTTACTTTGATTACTCAGTATCAACCTTCCCTTAACTTTCACAACACCTTAGCCCACAGGGAAAAAAGGGGAAAAATTATTTCTAGGGGTTTTCCTTCGAGCAAGCCTCAATCTTTCGAAACTGTTGAAAAACCTAGAATAGTCAGGATCAACCTACGCATAACTTTGTTTAGTAAGAGACTGAGGAGTTGTGAAGACCAGCTTACTTTCCAAAGTATGCTTTACATCTTTCAAAGTTAAAACATAATCCCTTCCCCCCTATGTATATAAACCCAGAAAGATACTTGGATTTTTAAGAAGGTAAATCTGAAGATCGAAAGAAAGGTGATGGACAGAGGATTGTATACTGAGAAACAGGGGTCGAAAATTAAAACCGGCTTTTGAAAACCTTTTCCTATAGATGCCTTACTTTTCTGTTTCTTTTAACTACCACCTATATTTATTTTAATTTAAATTCTTAGGACCCAAAGCAAGTAATTGTTCTTTTTAATAACAATCAAGCGAAAACATTAGATTGACGGGACCGTTACGATGCTTTGGAGACCTTTGCTTTCTTAAAGAACATAATTCTCAGGAGTTCGTACCTTTGCCTTACCATTTTAAAATAACTGAAAACCTTTTCTATCACCTGTTTTCGGCGAATTCAGTCTCCGATATATGACTTTCTGTTTTCTCCTTTCGCTTGTTTAGGTCACAAGCCGAAATCCTGTAAACACGAAGAGTGTCTTTTAAAAGAGTTGAATGTATTGAAAATTGTGTATCTCTACTTCTACAAAATTACTAACCTGATTAATTTAAAGTGAAAATAAACTTACCTCAAAGAAAACATGAGATAGAAAGAAAATAAAAACCGGTATATACAATGGAAATCTTTTGGGAACCAATTATTTCATGTAGTGTTTTAAATAACGCCCGTTAACAGGGGCATTGAAGATTTTACCGTCCATATTTTCTAATAAAAATGATTTTTTTCCTTCGGAAGATGCGACTCTGAATGGTCCATACCAAATATGATCAAATTTACCGTGTTTCGCTGAATCTTCCTTCCTAGCATCCCATCTCAAGACCAAATCACCTAGGAGAAACTCTCTGTCTTTTGTCTTACGGTCGAATAACGTTTTCATGTCGTCTTGGTATTTTTGCAACCTTTCGTCCACTTCGACCTTGTGTTGTTGTACTTCGATCAGCAAATTTATTCTCCTTGTGACATGGTTTGGTTCTTCTTTCTCATCTTGCCACAGTTTCATTACGGGAAGTGCCAAGTTTATGGGTAATACCATGTCAGTGCCGTGCACCATCTGGAAAGGAGAGGTGCCGATGGATTTTTTCGTGCTTATCTGATTCGCCCATAATGCGTATTTTAAATGTACATGCCAAGATCTTTTGTTCTCATTCAACACTTTCTTAATTATATTGATCAGACTCTTATTCGAAGACTCAGCCAGTCCATTTCCTTGGGGATAATATGTCGTGGAATGGCCGAGCACGATATTGTATTTTTGGCAAAAACTGATCATAGCCATAGATTTAAAATCCTGGGCGTTATCTGTGACTATATTTCGGGGGCAACTGAATCTAGATAAAATGTTTTCTTCTAGGAAATCTATTACCACCGAATCTGTTGCCCTTCTAGTTGGAATAGCCTCCACCCATTTAGTGAAGTAATCTGTGGCGGTTAGGATCCATTTGTGTTGAGCGCTGGAATGGGGGTTAATTTTGCCTATAAAATCCAATCCCCATTGCTAAAAAGGAGCCTATGTTTTGACCAGGACTAAAGGTAGTGCTGGGAGTTTATGTTTGCCCGCGAAGAATTAGCAAGGGTTGCAAGCCCTGACTTTGGCATTGACATCTGAGAAGAGTTTAGTCCAATAATACCCTTCCCTCAGGAGTTTAGTCCAAGCGTGATGTCCCTCGCACACTCCTTCATGGAATTCACTTATGACCTTCTCTATTTCAGATTCAACCAACCAAACCAAGAGGAAGCCAAGTGGGTCCTTCCAATACAATTTACTCTCAGATATACAATATTTGACTGCATGTAGTTTTAGCGCTCTGGCTTTGGATGGAGATAAATCACTTGGGCACTTCAAGGTCAGTAGGTAGGATACTATGTTTTTGTACCAATCAGAGGATGTAAACTTCTCTTCGATTCTAATTTCACTTGTTTTCTCATAGAGTTCATTCATATCCTCATTTTCTTCACATCCCTGTAGGTTATTTCTATCGAGGGCTCTGAAATTTGATTCAGCTAAGAGTTTAGCCAAACCTTGACCCTTTACCAGTTTCGTCATCTTTATCTCCAGATCGAATTCTTGAATTTTAGCAAGCCACCGTCCCCTTTTTCCATCACTGTCAGGCTGAACTAAAATGTCTTTTACAGAGCTAGTAGGTACATACGCGATTATCTTGGAGTGAAATACATAAGTTTTGAAAGCCTTTAATGCCTTCACCATATAATACGCCTGTTTTTCCATTATATCGTATTTGAGTTCCGTGTCTCTGAGACTTTTTCTGAAAAAAGCTATCGATTGTTCGAAACCTTCTTCATTTTTCTGGAGGAGCACTGTGACAATTGTATGCTCGGAGGCGAATGAGAAAATGAGAAAATCCTTTAGATAGTCAGGGCTTGCCAGTACAAGTTCCTCGCTTATAACCTTCTTGATACATGCAAATGATTCTTTGGCCTCTGTTGTCCATTTCACTTCGTTGTTTTTCTTTAACATACCTGTGATCAATTTCACAATTTCAGCAAAGTTTAGGATAAACCTCCTCAAAAAATTTATCTTTCCTAAGAACGACTAAATTTCCTTTACATTTCTAGGAATATTTATTGTGTCTATAGCTTGAACCCTGCTAGGATCAATTTTAATTCCATCTCGGGACACAATATGGCCCAGGAGTTTCCCTTCTTGCATGGCGAAGTGAGATTTTTTGGGGTTTAAAGATAGACCAAACCTGCGACATTTTTCGAAATTCTGTTTGAGATGTATTAAATGATCTTCATCAGACTTAGAAAAAACGGTTAGATCATCGAGATAGATAACCACAAACTTGTCTCTTTCACTGACGAAAGCGATATCCATAGCATGTTGGAAGGTGGCACATGCATTCATTAGACCGAAAGGCATTTTATCATACATGAATGTACCCCAGGGTGTAGTGAAGGATATTTTTTCTTTATCTTATTCATTTATGACAATTTGATTGTACCCAGAGAAACTGTCGATCATCGACATCCTATTTTCCCCAACCACCTTTTCTAAAATGTGATCCATTTTAGGTAGAGGGTAGTTGTCTTTGAGGGAATATTTATTTAGATTTCTGAAATCAACACACAGTCTAATCTCCCCACTCTTTTTTCTAACCGGGACCAGGTTTGCTACCCAATCGGAGTATCTCAGTGGTACTATTATTTTCACGTCTAAAATATTTTTAACTTCTCTTTCGACTACGGGTAATAAGATAGGGTTGATTTGTCTAAGTTTTTTCCTAAAGGGTTTGACAACAGGCTTCAGAGGTATCTTGTGTTCGATCATAGTAGTGTCGTAGGTCCTAAGCTCTTCATAAGACCAAGCAAAAACGTCTTTATATCGTGTGGGCAAATCTTTATACTTGTTTTTTACCTCAGGAGGAAGGTACTTTGATATTTTCACCATCCTAGGCTCCTATTTTGTCCCTGCATTGCAATCTTCAACCTCTTCTGGTTGGGGTTGCAGAGTGGATTTTAAGGGCATGTCATTTTGATCGAAAAGTCTCTCTAGGGGGAATAGTCCCTTTGGAATTTGATTACTTTTTAAAACTAACATGCGATGGTTGGCAATTTTTTCTTGGAACTCCTGAGGGTCTTCTCCTTCTTGCATGATCCATGTGTGATCATTTTGATTCTCTTGATAAATGTGAGTTTCAGAGAAGTCTCCCACTACTTCGAGGAACTCCCTGATCTGTTCGTCATCCTCAAAAACTTGTCAGTGTTGTATGTTGTTCGGGATGGATGGTCTGTGCCTTACCTCTATGTGGTACTTTAATTTAAATGTTGTAGGGGGAGCGAACGTCGAGGCTGCCTTGGCTAATGAATCAGCCTGCAAATTTTTGGCATGTGGAATGAAGTGGATATTTACAGATGAGAAGAAATTTTCCATTAGATCCCAGGCAAAATTTCTGTACAATCTCAATCTCGGGTGCTTGGCCTGATATTGTCGATTCATCTATTTGACTATCAACTCTGCATCTCCATATACTTCCAGGTTTTTTATGTTCAGCTTCCTGGCAGCTTCCAATCCTAATACTAAGGCTTCATACTCACATACATTGTTGGTGTAGTCTATATCCCATTGAAGCCTATAAGAGAAAGGGACAACAAATTTATTTTCAGGTGCCACAAAAAGTACCCCTACACCTGCTCCTTCACATGACAGGGCACCGTCAAAAAACATTTTCCAGATCCCAGTGCTATACATATTTTCAGACTCTTTCTCATCTATGTAATTTTCTTCTGTGAAACTATCTATACCATCATCAAAAGACAAAATACAATTTCCTAGATCTTGATCAACAATGTAAACAGGAAAATTGTTAGGATTCTGAGGATCGCTCACTATATAGGATAACCTTGTTTCCCTGTATAACCGAGTAAGTTGTCCACCAAACATAGGAATTGTGGCGTAAGTCATCTCCAGTTGGAGGGACCCCCCAAGTTTGGCTCCCCATGACCTTGACAGCAGTAAGCCATATTTTGGGGGTATATCAACAATAACTACATCCATCAGGATGTTTTTGACTGGGACCTGTGCGAGGGTGAATACTAAATCTTTTATCATACCAATGCACTTAACTCTTCTCGAATCGAAAGAGTAGAGATATCCGTAAGGCCTGGTGATCTCGAGGCCTAGTCTGTCCATAATAGTTTTGGGCATCACATTAAGTGAAGCTCCAGAGTCTAGCATGCAATTATGCAGCAGTCGATCCTACACATTCAGGGTGATATAGAAAGGAGTGACGGTGTCTCTGGCACCCTCGAAATGTGGACCAAAAGTGATATTGGGCTTATCATATTCCAAATTTATCACGTCCAATTGACTTTATTGATCTGAACAACCTATCACTTTGGTTATCTGCTTTCAATATGCAGGATTCTTTGCTAATTCAACTAGAGGGATCGGTATTTTGATCCTATTCATCTCATTTTCAAAACTAAAACCACTACAACCTTTGTCCGTTTCTCTGGTTGAAACCCCGGGCTCTTTTTTCTCCAACTTATTTGTCTGAGCTAATTTATTACTCATGATTTTATTTAGCAGTGTGCGTGTCTCAGCTGTCTCGATTTCCCTTGTTTGGGTCTCAATCTCCTTCGTTTTGGGATCCAACAAGTCTTCCCCTTTCATTTTTCTATTAGATGTATCGATCTCTTTCGAGGTGGGTTCGTATGCTTCACCTCTAGGGAGAATTTTCTTGGGTTGAAAAGTCAATGGAGGTTTTCTTTTAGACCTCAAGTTATACCTCAGTTGGACCTCAACCATCATAGAATCAGTCGTTTCTTGACACACAGTGAAATCAATGTTGTTTATATCATCATCTTCATTTGATGGTTGCGGTGTATTTAAAGGCTTCTCATAATATTATTTAGTTACATAAGGATGAGTGTAGTCGTCACCCAAATTTGTCACATATTCTTCCAGACCCTTGAAATCTTCCAAGTCATTTCCTCCTATAAAATTTTCATTTTTTAAAGGGGTTTGAATTTTTTGGTCTTCATTTTTAATCTGCCTTTGTTGATTTTGAGGGTTGGGGTTTCTTCTGAATTCTCTTTTAATGAAAGGATCAACCTTGGATTGATCTAGCTCCATTCTGGAAATCTTATTCGACAACTCTTTAATTATCCTAGCCATATCATCCATTTTGTCATCTGTGGATCTATTAGACCCTGAGGGTCCCGCTTGTTCCCTAAAATGTTTGGTTTCTCGGTTTCCCATTTCTACCTTAGCTTTCAACTTGCCAGAGGCCATCATGTTAGATTCGATTTCCACAGCATCATCCTGCATTCGGGTTAAGTTAGCCCCCTGCCTTTCTCTTAAGAGAAGGGCGAAATCGGGTTCGAAAGCTCCCGCGAAGGTTACTTTGGCTGTAGGTTGGGATGGTTTAACTTCAGCTGGGATCTTATTATACAGCTTGTTAAATCTTTGAATAAATTCCATAACTGTTTCCGAATTCTTTTTCTTTAAAGATCCGAACTCGGTCAAATAATATAAGTGGTCTTTCCTTTCGCCCCATTGTCTAAGGAAGGAGTATTCTAGGGCATCGTAGGATAATATCGATCCTGTGGGTAGGCTTCGAAACCAGGTTCGCACTTGTCCTTCGAAAGTTTGAACAAACAACCTCGAATACATGTCTTCGTGCTCGAGACCTAGGATATTCGCGAACTGATCAAAGAAGTTTATATGTTTGGCTGCAGTCAAGTCTCCTTCCCCTGTAAACTTTGGTAAGTTATTTATATAATTTTCAGGAAGGTCATGAAGAGGGACGGGTAGGACCAAAGGTGCATATCTCGCAGCCACTTTAGCGAAAACTATGGGAGGCAGGGGAGGCCCTTGGCCTCCCATTCCTCCTCCTAGAGCCCCTCCACCTCCGAAAACCCCTCCTCCTCCTCCTCCGGTGGCTTCCATCGGTATTACTAGATAGGGAAAAAATGTATTGTATAGAGGGTTCTGGAAAACTAAAAGTGAATCTTTAGCTTCTTCGTAAGACAAGAAAACCAAAGATGGGTGGTAAGGGATGCGAGGACTTGGCTCTTCGGACTTGCAAGAAATGTAATCAGGGGAACCCATGGGCGTAGAATCTAAGTGTATGGTATACTCTTCGAGACTCGGCGAGGTCATGAAATCTAAAAGAAGAGTCGGCGGGATATCGACCGCTGATAAATTCACTGCGGGGTTTTTACCTTTGTGTACGCTAGAGGTTTTTGGATGGATTTCACTTTTAACCTTAGAGATAGCTAGAAATGAATTTATGGTTTTGGGAGGGGAACTGTACGAAGTTGAAGGTTCAAAATAACTCTTGTTCTTGTGTTGTGGGTACTTAAGCTGATAGACTCCAGTAGTGGGCTTAAGGGAACCTATGGTTTTCAGTATTTTTTCGGGATTGGAAACATGCATGGTCTGTTTGCTCTCTGGGTATTGTCTGGTATTCCTTCGATCGGATGCCAGCTTATTTAAACGTGGAGTCACCAAGTGAAAGATAAGAAAATCATTTAGAGGGTGTTCACTCTTTGTTCACTATCAAAGGGTAAAACATGCGAGAATGTTGTTGTTCCCAGGGAAAAGGTTTCATAACTTCGTCCCCGGCAACGATGCCAAAAAGATGTTGTTCCAGAGTCTATACCTAAGGCTTAGAAGGTACAATGTCTAGGCATTTGAAAGTGAGTGAAGAGTAAGAAAGAGGAGAGCATCAACCTTCGGGAAAGAAAGCTAAGGTTGATTTCCAGGGTGTCGCTGTCGCGCTTCCAACTATTCTTGGATGTTTATGTCCCGTTCAACTGTGGCCCATGAACGTTCAAGTTATACCCGGGTGGTGGTTGTTTTAAGTATAGTATCGAAGAGATTTAAAGTGATATGGGGTTGGTCTGATAAGCCAGGTTCAATATTAGGTTGTCTTACAACGAGGATAGTCATAGAGGAACATAAAAATTTAAAAGAGATCTGAAAGTTTTTATGCTGTATCAATTTGATCTTATAAAAGAAAAATTTGAAATCAATATTAAGGATAAAATGCAAACAAAAGGCCTTTTTCCATACCCGTGTTATATTTTAAATAAATGGTGTGTGAAATATGAGAAAAACATTAAGCTGTCTATAAAGTAAGCCTCCTATCATGGGAGAATCTCACCCTGTGAACAGAAGAAGAAAATAAGATAAGGAGGAATCTGACGAAGCATAAAATATGATAATCTAAAAGGTTCACAGGTCTTGTACCTACTAATAGCCGATATAGATGAAAAAATGCAAACGATATAGATGGCTAAAAAATGATCACCACAGTAGAGGTTTTACTAAATTGTAATGAAACATTCATTAGACATATATAAACGAAATGAAATTAAATATGAAATTACAGAGAAAACAAACTCATAACACAGTCTTGACGAAATCAGGAGTCTCAGGATTGCTTTGTATTAATTCTCAAAAAGGGGATAGTCTCTAATACAATTGACCAAAAAGGTTCAACCTCTTTTATTTCTTCAAAATGTATATTTATACAAATTTCTATATGCTGGAATCTCAATCGTTCCAGAGGTTTTCAGTTACAACAAAGGAGTTTAAACATTTTAGTTCTTTGTCTCTGTCCTCATTTGGTACCAGAAACCTGCCTCTTCACATGCTTTGTGCAAATGACCCACTTCTCCACCAGTTGGGATATCAAATTAGAAGGTTCTGCTTGATTATTGGCATCAAAGGTGTAACAATCCTTCACCAACTATGGCAACTTTCCTTCCACCTGTTGGTCTTTGGCACTGATAGAACATAATTGTACACTCCGTTTAATTAGCCATTTATCTATTTGGACTATGTCTGTTTGGGTTATTTGTGATATTTCAACCAATTCTCTTTCTTCATTTTCCTTGATTTTGAGCAGATGCTTGGCTGTATTGATCTGGCCCAGTATTTCATCCCATCTAGAAAACCGAAGGTTTCTTCACAAGATTTTCTTACCTCTTTAGCTTGTTGTCTGCCTTCAGATATGTTACGCTCCCATTCTTTCAACAAGATGTTGCCTCGGGTTTGCTTTGAGATAGAAAACCTGGAACTACTGCCTGTTTCCCTTCTCGTCGTGGCTATAATAGCCTCCTGGAAAGCAACCCGAGCCACCCCAACGTATTTTTCTCTAAGAGTGAGGTTTTCTGATACTCGATCAATGAGTTGGAAATTGTTTTGAATCGTTTCCACCTTAGCAAGTAGACCTTGTTGAGTTGTCGACACTCTTTTTCTGATTTCTATAGCTTGGGATTGAAATATCTCGATATCGATTACCTGGATTTCGACGAAGTCTAATTTGGCTTGTAGTTTCTCTATCAATTCTCCTTGCTGGCCTATTTGTATCTGACTTGTCTAAGCCATTAGCTATGTCTGTTCGAGATCGGCTTTGAACCACTCGATTTCCTTTTGATCAGCTACTCTAGCTTGTTCTAAACCTGTATTCGCCTGATCTTTGGCAGCGACCTCTGTTGTAGCTAGTTTAGCCTCTAATATTTTGATCAAACAGATTTTTCGCTTCAGCTGATCCTTTAGGGTCCTGACTGAATATTGGTTGGCTGTAGTGAAAGCCCCCAATGTTCTTTCTATTTGAGTTGCAAATTCTTCTGTTTTCATAGCTCTCCCATCAATTAAAATTTTAAATTTATTTGATACTGTACCTGCCTCTTGGTAAAGTTCTTGTTTCACGACATCCTTTCTCTTCTTATTGAAGAAGAATTCATACGGAGGTAGCTCTTCCACTGTTATGGGCATTAATTCTTTGCCGAAAACCCAACCTATGTTTGGGACCCCTTTCGTGGACTGTAGGGGGGTAATAGAAACGATGGGATTACTGACTTGCTTAGATGATTTCCCTGGAGTAACAACCGAGGTTGGCTCGCTTGGAGGGTTGGAAGTCTCAGCTTCCTGTTTCGGGCCCCCAGTTTTCTCTTTCTTGTCCTGGTGTTCTTCTTGGCTGGGTGCTGAATCTTTGGAGCCTTCGGCTTCCGTTTGATGCACCTCTACAGTCATTGGATTCTCACCCCATAATACTGGGGGAAGGCAGCTCCATCGATGTTCTTGGAATTTGAAAACGTCGGCCCTCTCTTCGGGCTATAGGGTTTGTATCCGAGCCAAAACTTTGGCATAAGATCTCGTGCCTCAGAAAATGTCATCATGAGGCAAATTCTTGTGTTCAAATCTTTTAAGGCCACAACTAGCCAAGTGATTACTCACGACCCTGTGTGGGTCATGTTTATTGAATTCAATGTGGACCAATTTTATATCTTCTAAGGCTGCTGCCTCGGCCTTTGCATACCCATAATCTAATAAAGAATATGTATTTAAATGAATGGGGAAAGGTGGCCATACCTTCTTTGAAAATCCTTTAAGCTCTTTGCTTATGCCACCAATCACGGTTTGCCTGGTGATCTCGCGACAAGCCAACCTATCAGGTATAAATAATGGTAAATCATGCGGAGGGACAAAAGCGTCGAAAACCCTGATGTATGAAAATTATTCCTCCACGTACCAGTCGACCACACTCCTCAAATTGGCCACGATGCTATCTGAGATCCTGGGCGGTGGATTACCGAATATGGTGACATGCATCGGTACCATTACCCAATTGAAAATTTCGTATATGAAATCTGAGGCCTTATCCTCCTAAAGCTTTGAATGGTAGACATGGATAGGCTCAACATTCGATGGAACCCAGCTCCAGCTCATTAAGGGAAAAGGCGACATGGAACACACAGCGTCCATGATGTATGCAGAAATAAAAAATGAAGCGGCCTTCCTGCTGGCCCTCTGCATTCGATATTCTGTAATCCGACTCGTTAGACTATCTGACAAGAGTTGGTCCCAGTCGAAGGAACAACCTTCCGTGACTATATGCATCAGAGGCACCCATGGCAGGAAAAAATGTGTGGTGTCTTCCCTCCCATACAATCTACATGTCATCATTGCTATGTATTTGAACTATGGTTCCAAAGAATATATGGAATAAACTCCGTTGCTATCTTCCCTGAAATTCGTGGGGTGTGAGACCCAATCCTTGATCAAATCAGATAATCTTTTGTCGTATTGCTCGCATTCCTTCTGTTTAAAATCCTCTAGAAACTTAGCATTGTATGTGAAGTTCGACGTGGGTGGCAACTTGTACATCACTTGTAATTTTTTTGGTCTAAAGGTCCCAACAGTGACCCTCTTCTCATTGATGATGGTTCTGGTCAGGATATCTACATGATCTAGCGCCCATCGGATCATGTCACAGTAAGGAAGAATACGTGGCCTAGCCGCTACTTTATGCATCTCTGCTTGTATGACGATATTGTATTTGGTGGTCAATTCGTCCTTCTCATTGTCACTGGAATCATCTAAACAATTCACCAAATCGGTTTGCAAAACCTCGGAGATGTATGACCAGGTTCATACAGAATCAACGCTTCATGGTGAAGTATCGGAAACATTATCAGAGCCTTGTCCTAAAATCTCAACACTTGCCTTGGACGCTTTTCGTGGGGCCATGACAGAGGATTGTGAGTTAGTTCTCCTGTAATAAAATTGTGTATACATACAGAAATCATCTTGTTGAGAAAAACTTCTCTGCGCAAAATAGAAATGAGCTTTATGAATAGAAAATAAAGAAAAAGATCTATATCTTCGACCATTTAAAACCTCGACGTCCTTATGAACAGAATGGTAAAATCATTTTTAGAGACAGATTTAGCAATAAAAACCATATCCTTACTTGTCACTTTGCCTCATTTCCAATTAATGCCATAAATTTTGACGGTTCGTGACACAAGTTGGCACAAGGAACATTTAAATTTACCTTGTAGACTGTGCATATTATTACTTGTATTAAACACTGATTAAGCTGGCTTGGCTTCTTTAATCAGGATTTCTTAAACTTTAATCAACCTTTCGACATTCGCCGTATCGAGAGTTTTCACTCTAACCTTTCGAGCCCCTAAAACCCGAGATCGCAATGATGCGATCTAGTTAAGTGAAAACGTAATCTGGATTAAGCGTTTGATTAATCATGTTTAGTTAAAATCGTGGCTTTGCAACTTGGGACTTCGAAGGTAAAGTTACTGGGAGGAGCGTATGCTGAGTCGCAAAATTCCGAGTTCATGATGATGTGATCTAGTTAAGCCAGAAGGTAAACCGGGTTAATTGTTTAATTAATTTATATTTAAGTAATATTGCGACTTTGCTATTCGGGGCTTCGAAGGTATAGTTTTTGAGAGAAACGCATGCCAAGTTACGAAATCCCGATAGACTTTAACTATGGTTAAAAGCTATTCACCCCTGACACTAACCCAGGTAACTTGCGTGAACGTCTCGCGACTTCGCCTATCGGATTTGTGACGGTGATACTTTTGGGGAGGGCAAACACTGAGACACGAAATACCAAGAACGCTTAACTAAGGTTTAAGGAAATTTACTCTCGCCACTAACCTGGGTAAACTTTCAAGGTTACTTCACGACTTCGTGCATCGGGGCTTAAAAACAATGTGACTTGTAACTCCTGAAACACGATACCCTGAGGTAAAGAAAAGTGAAAAATATTGTTCATGGTTAAAAGGAAACGGTATTAGGAGTACAATGACCCTCGCCACTTTGCATATCGGGATTACTGATATTTTCAAAGGGTAAAGGTCACGAAGTAAAAGAAAACTTAAATGACCAACCTTTGATTGCAAGAATTATGCTTAAAACTAGTAAAAAAGGTGGCTCCAACAGATGCCAAAGTGGACATGGTGCTCTCCTTCATGTTGGCACTATGTAGTATGCTCAAGAAGATAGTAGGAAAAATTTGTTTTAATAATGATGAAGGATTTTCAAAAGAAGTGCGAGGACACATAGAAAGGATTAATAATATGTTCAAATTAATGACGAGGAAGGACAAAGAGTGCATGAGCTGGAGTCAAAATCATAAGGCGAATAAATTTTGATCATGGAAGAAATAACAGGGAAAAATCTCATGTTCATATATCCCATATTCGTTAGGAAAATCATATTCGAAGGGTTTATATTGCAAAAGCTCTTTTATGTCACTTGAAAGTGAACAGAGGAGCTACATAAACTTGTGTGCAAAGTAACCTTTTGGTATTAAGAATAGTGGACACAGAGACAATTAGATCCTAATCGTTGATCCTCTAATATCATCAGCCAAGATCAAAGGTTTTAGGCCCGCGGTGGGAACTAAAAAATGACAAATTCCCAAGATGTTGCAGAGTGGCATAGAATTAGAAGTATGTATGAATAAATGCAATAGTCCTTCGTCCTGGAGGATCCATGATGAAATCTTGGAAAAATGGTTAAGTATAAAAAATAATGTGAATCATCCATGTCTCAAGAAATGGATAAGTATGAAGATTGAATTGGTTAGACAGACAAAGCTACAAGAATCATGGAAATTATATAGTTCCGTGACCCGCGGTGAAATCTTGAAAAATGACTAAGTGTTGAGATTTCGTGGAGCAGTGAAGAATCAAATGTATGTAAAGAAGTGAGCTTGAACCCATGGACCCACAAAGATACTTTGAAAATATAAAAAAATGACTAAGTGTTAATATATCGTGGAGCAGTGGAGAAATGAGTGTGAACCTATGACCCCATGAACCCGCGATGAAAAGTTAGAAAAACAACTAAGTACAAAGAATTTGATGGAAAGAAAAGTATCGAAAAATGACTAAGTGTTGAGGCTTCACAGAGATAGTAATCATGATGGATCATTGGGAAGATGAGAAGAATAAGAGAAAACCCACAGACCTGAGGTAAGATCTTGAAGGATTGGCTAAGTATAAATAAATGAATAAGTACCAAGAATGAGAGATCAGATGGCCTAGGAGGCAACCACATGTCAAAGATCTAACGACCTAGAAATTTTCCACGTGTCATAGATCAGATAGTCCAGATTACCCACAGTTAAAATTTTTGAAATGCATCTAAGTGTGGGAAACAAATGAGCGTGATAGAACTTGGGGGTGTAATTTGGAGGTCATGGAGGTGTGAAGATATGTGTCTTAGACCTACGAACACGTGGTAAGTATTCAAGAAAATTGTCTAAGTATTGGTAAAGGACATATCTACGATCGAGATCAATCTAATATCTGATCGAATGGTGACTGTGAGCTGAAGATCCATGGTCCCAAAGGAATAGATCAATGATTGGAATTTAATCAAGAGAATATCATACGATTGTTGTACATCGTGGTTGCATGTTGTGTCTTGATGGACAATGAAATAAATCAACAGATGAGGTTGAATCTTGAAAGACGTCAGACGATAGTTGTACGACAATCTCATTCTTTGAACAAATCAAGGATGGAAAGGAAGGGGTTTGGACAAACCATTAGAGCTTGGTTTTATGGAGATCTAGAACCAAGCCCATATTCTTTGGATATGTGGAAAAATCATTGGGTAAATACTTTTGTATAAATATATATGCTCTCAAAGAGTTTGATATGCACATGAGTGAAAACGATGTAACGGATATTCATAGGTTCAAAGAAAGAAAGGCGAGAAGAGTAGTAGTAAGAATGAAAGAGGAACATGTATGGGTTGTTGGGTGGTGCAAGGAAGTTTAATTGGAAGCATATTTATTTCAAGTTGAAAGGCTGGTGCAAGGTAGAGGATTGGTGTCCTCAATAGATCAACAGGTTGGTGCCTAATATATTGGTGTCTGTAGACTATAAGTTGGTTCTTACATTGAGGATTGCTTTCCTCAACAGATCAACAGGTTGGTGCCTGGTAGATTGGTGTTTGTAAAATGTAAGTTGGTGCTTACCACGAGGATTGGTTTCCTTAACATATCAACAGGTTGGTGCCTGTCAATATGGTGCTTGAAAAATTGTAAATGGATTCTTACTTCAGGGATTGGTGTCCCTCACAGCTTGAAGCATTTAAAGAATGTAACTATTAATTATTATAAGAGAAACTTTCCATGGTTTTATCCCTTGTTTGGTTTCCACATAATATATTTGTGTATTGTTCCTTTCTATTAATCACTATTGATACATAATTCTCTGCATTACTTATGGTTAACTCTGTGATGATAAGTTAAAGTGGTAAAAGAGAAAACATTGTTAAAATATGCCCAATATTTTCACCCCCCTCTTAGTATTGCTTAATATTCCAACAATTGGTATCAGAGTGGGTTCCTTCAGAAAATTTGATCACTAGAAGGAATATCTTTGTAGCATATATGGATAAACAAGAAAATTTCTCCAAAAATAGAGCACCACTATTTGATGGAACCAACTATGCTTTCTGGAGCTTCAGAATGAGAGTATTCCTTATGTCACAAGGATTTGAAGTATGGAACTTAGTAGTGAATGGATACAAAGAACCAACCACTCCCCCATTAGATGCAAATGGAAGAAATCTACATGAAAGTAATGGAAAAGCAATGAATTCCATATTATCTGGTCTTTTAGGCTAAGAGTTTGTAAAATTCATGCATTGTGAATATGCCAAAGACATATAGGACAAGTTGAAGAATGTAATATATGTTTTGTATATATATTACATTTAAATTAATTAAAATGTAAAGTCATGCTCTTTTTCATAAGGATATGTGACTTTACCCAATTACACGTATATATAACTCATTTTGTATACCAAATATAACATCGAAAAAATAATATTATATGTTATAAAATAAATTTATTGTTGTACTTGGATTTCATCTTCCAGTTGGTATTAGAGCGCTTTCTTTTCCTTGCATCCTCCACTCCCACACACTCATTCTCCCATGCACTCCCTCTCCCACAAATCCACCATTTCCCATCCCCCTCTCACACTCCCATGCACTCCCACGCATCCACCATTTCTTGGCCCTCTCCCTCTTTGCTACCATTTCCTCTTTATTTTCGTGCTCCTTCCAATCCTATAATTCACTACTTTGTCCCCCTCATTCCCCTTGGTTCCATATTCCATTTCAATCCACCATTCGTTTTCCCTCCTCTCCCTGCATATCCTCTCCCACTCCTCCCACTCCTCCCACTCCTCCTATTCTCCCCACTCCTATTTATTGTCATTCGAAATCCACCCTCTTCGTCCCCATTCACCCCCCTCCTATTCATTGTTATTCAACCTCCATCCTCTTCGCCCCCCATTCACCCAACCTCCTTATTCATTTTCATTCGCCCCACTCCTCTTCGCTGCCATTCCCCCCACACAACCAACATCACAACCTCCCACTCTCATCCTCTTCACTTCCATTCACCCCCCTCTTCTTCACTTCCATTTGACCTCCACCCTCTTCACCCCACCATTATGCAAGAGATTGGGTTATATTAAAAAAATAGTGGAGAGAAAAATAAAATTCTCTAGCAAGAGACTGGTTTATATTAAAAAAGAACTTCCTCCTATGTTTTATTGCACATAAGAAAAAGGGGTTTTTGCTAAACTCACCCGATTACAATAGTCTGATACAGTGGAAGAATTTTTTCAAGATTTACATGTGTTAGCCACTCCTGTACCTAATATATAAGAAGATTGGCTAATGCAAATAGCCTTATCATGATTGAAGGAAAATATCTGAAATGAGCTTGAACTACTTGACATTAAAGATATTGAGCAAGCTCATCAGAAGGATAAAATCACTGACAAGAAACTTAAAGTATATTAAAAGACAACATGGCGCTCACTCAAAGACTCTAGCTCCAAATACATTCCCCCTCACAAAAGGACACCGCCACCATACACAAGACAGTATAAGGTTAAGGACCGATGTTTTAAATATAACACACCTAATTCAAAACAGGGCCATAAGTGCAAAGACAAAAAAATAAATCATTGCAAAATAGACAAGAGTGGCAGTGACAAGGATGAAGAAGCAGGGGACATATCTTCATCCAATGAAGAAACAAATAATGAAGACTCACGAAATCTCCATGAGTTAGGGAATCAAAATGCAAATTCGAGACTCTATTGCTGCAATGTCGCGTATTTCTCAGCCCCAAACTCTGAAAGTTTATAGATATCTTAAGAAAACTAAAGTAATAGTGCTCATTGAAAGTGACAGTTCACATAAATTTATAGATACAAAGATAGAAAGGAAATTAAACATATTCATTCATCCTACCTCTGAATTTCAAGTCTCCATCCTAGAAAATAGGACTACGTCTTGTGATGGGAAATGCCACATGGTAGAAATATCCATGAGTGACTACAAATTAAAATCCCCCATGTATGCTATGCCAATTAGAGGGGTAGATATTTTCTTGGGGGGCCAGTGGCTAGCCACACTTGGTACCATTGGATTAATATTACAAGAGAAATTTATAAGGTTTTATCAAAATGGGGAAAAGTACAAATTACAAGGAATTAACTGTCCTCCCCCACAAATAGTCTCATCCAATAGAATGGAAAACATTATTAAAAAGGGAGCCCATGCTTATTTCTTACATTTCTATGGAATAAAGGGTACTACTAAAGAGGAAAAAATTCTTGGAAAATATAACACCATTTTTCAGGAACTTCCTCGTGGGATTCCTCCACCTCGTTCTAGAGATCACATCATAGAATTAATCCCTAGTTCCGCACCAACTAGAAAAAAATATTATAGACAGTCACACCAACATAAGACAGAAATCAAGCACTTGGTTAAATAATTATTGGACTATGGTGTTATTAC
Organism: Picea engelmannii; assembly: GCA_009831015.1. Lineage (NCBI taxonomy): Eukaryota > Viridiplantae > Streptophyta > Pinopsida > Pinales > Pinaceae > Picea > Picea engelmannii. The sequence goes on along the minus strand of ML780220.1, from coordinate 671,802 downwards.
AAGAATCATAAGTCCTTTCTCATCTTTGGTCATACTTGTTAGGAAAAATGATGGATCATATAGACTCTGTATTGATTATCTTGCATTAAACAAAATCGCAATAAAGGATAAATTTCAAATTCCAACTGTGGATGGGTTATTAGACTAGCTCCACAACGCTAAATATTTCTCCAAGCTAGACCTGAAGTCAGGTTATTACAAAATAAGAATTCGAGAGGAAGAAGTTCCCAAAACTACTTTCTGTACCCATGAAGGGTTGTACAAATTCCGAGTCATGCCTTTCGGCCTATCCAATGCTCCCTCTACCTTCCAAGAAATAATGAGTGATTTATTCTGCTGGTACCTACAAAATTTTGTACTTGTCTTCTTTGATGATATCCTTGTTTATAGAAAGAACTAGAAATCACACCTTAAGAACATTGAAACAATATTAAAAATCCTTCAAGAGAACAAGTTCTATGCTAACAAATATAAATGTAGTTTTGGAGATAGAGTATTTTTGGGACATGTCATGTCAGACGAAGGAATCAAATTTGATCTAAAGAAAATTGTGGCAGTTATTGATTGGCATAGCCCCAAATCAATTACATTGTTATGATGATTCCTGGGTCTTACTGGGCACTATAGAAGGTTTGTTCGAAACTATGCACACATTGTGGACACATTAACAACATTATTGAAGAAAGATGCATTTAAGTGGAATGACATAATTAAAGCATGTTTTAGAAAGTTGAAGCTATTAATGACATCCACTCCAGTTTTGTCAGCTCTAGACTTCTCCAAATCATTTTTCCTTGAATGTGATGCTTCAGGAGCTGGATTAGGTGTCGTACTTATGCAATACAATCATCCCATCACATTCGAAAGTTGAAAATTCAAATCAAGGGAGAAAACAAAATCGACATATGACAAAGAAATGTTGGAAATTATGCATGACTTGGTTAAGTGGAAACAATACTTGTTGGGAATGAAATTTCTCATGAAAATGAACCACAATAGCTTGAAGTATTTTTTAACTCAAAAAAATATTTCATCAGAGGAGAAAAAATGGGTGACCAAAATCCAGGTCTTTGATTTCGATATTCTTTATAAAAAAGGGAAGGAGAATTTGGTTGTGGATGGGTTATAAATGAAACTTGATAATGAGGCTACTCTATGCACTATGTTCATCATCATTCCCGAATAGATTTCAGAAGTTCAAACTGAGTATATCAAAAATCCAGAAATAAGAAGGATAATAGAAGAAGTTGAAAGGATCCCAACTACAAACCCTAAATTCACTTGGGAGAATGACATATTGTGGTACCAACAATGAATATTTTTTCCCAGCTCTTCCAATTTCAAAATCTATGTTTTAAAAGAAAATCACGATTCTCTGTCAGCAGGCCATGTGGGTTTTTTCAAAACTTACTACAATATACATTAGTCCTTCTTTTGGAAAGGTAGGCGATCCAAGATTCAGAAATATGTGGTTGAATGCAACACCTTCCAACGAAAAAAGTTTGAAGCTATTGATCCTCCAGGTCTTCTGCAACCACTTCATATCCCATCCCAAAAATGGTCTGAAATATCTATGAACTTTATTACTGGTCTTCCTACCATTGAAGGAAAAGATGTGATATTTGTAATCGTCGCTCGATTAACCAAATATTCCCACTTTATTGGGATCTCTTCAAATTCCAAGGCTAGACAAGTCATTGATATCTATGTTAAAAAAAAATTAAACTTCATGGATTTACCAAAGTTATTGTAAGCAACGGGGATCCAAAGTTTACTAGCAATTTTTGGAAGGAAATATTTTTTCAGGTGGGGACATCCTTAACCATGAGTACTTCATACCATCCCCAAAAAGATGGCTAGACTAAAGTGGTTAATAAATTCCTTGAAGGGTATTTAAGGAATTTTATGAATGATCGTCAAACACAATAGATCACTTGGCTACATCTTGAAGAATGGTGGTACAATAGTACATATCATACCTCAACAAAAATGTCCCCATTTGAAGAATTATATGGTTATCTTCCTCCCTCTATTAAGGAGTATGTTATCAATTCTAAGTTTCATGTCATGAAAGTCTATCTAGTTGCGTCAGATGAAGTTATATGCACTCTAAAATATCACCTCGAACAAGCAAGGAACCAAATGAAACAACAATATGACAAAAGAAGAACTGACAACAAATTTATGACATGTGATTGGGTATTTGTTTGACTGTAAACTTACAAGCAGATTTTTCTTAAAAATTACAAGAAACACAATCTGGCTCCTAAGTTTTATGGACCCTATAAAATTCGAAAGAGAGTTGGACAATTTTCCTATGCCCTTGATATTCCACATCTATGAAGGAGATGAGAAAGTGAAGCAGACCAAGTTACAAACACATCAGGCACAATTTGAAGGATTGAAAATGAAAGAAGATGAAGATATTGCGGCCTACTTCCTCAGAGTATATGGAGTTGTAAAAACCATTAGAGGACTTGGTGAAGAAATTAAAGAATCTACATTTGTTCAAAAGGTACTAAGATCACTTCCTCTAAAATTTGATCCTAAAGTTTCAGCGATAGAAGAATCTAGCAATCTAAAGAATTTGAAAATGGACGAGTTGCATGGAATTTTAACAGCCTATGAAATGAGGACAAAACAAGAAAAACCATCAAAGCATGAAGAAACATTCAAAGCATAAAAAAGTACAAGCTCAAACATATACCAATCAAGTGATTCCTTTGAAGAAGAATCAGATGCAGAAGAAGGGATCTGGCAAGTACAAAGGTAAACTCCCTTTCAAATGTTTTAATTTTGGTAAAGTAGGACATTTTTTGGATAAGTGTCCTCATATAAATAATAATGAAGAAAATTCTGGTTTCAAAAGAAAAAACCGCTACCACAAGAAAAAAAAATGATAAAAAAGGAAAACATTACAAGAAAAAGATAAATCTGTATGCGAATGATAAAAGCAACTCATCTGATTAAGATGATCACAACACAGAAGATGCTCTATTATTCATGGCCATGAATGATCAAGATGAATTGTCAAATAATGAATACTAAATCATAAAGATTCAGATGAGGAAGGAGAGGTAAATCTTGAAGGGGAACTAATTTGTGCTCTACATGAATGTTAGGAACCAAATATCAATATATCATAGAAAAACCCCATAATAAGTACTGAACGCCTTGAAATAGATAAAAATTCAGATAATAATCCTCTTCGAGGGGGCAACCTCCTTATTCCATCATAAATGTTCAATTACAAGATGATTCCAAATGAAAATGTCTCCTTGGTATATATAGGAGACTAGGAAGTATAATTACAACTAATGGACTAAAGTCGACATAAATACAATAACATTACTAATGTAATATGCCCAAATTAAGGGGTAATGAGCCACTATTTAGGGCTTAACATGCCCCTCCCCTTGATACAAGTGTTGTCCACAATGCTTGAGTAAATCTGGATACTTATGTATAAAAGACTCATCTTCCCAAGTGGAATCTTCAGCCAATAGTTTCCTCCATTTAATGAGATACTCTGAAATGGATCTATTCCTCAGCTGGCGAATTCTTGTGTCAGTGATGGCTTCATGCTCGAATATGATTTTCCCTTCCTGGTCAAGTTCTAGTAATATAGTTTGAACTGGGATCTTGTCACCTATAACCATATTTAAGCATGAAACATGGAAAAATAGGTGTACTCATGAAGATGCATGCAACTCCAATTTGTATGCCATAGTACCAATATTTTGCAACACCTTATAAGGGCCATAGTACTTTGGTGATAATTTATTATCCTTCTTGGCTTGATTGAGGGACATCTGTTTGTATGGTTGTAGTCTTAAAAAAACCTAATCCCCTACTTGAAAACTTCTTTCACTACAATGTTGATATGCTTGTTGTTTCATGCGATTATGTGCCATGGTCAGGTTGTCCTTTAATATTTGGAGAACTTGTTGTTGATGCTCGATGTGATCTTCCATTGCTTGAACCTTAGATTTTTCTTTTAGAGAAGAAGTTATGGAAGGAGGGTGGTATCCATAGAGTGTCATAAATGGTGTCATTTTTGTTGCAGTATGAAATGAAGTGTTATACCACCATTCTGCCAAGGGTAACCATTTGAACCATTGTGTTTGTTTATCAGAGACAAAGAAATGAAGGTATCCTTTCAGACATTTGTTCACTATCTCAATTTGTCCATCAAATTGAGGATGATAGGATGAGCTATGAGCTAATTGAGTACCCAAACAAGAAAATAATTTTGTCCATAAATATCCAGTGAAGATGGGATCTCTGTCACTTACAATAATCTTTGGGTTGTGTTGAGTCTCCATTTTGCCATAAGATAATACCCTATATTACCCTCTATATAAGTCTTTTTGCCTTTGTTATAAACCTATACTGGACTATTCCCTCCCAAAATACATGCCTAATAGATATGTCATGTCTACAAGAGGTAATTGGTGATTTAAAGCATGTTTGTTTAACTTTCTTTAATTAATTCGATTGAAAGTGTTTTATTTTGTATAGTTATAATAATTTGATTTGTGAGCAGTCTATTTGGCACTACCAGACACCATGAAATCCGGTACCGAATCCATTCCGGTACCTAAGACAATTTTGATCCGGTACCAAGACGTGCACTATTCCAATACTCCTTGCTCTGTTCTATTCTGGTACCAGACTTGTGACTGTGTGCAATCCGGTACTAAAACCACTGTTTCAGGATGCGCTAGTTGGACTTGGATAATGGTGGATATTTCGAGAAGACAGTTGGATAGAAGCATCCGAGTTATTTCTTCGTTTGCAAGAGACTCCATCTCTCATGCACTTTGTGTCATGAGGATGGAGTCGACTCCTCAAAATTCGATGTAAATCTTAATTCTGGAATTTCCCGAATTGTTTAATGTTTATCCATAAATATTGGTAGTATCGACTTACCTTATATAAGGAATGTTGTGTAGAAAGGAATGTAAGAAATATACGATAAGAATCAAATAGTATTTGTCATCGTCATGTATGAAGTAAAAGACTGTTGATCCAATTTACCAGTTGAATTAATACAGAAGATCTTTTATGTCAATTCTTGGATGTGAGTGAAAGTTTTAGCCTGTTAACTCCTTAAGAGGTTCCTTGTTGGTTCAACAAGGGCCCACCGCCCCAACTAAGGTGAACCTCATTGTATACGTTCTGTGTGTTTGTGTGGATAGTTTACATCAGTGTGTGTGTGTGATTAATATTTAATTCATTCTCAGGATTGAGCATCGAGTTCATTATTTTGGATTGGTGTGTAACAACAAGTGTTATATTGAATAGACATTTTATTCTCAGATGTTGAAGATAGCTATATTGTAATTTGAAGTGTGGGAATGATATTTTAAGTTTATGATTGTAGTATCGCAAGGGACTAGGAGAATTTATCTTTCATCTTCATGTACTGTAATAAATTCTTTCAGTCATACTGAATTTCCCTTGTGCTGGTTTGGTTGAATTACATGAAGTTGAAATTGGTTTTTGTTTCCAGAATGGTTGGAATTGATTGCTTTAATCGCTATAGGAAACAAGCTTCTTAAAGTTCATCTTTTAAATACAAGTCCCTAACATGAACAAACTTGTTTCTCTAAGACAACATTTCTTTGATTGACTGTTTGTCTGAGTTTCATTATTAGTTTTCTCTTTTAGGATCAAAGGATATTTTTAAGTATGTAGAGATCTTAGAAATGGAATTTTTATGTTATTAATTATTTTCTATATGCAACAGACTTAGATAGGTTACTTGTTCTCGGCACATATGGTGTAACGACTCTTTCGATTACGAATCCTGGATTGACATTTAAATGAGTGTGAGATATACAGTGAACATATTTACGCACCAACATTTTGGCACCATT
>ML780220.1:638874-665656 GCA_009831015.1 Picea engelmannii | reverse complement strand
CCCCTTATACTAATTCATCGAAAAATCGTGCAGGAAAAATTCTCAAAGGAGAGAGATCAAAGGCAGTCATTGTAACAATAACAAAAGGCACCAGATCTGAAGCCACTGTTCATATTACAAACAGAAGGCAGAAAGAAAAGGAGACAGCACTGGCGACCCCATCCAGAAGAGAAACTGGAAAAGAAGTAGAGGTGATAATAGAAGAGGTTGCATCTACTATTGGAAGACCACACAAAACCTTGGAACAACCAGAGATACCAGAGAACCTGGTGGTGGAACCATCACTTAGTGGAGAAAATTCACCACCTCCCTACAGAGTGCTCGGAAACATGGCAGAAGAAGAGGGAAACACAACCAATGAAACAGAGACATTTGGATTCCCCATACTGGATATGGCTAAAGATGTTTCTATGAAGAACATTCCATTATCTTCACTTCCTCATTTTAGAGGTATGTCGACATAAGACCCTGAATCATTTTTATTTGAATTTGACATATTGTGTAGGAGCTATAACTACACAGATAATGCTAAAAAATTAAAACTTTTCCCAGCCGCACTAAAAGATTCGGCACTACGGTGGTTCATGAGCTTAGGGGAACACACAATTTTGTCTTGGGATGGTATGAAGGAGACCTTCCTCCAGAAATACCAGGATTACTGTAGACCTAGGGATGCTAGGAATGATATATTCAAAATGCAACAATCAGAAGAAGAAAGCTTAGAAGACTAATTAGAAAGGTTCTTATACAATTACCAAAAGACTAAGCAGTTTTCCTTAGATACAGCTACAGTTAGGACTGTCTTTCTAAAGGGGGTGAGGGATGATTGCATTGAAGTGTTAAACCTTATGAGTTCTAGGGACATATACCAAAAACCATTTGTAGACATAGCAAAGTACTGTAAAATATACTCCCACATTCAAGCTAAAATAGGGAAAAGTATAAGGGACCCTACCAACAAAATTGCTAAATCCACATCTGGAGGTGTCACAAGGATTGAGATAGGAAATCTATTGGAAAACTTTAAAACAAATATCCTACACACCATCAGTTCCCAACTAGATACCATGAAAATTAAAAGAAAACAAGAGGAAGAAAATGTTGCGTTAGCAATCTTCTGTCATCAGTGTAGGAGGAAACACCCTGAAAAGGAATCCCCCCTCAATGTTATTGAAATCTATGGTATTTTCACAGAGAACCATCCTACTAATGAATGCCCTTCTCTCCCCAGACTCAATTCCATGTTCAAGGGAGGAGGAGAACCTGAGACATCTTAGCCCCGTAGGAGACCATGGAGACAACAAAACCCCAGCATGTTTTCCGACCCAAATACACAATACCCCCAACAACAATGGGTACCTCCCATGTCTTATCCTCAGTGGTCAACACAAACCCAACCTTGGCAACAGGGGTGGAGAGGACCTGTATATGGAAATGTCCCCTTTTAACCAACAATTTTTCCCACCTATCCACAATATCCTTCGAATATTTCACAGTTGCTCCCAGGTTTTAACCCCCTTTCTCTTCTTCCACACCACAACAACCACTTGCACTACCCATGAATCCAAGTATGCAACAACTAAGGCAAGTTTCACCCATCCAAAACCCTCCTTGGCCTACTCCTATTCCTGCACAACCTATCCCTAACCCAAATAACAGACCGGCACAACCTATACAAAACGTTGAAGTACAAACCTTTCCTACATATGTAATAACGCCAACTCCATTTAATGGAATTGAATTAAGGTCAGGAAGGATTGTAAACAAAACAAATCCCACTATGGTCATTCAAGAGGAACACGTGCATAATCACACAAACCAAGAGGAACAAATAGGTACCCAAATGGTTCAAAGAGAAGAACAGATGACTGACCCAATGAATGAAGAAATAAACACTCTAGTACGACAAGAAATCCCTTCTCCCAACTCCTTTGCAGTAGAAACACCCCATGAAGTGAATCCCCCTTACCCAGAAAGGATACTCATAAAGAAAACCAAGGAACCTCTAGAACATAATCTAGAGACTAAACTCCAGAATATATGTGTAAAGATCCCACTACTACAAGCCATTAAAGACATACCTATCTATGCTAAAATTGTAAGGGACCTTTGCATTAAAAATCTAGGGAGAAAGAGGAAGGAACCTCCTATCATACTGGTGGTAGGACAATTATCTGAGTTTATAACATAAATGCCTTCCAAGTATAGTGATCCAGGGAACCCAGTGGTAACCATAGAAATCAATGGTGTTGCCTTACCTAACACATTGATTGATCTAGGGGAAACAATAAATGTGATGTCAGTAAACACTATGAAAAACACTGCAACTAGATCACTTAAGACCTACACAAACTTTGCTAGAACTTGCAGATAAATCAGTCATGACCCCAACAGGAAGTTTAGATGATATAACCGTGACATTGGCCTCTTGGGAATACCCTGTGGATTTCTTGGTAATCCATCCCAAATCCCCCAAACCAGGACACCCAGTGGTACTAGGCCATCCTTGGTTGGCCACTGTTGATGCATTCATCAGTTGTCGATCTGGAGAAACGACAATTTCCAATGGCACTCAAAGTCATAAACTTATCCTCTTTCCCCCCACCCAACCAGCCATGGAAGTCCCTCTTTGGTTGGATAATCCGTATGGGGAGGAGGATTGTACCTAGCCCTTGTTGACACTTGAACAAGTAAAATGAGTACAAGAACACTCTGAAGAACAAATCCTAAGTCTATTCTTGGTTTCTTCGACATGCATTGACTATCCCCAATCTTTCCCCAACTACACACACATCTTTAGCCATGAATTTCAATAAATTTGGCACCCTTATACTTCTACAACAACCACTCTTTTGCAAATAGAGGAAGGGAAGGAGTCTACTATCCAAGTTGTAGAAATCAGACCTAGGAAGTCCCTGTATATCAATGCCAGCCTAGAAACAGATCAACAACAAAAGCTGGTACAAATGATTCAGGGGAAATCCAATGCGTTTGCATGGGATTACTCTGACATGAAAGGGATCCACCCAGATACATGTATGCATAATATTTACACTAAGGATCAAATCAAACCTATCCGAAAACCCCAGAGAAGAATGAACCCAGCCTTGAAAGATATAGTAAAGGAAGAACTCCAAAAACTCCTACAAGCTAATTTCATTTACCCTATATCAGATACCAAATGGGTCTCCCCATTAGTTATTGTACCAAAGAAAAATGGGAAATGGAGGATTTGTGTGGACTTTTGAGAGCTAAACAAGGCCACCTATAGAGACTACTTCCCTTTACCTTTCATAGTTCAGGTCTTGGATACTTTATCTGGGAAGAGGTACTTTTCTTTTCTGGATGGGTTTAGTGGCTACAACCAAATACAAATTTCACCAGAAGACCAGGATAAGACCACATTCGCCTGCCCTTGGGGAACCTATGCTTATAGGGTTCTCCCCTTTGGGATATGTAATGCCCCTGCTACCTTTCAGAGGGCTGTCTTGGCTATTTTTTCCGATCTGACCAATGATTGTGTGGAAGTCTACATGGATGACTTCATGGTATATGGGAATGATTTCCAACATGCATTGGATAATTTGAAGAAGGTATTGGTTAGATGTAGAGAGACCAACCTCTCACTTAGTCACTAAAAATAAAGAATGATGCTTACTGAAGGAATCGTTCTAGGTCACCACATCTCCAGTACCAGAATAAGAGTGGACCCTACCAAAATTGACATTATTTCCCAAATTAAGATCCCTAGTTCACAAAAGGGAATCAGAAGTTTCTTAGGGCATGCCAGCTACTATAGGAGGTTTATTCAAAATTTTACAAACCTAGCTACCCCCCTTTTCAAACTACCAACGAAAGATACTAGATTCTATTGGGATGAGCAATGCCAAATCTCCTTTGAAATCTTAAAAACAAAACTTTCAAGTGCTCCTGCTTTGAGAGGTCCAAACTGGTCTCTTCCTTTCCATATCTGTACAGATGCCTCAGATACCGCTTTGGGAGTTGTATTAGGACAAAGGTAAGGGCAGATTCCTTATGCTATATACTTTTTTAGTAAGAACCTCTCACCTGCTGAAGCAAACGATACTGTCACTTAGAAAGAATTTTTATCAGTAGTACATGCCATCAACAAGTTTAGACACTATATAACAGGATACAAAGTTTTTTTGCACACATATCACTTAGCTATCAGATTTCTAATGAATAAACCTGTTACAAATGATAGAGTAACTAGATGGATTTTGTTACTACAAGAATTTAATATCACTATCATAGACAGGCCTGGAAGAGATAACTTGGTCGCTGATTTTCTGTCTAAACTTATCCATACAGGTGACAGTACTCCAGTAGATGATGATTTTTTGGATGAGAATTTATTTTCCATTTCTACTTTCACCCCTTGGTATGTAGACGTAGCCAACTATTTGGTAACTGGAAAGCTGCCTCAAGGTATGACATCCAGAGAAAAACAGAGAATCATTCAACTAAGTGCCAATTATATGTGGCATGAAGATACCCTATACCAAACAGGACCTGATTTGGTAATCAAAAGATGTGTCCGAGAAGATGAAATGTAGGATATCTTCAAAGCCTTCCATGATGGCCCATGTGGATGCCAATTTGTTGACAAAAGGACATCTTACAAAATCCTACAATCTGGCTATTATTGGCCGACCATTTTTAAAGATGGAAATAAATATGTGGCCAACTGCGATGATTGCCAAAGAATGGGAATACCTACATCAGTCGATGAAATGCCACTCCAAGCCCAAGTCGTAATCGAACCCTTTGAAAAATGGGCCTTAGATTTTGTAGGACCTATCAATCCCATGTCTCGGAAGAAAAAGTACATATTAGTTTGCACAGACTATGTAACAAAATGGGTAGAAGCCAAGGCCCTGTATTTAGCCAATGAACAATCTGTTGTAGATTTTCTCTTTGAGGAAATTTTTACTCATTTCGGGGTACCTAGGGAGATAGTCACTGATCAAGGAACACAATTCACCTCAAATTTGGTTAAGGCCCTCACCGAACAATATAAGATCATACACAAAAAGTCTTCACCCTATCACCCTCAAGCCAATGGCCAAGTAGAATCGACCAACAAAGTGATAGAGGCCATCCTCACTAAGACTGTTCAACTACATCACAAAGATTGGGCTGATAGGTTTCCTGAGCCCTTGTGGGCCTACATGACAGCCTGGAGAAATACAATAGGCCATACACCGTATGGGTTGGTATATGGGAAGCAGGTACTACTGCCCATAGAGTTTTAGGTAAAGACCTTCAGAACTGCCATGCAATTAGGAATGGACTTGAACGAAGCTAAAAAATAGAGGCTATTACAATTGAACGATCTTGATGAGATAAGGCAAGATTCTCTACAAAGAAACACCCTGATACAAGAATAAAGGACCAAATGGCATGACAAGTACATTAAACAGAAGTCCTTCCAGCCAGGTGATTGGGCCCTCCTATATGATAGCAGATTTAAAATTTTCAAAGGCAAGCTGTCTACCAGATGGATGGGGCCCTATGAGGTTGATACAGTCTATGACAATGGTGCAGTAAGGATAAAGACTATTGATGAAAAGCAAACTTCCCTTGTTGTAAATGGACATCGACTGAAGGTTTATCACAAACCGCTGTCAAAGGAGGATTTTGTCAAAAATGTTCTTCAAACTGTCGAAATACAACTGGTAAGCAAGAGGGTTTTCCCTCCTGCTAACCTACCATAGTAATTTCAAATTGTATAAATGCATTTTCTGTACATAGGTGTGTCATGAGATGAAGTTTTTTTTATTTTTTAACTAGCAAAGACAAAATAAAATTGGTGGTGTTCCCATGTAGATAAACAAATAAGGAGGACAGCTACCAGAAAGAGTCTTCTTTAATTTTTTCACACTCTTTAAAATTCAAAACACCGGCGAGAAGGAACTGGCCCGGGCTCGACAAAAATCCATTGGACAGTATAGAGAGTTTCCTTTAAGTTTTTCAGACTCTTTAAAATTGAAAACACCGACGAGCAGGAACTGGCCCGGGCTCGACAAAAATTCACGGGACAATATAGAGAGTTTCCTTTAATTTTTTTAGACTCTATAAATATGAAAATACCAATGAGCATTAACTAATCTGGGCTCGATAAAAATCCATAGAAAAGTAGTAGTTAGGATTATTATCGTGTTGTAATAAAAGAGGAAATGCCAGCAAAAGTGTGGTCACCTTGGTTCCAAAAGAAAAGGAGTTTTGTCATCTTAGTTATTGGTCATTACAGAGTACCCTCCTGTTATAAAGCTTTCCTGCATTATGTTTTGGAAACTGCATGGTTTTTCAGACAGATTTTGACCATAGAACATGAACTATTTCTATAAATCACTGTCACCAGAATCAGTGTCAAGTTTTTTTTTAAGTTCAAGAAAGTTCATTTTTTTGCTTATCTCGCATCGATGATCACCTATATGTATGAAGGAACACCAAATCATCTCATTGTGCCTATCTGGTACCAGATCCTCTCCAGTATAAAAGAAGGCACCTTGCGCTATTCTGGTACCAACTGCAAATTTTACACACAGGTGATCCGACACTCAGGTAATCAAGTGATACTATACCAACTGCAAATTTTACACACAGGTGATCCGACACTCAGGTAATCAGGTGATCCTGTACCAACTGCAAATTTAACACACAGGTGATCCTCTACCAACTGCAAGTCTTACACACAGGCGATCCAACACTTAGGTGATCCCATATCAATTACAAATTCTACACATAGGTGATCTAGTACTTAGATGATCCAGTACTGGTAAGAATATGACGGGTAACTTTCATCATGTTTCTAAGTCGCTGTCAAATTATTAGTGCGAGGACATACATATTTGACACTTTTTTTTTGTATTATTTAAAGGAATTAGACTAAATATGCATTTATAACATCTGATTGCTCTTGGATCATGATGTACCCCTGTTTTGTCACGAATCTCTGTAGAAATCTTAGACCTCACCGCCATGAGAAGGAAGTGTCCCACGAAACATTAAGAATGCAAAATCACAATGTCTTTTATCGGATCAACCTCCCTCTATCTATCTAATAAATAAACCCCATGATTAGTTTTCGTACCATATGAGATGACGTGAACCACGAATCTCAGCATATCAAGTAATGATCCCAGTTGATTTGATATACACAAGTCCTGATCATAACGACCACCTCCTTTCGTAAATGTCGTCTGCCACCAAGCTTCCCATGAATATGGAAACCATTAGTAGATCTGACTTACCTCGCCTTATCATCATGAGTATCGACGTGACCGTTGTAATCTACACTTCCATTCATAAATGCTCCTCTGGATGGCTCCGCCATCCAAATGAGCATTATTTACCCCTGTTATCATACTATCTACAGACATCCTATGCCTTCGTATCGCTTGTATGTTTCTCCCAATTGATACTCTATCATTCGGTACTTACCCTTGACCTTCTGTCTATGCCTTATCCACCCAAGAGAATTGCTTAAAATAGTATGGGGGTCGACAGACATGAGCCAATATTTCAAATATACAAAGAAACCACAGAATATTAGGCTTGTAAGAAAAAATATGAACAAGCGGGTTGGGTGTCGTTCTTGGATAAATTCAAGCGCCATCATGAGGAATTTCTCTCATCTTTGCACAAACATATGATGGAGAGAATGTGCAGCTTGGGGATGTGAAGTTAAAAATTACAGAAGCCACTATAGCAGAGGCTACGGGTCTTCCGATGGCTTGAGAAAGATACTTCAAAAGAGTAATTGTGGACAAAAAGATCTGTCAACAATTCCTCAAACCAGAACATCACGACCCCGACTGGACCAAGGGAATCCCTCGGAGCTATATCAAAGAAAAATACTGTACAATGCTTATAAGTCTACAGAAATTCCTCACTTGTGAGGGAAGGTATGTCGTGACCTTCATTTATCATTTAAATATTTTGTCACATTTTGAGGGAGGACCACAGATAAATTTTCCCCATTTTTTATGGATGAGTCTAAAGAAAATGGCAAGAGGGGTGAGGTCAGTTTCTAAGAAACCCGAGACCATTCTTCATCATCACGGTTTAATCAAACTTTTGGTTGTTCATGCTCTAAAAATACAAGGGGGTAGTTGGAAACAGTTTCTCCAACAGAGCTTCACTCAAGAGAAATCCAAGTTGGTCGAGACACAGGAGGCCGAGACACACAGTGAGAGCTCAAGAGGGAAAGCAAAGAAAGACATGGCATCAGGAGGTAAATAAGACACTGCTGCGCCCAACTCATCTCAACCCATTGAGAAATCAGTGACAAAAAAGTCTACTGTGGGAGAGCCTGTTATATCAAGAAAGAAGACAGCCACTCAATTCCAGAGAGTAAGCTCTACTTTGGTTCAAAGGGGTAAAAGATGAAAGGAGGGCTCAGAACCATGTGGTCAATCGGATAGCGTTCCCAAAACAATTATGGAAGTGCCATCAGAACTAGCCAGTCAAATAGAGAAGACCCCTGACTTCCAGTTACAAAGAAAGAAAAAGTCAGCACCTGCTGAAGCATCTAGCTCAGTCCTACACCCTAAAGAATGGTCATAGAATAATAAACAAAAGAAGGGGGAGATGGATCAACAGAGGATTTTACTAGAGAAAACTGTAAAACCCCCTCCAAAATCCCCTAAAGAATTGAAAGGTATTTCTGAAGTTACTCTACCTTCCCAAAGCTCAGTTGATGGCTTGAAGGAGACTGCTAAGGTGACAAATAAAAATAGAAAGAAAATAGAAGGAAAGGAGGCACAAGTTCCAAAACCCACACCTCAATCTTCTAGGTTAGGGATACGAGTTTTCCAGCAAAAGAAAACCCCAGAAATTACAGTTCAAGCCAGCAAGATAAAGGTCCAGTCAACACAGGAAGTACAGGTGTCCAGGCCTGTCCCTATTAGTAAATCTAAGAAAATGAATCTATTTGAAGAAACTCCTACCCCTGTCAACAAGTCTAAGAAAGCCTCGCTACCCATACATAGGACCACTAGAAGTATGGCTAAACAGGAGACAATTCCAAACATACCTTCTCCTCAAAGAGAACCTATGGATATTCCAAGTTCTCCAGACAAACAGAGAGGTTGGGGAGCCGCCACAAGTGAAACAGAAGGACTGGTAACAATAAGTGACATGGAAGGATTGGTAATAGAGACTTTGATGGATTTGAGGAAGGGAGAAGAATATCGAAAGGTGGTCATTCAGGAAGCATTCACATCGAGTCCAGGCAAATCCTTGAGCAGACGAAAGATGATGATAAAGGTTCTGAGGAGTCTGAGGAAAGAAAAAGAGGCTCGAGAGATGGTGGCCAAGGAAGTACTCACACCAAGTCCAGACCAGTCCCTGAATGAACCAACATTATTAATATAAATTGAGAGATTGAAAAAAGAAATTGAAGAATACAAAATATTGGACAGGCATATCAAGGCAGAGAATGTAGAGTTGAAGGAACAACATGTAGAGGTCTTTGCCAAACTTAACAAAGTCTTGCGCTGGTCCATTACACTAGGGTGATCAAGAAGGAATTAAAGAATGAAGCTTCCGGTGTTAACATTTTTCAATCTGAGGAATGACAGAGGAGAGTCCACTTATGCAGAAAGTTTTTGGGTATCAGTTTTTGATAACATTGCATGAGGACAAGCAACATCTTCAACATGGGGGAAATGTTGAGTCTCCATTTTTCCATAAGATAATACCCTATCTTACCCTCTATATAAGTCTTTTTCTTTTTGTTATAAACCTATACTGGACTATTCTCTCCCAAAATACATGCCTAATAGCTATGCCATGTCTACAAGAGGTAAATGGTGATTTAAAGCATGCTTGTTTAACTTTCTTTAATTAATTCGATTGAAAGTGTTTTATTTTGTATAGTTCTAATAATTTGATTTGTGAGCAGTCTATCTGGCACTACCAGAGACCATGTAATCCGGTACCGAATCCATTACGGTACCCAAGACAGTTTTGATCCGGTACCAAGACGTGCGCTATTTCGGTACTCCTTGCTCTGCTCTATTTTGGTACCAGACTCGCTACTATGTGCAATCCGGTACTAAAACCTCTATTTCGGGATGCGCCAGCTGGACTTGGATAATGGTGGAGATTTCGAGAAGACAGTTGGATAGAAGCGTCTAAGTTAGTTTTCCAGTTGCAAGAGACTCCCTCGCTCATGCACTTCGTGTCATGAGGATGGAGTCGACTCCTCAAAATTCGATGTAAATCTTAATTCTGGAATTTCCCGAACTGTTTAATGTTTATCCATAAATATTTCTACTATCATCTTACCTTATATAAGGAATGTTGTGTAGAAAGGAATGTAAGAAATATACGATAAGAATCAGACAGTATTTGTCGTCGTCGTGTATGAAGTAAAAGATTGTTGATCCAATTTACCAGTTGAATTAATACAAAAGATCTTTTATGTCAATTATTGGATGTGAGTGAAATTTTTAGCCTGTTAACTCCTTAAGAGGTTCCTTGTTGGTTTGGCAAGGGCCCACCACCCCAACTAAGGTAAACCTCATTGTATACGTTCTATGTGTTTGTGTGGATAGTTTACAACAACATTTGTGTGTGATTAATATTTAATTCATTCTCAGGATTGAGCATCGAGTTCATTATTTTCGATTGGTGTGTAACAACAAGTGTTATATCGAATAGACATTTTATTCTCAGATGTTGAAGATAGATATCTCGTAATTTGAAGTGTGGGAATGATATTTTAAGTTTATGATTGTAGTATCGCAAGGGACCAGGAGACTTTATCTTTCATCTTCATGTGTTGTAATAAAGTCTTTCAGTCATACTGAATTTCCCTTGTGCTGGTTTGGTTGAATTACATGAAGTTGAAATTGGTTTTTGTTTCCAGAATGGTTGGAATTGATTGCTTTAATCGCTACAAGAAACAAGCTTCTTAAAGTTCATCTTTTAAATACAAGTGCCTAACATGAACATACTTGTTTCTCTGAGACAACATTTCTTTGATTGACTGTTTGTCTGAGTTTCATTATCAGTTTTCTCTTTTAGGATCAGAGGATATTTTAAAGTATGTAGAGATCTTAGAAATGGAATTTTTATGTTATTAATTATTTGCTATATGCAACAGACTTAGATAGGTTACTTGTTCTTGGAACATATGATGTAACGACTCTTTTGATTACGAATCCCGGATTGACATTTAAATGAGTGTGAGATATACAGTGAACATATTTATGCACCAACAGGATGCCATGTATCTTTTGAACTCTCTCCATGAATGCGATGGAAACTGTACTGGCTTTGAAGGGATGAGAGAGTGCACAAAAGTGTGCGTACTTGGTCAGTTTATCAACAATCACCATGATGACACTCTTTCCTTTAGAATTCGGTAACCCTGTGATGAAATCCATGGAAACCTCCTTCCAACGCTAACTTGGGATGGCTAATGGTTGTAAAATACCTGGGGTCTTAATTGTTTCCACCTTATATTTTTTAAAAACCAAACATTCTACCACAAACCTTTGAACATCAGTTTTAAGGCCATCCCAAAAAAAATCCTTCTTGACCCTATGGTAGGGTTTTAAAAATCCCGAGTGCCCTCCTACTAGAGAGGTGTGCAATTCCAATAGTACCTTTTGTTTGATTTGGGAGTTCTTACATAAATATAAGCGATCTTTGTACTATAGTGAATCATTTTTCCATGTAAATGTATCTGTTGTACTGGAATCCTTCTGCAACCTTTGAATGAGAATCCACACTTTTTCGTCATTCTTCCATTCATCCCTTGCTTCTATTATCCAATCGGGTTGGATGATCGAGATAGCACATAGAAAGGCCTCAACATCTTCATCCTTCCTTGCAAGTGCATCGGCCATAACATTCTGCTTCCCTTTTTTATAGACGATTTCAAAATCATAACCCAATATCTTGGTTACCCATTTTTGTTGTTCTTCTGAAGATAGTCTTTGTTCCAAGAAGTATTTAAGGCTATCATGATTTGTTTTGACCTTGAAGTGTGTACCTATTAGGTAAGGACGCCATTTATTCAATGCATGTAGTATTGCCATCATTTATTTCTCATAAATGGGTTTGTGTAAGTCCCTTCCCTTGAGTGGTCAACTTTCAAAAGCCAAGGGCCTTCCTTCTTGCATTAGGACAACACCAATTCCATTTCCCGAGGCATCACATTCCACAATAAAGGTTTTTGTGAAGTCTCGAGTGGTCAAGATAGGAGCTTTGCACATCACCTATTTAAGTTGTTCAAAATCTTTAGTTTCCTTTGGAGTCCATGAAAATGCATCCTTCTTAGTTAGTGTCGTTAAAGGTGCTTCTATTCTTCCATAGTGTCGAACAAACTTGAGGTAGTAACTTGTCAAACCCAAAAATCCTCTA
This sequence comes from Picea engelmannii, assembly GCA_009831015.1. Lineage (NCBI taxonomy): Eukaryota > Viridiplantae > Streptophyta > Pinopsida > Pinales > Pinaceae > Picea > Picea engelmannii. The sequence goes on along the minus strand of ML780220.1, from coordinate 653,254 downwards.
AGATTCTTCAATGTTTTGGGAATCGGCCAGTCCATCATGGCCTTAATATTGTTAGGGTCTACCTTGACACCTTCATGAGATACAATATGACCCAAATACTCTAGCTCCTTCACTCCAAAGAAAAATTTGGATGGTTTGGCATATAGTTGTTGCTCCTTTAATAGTTGTAGCACCTTGTCCACATGTTGCACATGATCCTCCCAAGACTTTCTACAGATTAGTATATCATCAAAAAATACTAACACAAATTTTTGAAGGAAGGGCTTGAAAATGGAATTCATCAACCCTTGGAATGTGGAAGGTGCATTTGTAAGGCCAAAAAGCATGACCAAAAATTCATAATGGCCTTCATGAGTTCGAAATGTTGTTTTTGGGATATCTTCTTCCTTCATTATAATCTAATGATACCCTGAACGAAGATCCAACTTTGTGAAATATATTGCTCCATGTAGTTCATCTATCAATTCATCAATGACGGGAATGGGAAACTTATATTTAATAGTGATCTTGTTGAGCTCTCTATAATCTAGACACATACACCATGAGCCATATTTCTTGAATACCATTACCACCGGTGTAGAGTAAGAACTTTGGCTAGGTCTAATAATGCCAACGTCTAACATTTCTTCAACCATGCGCTCAATTTCACTCATCTGGGCATAAGGGTATCTGTATGGACTGATGTTAGGAGGAACACTCCCAATAATTAGGTGAATATCATGATCATGATTTCGAGTGGGTGGAAGACCTTTGGGAATATATTCAAATACTTTGGAATGGTTATCAATGATCCCTTGGAGATATAGAGAAACATATGGCTTAGATGTTTGAACATCTAGTGAGCATAGTTGTGCAATAACACTTTGATTCCCCTTTTTCAATAATTTTGTCATGCCATTAGAGATTATCACCTTAACGGTTTTCCCTATGATACCTCTTAACTCAATTTCTTTTCCTTCCAATGAAAATTTCATGAAAAGTTCTTGAAAATTAAAAGCCATTGTTCCTAATGATTGTAACAATTGGATTCCTAGTACAACATCGACACCACCGATGGGTATAGAAATCATTGGACTATTCATTACATATTCCCCCATAGTATGATTCATCTTATTGCATTTTCCTAAGCAATTGATAGTTCCTCCATCTACAATCATTACTTGAAACTCTGGTGTTGGATATAAAAAGCAATTGAGAGCTTTGGCTAATTTATAGTGAATGAAATTATGAGTACTTCCATAATCAATTAGGACTATTACCTTTTTCTTTTTGATATATCCTTTGATCTTGAGGGTTTGAGGAGTGCTAATTCCAGCCAATGCATTACACGATATCGTGCGAGTCAACCCTTCAGACGAAATTGCTTCTACGTTTTCATCTTGATATGGTTCTTGTTATTCTTCCTCTTCACAATCTATGTAGAATAATTTCTTCTGACCACACTTATGTCCCTTACTGTACTTGTTGTCACAATTAAAGCATAAAACTTTTGTTTTTGTTTCCTCCAATTGTTGAGGTGTCAACCTTGTAGGTTGAGGTGTTTTAGAAGGATCATTATTCTCTCTATAGATGTTAGGATTGGTCCTTCTAGTTGCCATAGCCATATTTTTACTTTCAACATTTCTTGCCACCCTAAATGCATTCTCCAATGATTTGGGTTCCCAAAGGCGAACCTCATGTTGAATGTTATCCTTTAAAGTTCCTATGAATACATCAATCAAGTGCTCATCTGGAATATCTATTACCTTTATATTCAATATTTGGAAGTTCTCAATGTGCTCTGTAATTAAACCCTTTTGCTTGAGATTTATCAATTGGCTAAAGAAGGTATTGCTCCTTGTATCCTCATAGTGTGCTATCATTTCTTCCATGAAAATTGTCCAAGTGGCGAGTGATTTTCGAGAAAAAAACCATCGATACCATACAAATTGATTGGGTTATAAATATAAAGAAGCAATTCACACCTTTTGTGTATGTGGCACATTATGTAGATCAAAGAACTACTCCATCTGAAGTATCAATGTGATAGGGTCCTTTCCATTAAACTTCCTCATATCGATCTTAGGAACATGGTTGGTCGTCAACCCAAAGTTGGAGTTTCTCCATTCTTGATTCACCTTCCTTGTGTCCTCATCATGAATTTCATGGGATACATTTTCACTTTCAGGTGTCCTCTCTATTACGAAATTTTTCAATCCTTCCATGATATCCTTGTTTAAACCATCCATCTTAGTATTTATTGCCTCCAACTTAGCTTCCATATCTTGTAGTTCATCTTTTGTTACCATCTTATTTTGTAAATCATTTATGTCCCTGCACATTTCATCACCTTCATCAAGAGTCCAAGTAGGATTGTTTGTGCTGACACAAAGTTTAAATTTTTCTACCCTTTAAAACTGAAGCTTCATATTTTCCTAAGTCATGGAGCCGCCCTTAGTCCAAAAAAGGGAGTCAGAGTCTTTCGTTCATTTTCAGGCTTTGAGATTCAATTTTTCTCGAGGTATGATCTGCAACCATCCCAATTTCCCGGTGCCAAAATCTCGAAACCATTTAACATATTAAAAAATTAAAAAAAAGGGGGGGGGGAAGAAATAAATGTTACATTTTCCATCGCTTTCCACAAAGTACTCTTTAATTTGTAATTAATTAAACTCCTAAACACAATCATCTTTGTCTTAATCTTTCACGATTCAGGTTTCTTTCTGCTAAAGCATTTTCAAACTCTCAACCTTCGAACTCTTGATCCTCGATTTTCCAAAAAGTAAAAATAAAATAAAAATTAATCATTAATCTTGATTAATTAAAGCATTAATACGAATTTTTAGTGCCTCACTAATCCCATCGCAATTTCGTGATTCGGGGTTTGCTTATGACATATCTCCTGACAACAGGATCCCCGAAGTTTCGAAATGCGAAATCACGTTTTCTTTAAACTAAGTCTAAGATTAAGATTAAGTTGTTTTCAAAACATGATTGGTGATAACTAAGCTTCCTTTCGCATTTCGGGAATTGAGGAAGGTAGCGATTTTTGAAATTCGAGTTTTGAAATCGCTGATATACGACAGTATTAATAATGGATAAATGGAGATATTTTTTGACGTGAAAGCGTATCTCCAGGCATAGCGTTCCATTAAAGCATTAATTTTTCATCACCTGTGTCAGTATGCTCATCACAACATATATTAAGGGTTAATAAAGGTCCTGTGTTTCGAACTTGATTCTTATCCTTTACATCTGTAGCATGTTGCATTTATCCAGTTTTATACACATTTTCTCTATAAATAGGTTTCTGGTCTAGTGAAAACATCATGGCACCTAAGAAGGCACCCAAGAAAAGAGAAGAAGTTGCAGAAAGCTCACGTCCAGATGGAGACATTGTATCGGATACAATAATGCATGCCATCGATACCATCAAATCCTGGAGGCAGATTTTCGAAACTCTGGATTATGAAATTAAGAATTTCCCTCATGTTGGCGACAACAAACTCTGAGACATAGCTGAGTCTGAGCTTCACAAAGTAGCTACATGGTCCCGACTCATGACTTATAATGACATGATCAGTTAGGCCTTAGAAGTAACAGACATGAAGACGAGAAGCATTCTGGATAGCCGAGGGGTCTTCATTGGCTCTTTCATATCGGAGCATATACAAGTAATGTATAAATTGTCTCCCAGTCCCAAGTATATTTATAATAAAGATTTTGTGAGTGATTTTCAAAGGAAAGAATGTTTTGAGTCAGACCAAACGTATCCTGGCATAATCAAAGACTGGTGGAGACACGAAGCAAAATTCAGGGTCGACACCCATGGTATTTACGCCACAGACTCATTAAATGAATATATGGTGTATGTGGCAATGATGTTATGTAGAAGTTTTGGGAAGAAAAGTCCTACCCATTTCCCTGTAGAATGGGTACCTCTTTTGCACGAGGCAGCAGAAGGTTACAACTTCAATTGGGATAAGATTTTATCCGATAACATAGAGAAGGAGGTCATGGGATATCAGACTGCAAGATCCAAAGGCCGACCAATATCCTTTTATATGTCTGCATACATCATGGATGCTATATGATTCACAATTCCTTTCTCATTGATGAACTGGAGTTGGAATCCGACTTACCCAGAACCTATTCATGAATATCATTCTAAACTTTGGGAAGAAAACACCAAGGACTCATTCTATGAAATCTGTCATTTCGTGGTGATACCACTACATCAGATGTTGTATGGTTGTGCACCTCCCCACATTTCATAGTTGGTCATAGGAAGCCTTAGAGCAGTTGCTGATTGGTTTATAGAGGAGAATTTCTCCTATATCATAGTTTTCGGATGTTCAATCCCTCCACGTGCGCTCCCAAAATTCCTCCCTGATAGATTGGTGTGCAGGGAGGTAGCTCATAAAATAGTAACATGTGGAATTGGGATAGAACTAAAGATGACTCAAAATAAGTCTTGGCCGTTTTTTCTCGTTCATATTGGGAAATTTTCACTTCTCAACTTGGGCCATTCCAAAGTTGAAGTGGCAGCACTGGAGGAGGCCAAGTTGGTAGACCTCAAACACAGGAAGCATGAACCTTACCAGTTAGTGGGAAAACACATGGCCCACTGTAATATGAAGGCTTATGAACATGAGAATTCCCCTTGTGATGACATGTTCAAAGGGAATAGGACCTATGAAGAGGTGTTAGAGAGGGTACAGACACTGTCGTTTGACTTGCAAGCTAGTTTTCAGACCTTCGAGAAGCATAGACGGAGTGGTCTTCCCAAAGTACTGCAAGGAGAAGCAATCGCCCTTCCTCAGGAACAAGAGGATACTCCTCCAGGATTTGGACAAGAAGCATAGGATAAATTCAACCCCGAGGAAATTCCACAGGAGACTGAAAGGTATTCACAAAATGAAGAGGCCTTACAGACAGAAAATCCAAAGACAAAAATAGAGAGGAGGTCTAGGACACCTCCTGAGTCCAGTAAGTCCACTCCCCCTTCATCACCTGTTGTTGACATCAATATACCTAAGGCCATAGGATAAAAAAGATCTACAGAGATAGGAAGTCCCATAACTTCCTTAACCCCTTTACAGTCTGCCTTTGGACTCCCACAGATGGGAGCCATATATGTTAGTGATCTCTCCCCTATCTCCAGAGATGAGATCCTTCCTTCTGATTATTTTTTCAGAAAAAAGAGGAAGGTTGTTCTAAAACAAGAGATGTACATGAGAGAGGGGGGTATGGTGAAGAAGAATAAGGTCTTGATAGATGACTAAAATTTGGAAGAAGAGGATTTCGCTACAGAGGTAGCAGGCTCCATGGGAGCCATGGCAACATCAAACCTTTTTACTGTGGAAAATATGAGAACAAGGATAAAGAAGAGTAACCACAAAATAGCTCAATTGTAAGACCAGTTAAAGAATGATGAGAAAAACATTAGAGAAGAGGTGAATAAAATCTTGGAGTAGGCTAGAGCTGTTGAAAGGAAAGAAATTCAATCACTCAAATCAAGCCTGGATGAAATGAACTAGAGGATACAAGCAAGTCAGGTGCAAGTTACTCAGTAAAAGGAGCTCGTAAAACAACTACAAGCTAAGTTAAATTTGACAGAAGGATAAGTTGTAGACTTAAAGGATTTCCAGACCCTCTCGCTAGAATCACATACAAAGATAGAAGCTGAGCAACAGAAATTGATCTCCAAAATAGAGATCATCCAGAATTACTTTCAAGAGGTAAGAAAATCCCTTGATAATATTATTTTACTGGAAAAGGAGGTTAAAGCAACAAGGAATACCTTCCAGAAAGAAGTTGCATGTTCAGGAAACAGAGAGATGTTGAAAAATCTAAAGCTTTCTGTCATAGAATAGATAAGAGGAGACATCATGCTCAAGGTATGGGAAACATACATATCCGAAAACAAGAGATAGTCAAAGAAATAAAAAACAACTGTGAGGGAATCTTTGATTCTTTGGATAAGAAAGAGTTAGGTATTGAAAGAAATGATTTCTTTGAGCTACTGGGGCAGATAAACATTGTGAAACAATAGTTTAACTGCAAAGAGGGCTTGAAGGAGATTCAGGCGGAAATTTCACATTTGAAGGAAATCGATGCCAACCTAAGAGACAGATGGTTGGTACAGCCCAATTTAAAGTTGAAAGTTGAAAGTGATCAGGTTTGTTGATAAAGGTTTTGAAGACCAGTTTCCAAAGGTCCAAAGAAAGTTTTATCTATTTGAAACTAAGGATCTTCCGACACCTCTTAGAAATTTTCTTTATTTTATGGAGAAATGTATTGAATGTATAACATCAAAGGAGGGAGAGACTTCAACTAAACAATGAAGTATCGTTTGAAAGCTTATACTATTGAAATGATAGACAAACAAAAGTTAATCATGCAATGGTTAAGGTTGCAGTTTTGTAACTATTTTTCTCCTAAAAAGTAGGAGATTGCTAACCATCAAGTATTGATGACCTTGTATAAATGCAAGGAGCGAAGACTTTTTTTCTTTCTCTAAAAAGACATTGCGATGATATAATTTTCAAGAGAATTTGAATTAATACGAATGCAAATTGAAGATTCCAGATTTTGTCAATTCTGAGTTATGTGTTCCCCTGTTTTTTCATCTTTCTTTCATATATCTTATTGATGAATGCTTGGCTACAATTTAGTACAACTTCTACTGTGGAAATTATTATTCTTTCTATTTAAATCATTTATAGTTTTTCCATTGTATCGGTTATCAATAGATACAAGACCTGTGAATGTTTAGATTTCAATATCATATCATATGCTTCATTAATATTTTTTCTTGTTTTCATAGTATTATGTTACAACGTGATATTCCTCTTCAATTGATGCCTCACCTTGTTAATAGCTTTATGTTTTTTCCTCATATCATGCATGTTTCCTTTCCTTTAAATTTAACTCATATACAAGAAACGACCTTTAATTTAGTCATCTTATTAATTCATTTTTTAAAATCATTCTCTTTACATTGTGAAATAGAGATAATGAAGTCTAAAAAGAAAACACAGAATTATATCTCCTTTATCTTTATCCTTCATGAAAGTACTAGTTTCAAGGCAACCTAACATCGAACCTGGTCTTTCAGATCAAACCAACATCGCTCTAAATTTGTTTAATACTATATTATAAAAAATAAATAATTGGGTTGAGTTAGAACGTTCATGGGGAACAATTGAGAGAGATATCAGTATTCAGGAAAACTAGGAATTTCGACAGAGACACTTGAGAAACCAACTATAGTTCTCACCTTTTAATCATTGATTTTTCTGTCCTCAACTTCCTCTATCTTTTCAGATGCCTTGAAAGTATAATTTAGAGACTTAAAGTATAAAATTAGGAACAACATCTTTTTGGCGCCTTTGCTGGGGAACGGAGAAACGAAGCTTTTTCCCTGGGAAGAACAACATTGACACTTTCCTTCTTTGATAGTGAACAAAGTTTGAAAACCTTCTAAGTCTACCTTTATCTTTCACTTGGTGACTCCACATTGTTTAAACTGGATCTTAACCAGAAGAACACCAGGAAGAATCCAGACGACAAGAAGATTTTGCCTTTTCTCAACTCAGAAAAAATTCTAAAATCAAGAAGATACTTCCAGCAGACTGCCTCATCGACAAATAAAAATTATCAACCTAAATTTACATAGTCTGACTCTGAAGATCAACATGGTGAATCAAGTATTCCACCCCCTTACGGTGAATACTCCGCTGATAAAGTTACAACCCTTGAATCAGATTTGGTTCTGCCTGTTTTTAAGACTGAAGCTTTCTCAGACGTTTCCCACACCAATAGAGAATGAAGATCTACCTCACTTCCTATTGCGATCGACTCTCCCTCACTTCTCGAGGTTCGATTTCCCACCTCTCAAAAATCAAAAAATTATCCTATATATCTTGACTCAACTTCTTTTGATTCTCCTATATTTTCACCCTGTGATTCTGAAGGAACCAGCCCACATTCCCCAAGCTCCTTTTTCTCAATTTTCCTCCTCGTCGATAACTGATTTCTTGAAACCCTTCCTTATAACCCCCAAACTTTTACCACTAAAGCCACAATGGTCACGACTGGAGGAGGTGGGGTAGAAGGTTCTTCCGTAGGTGGTCCAGGAGGAGGAGCAGGCGGCCAAGTGTTGCCTCCTTGGATATTTGCAGAGGTTGCTTCAAGATATTCCCCTCTGGTTCTACCAGTCCCTCTCCATGATTTACCAGAAAATTACATGAAAAACTTGCCCAAGTTCATGGGAGAGGGCAATTTAATGGAAGTTGAACACATAAATTTTTTCGATCAATTCGCTGACATTCTTGGATTGGAACATGAAGATGTTTACTCCAGAATCTTGGTTAAAACCTTTGAAGGGAAAGTAAGAACCTGGTTTCGAGGCCTAGCGGTTGGATCTATACCGTCATACGATGAACTTGAAAACTCTTTTATTAGACAGTGGTGTGAGCAAAGAGACCATCTTTATTATCTAACTGAATTTGGGGATCTTCAAAAGAAAAACTTCGAATCAGTTCTTGAGTTTACCTAATGATTCAATAAATTGTACAATAAGATCCCAACCGAGGTCAAACCCTCACAACCTGCAGTGAAAGTGACTTTCACTGGAGATTTTGACCCCGACTTTTCCCTATTATTAAGGGAGATAAGATCAATAGATCTCACTAAGATGCAAGATGATGACTTGGAAATCGAATCTAACATGATGGCATCAAGGAATCTGAAAACCATTTTTGAGACTAGAAACAAAGAAATGAAGAGATACAGAGAGCAAGGAGGACCCTCTGGATCAGGAAGATCTTCAGAAGACAAAATGGATGATATGGCTGAATCATCAAAGAACTGTCAAATAAAATATTGAGAATGGAACTAGATCAAGATAAGAATGAACATTAACCTAGAAAGGAGTTCAGGAAGAACCCTAATCCTCAAAACCACCAAAAACAAATTAAGAGTGAAGATCAAAAAATCCAAACGTCTTTTAAAAGAGAAAACTTTATAGGAGGACAAGACGTGGAGGATTTCGAGGAGTTAGAAGAGGATATGAACAATCTTGGCGATGACTACTTACAACCTTATATAACAAGACATGATTATGACAAGTATTTGACTATAGAGTATAGGAATCACAATAACAAGAACAACAGTGTTTCAGAAGATTCGACTTATCAGGGAATAACGCATGGTATAATGGTCGAGCTCCACCAGAAGTAGAACCTAAAACCTAGAAACAGGGTTTCCACAACCACTCCAGTTAAAAAGATACTGTCGAGGGCTGAAACTGACCAAGTAGTTTCAAAAATCACTGAAAAACAGACTGAAGGGACTAATACCACTAACATACAGTCTATTAAAACAAAGACAACGGAAACACCACCCTTAAGCACACAGAAACTAGACACCCATGTTACCGAAACAAAGGCCCCTCAACCAAGGAAAGCCAAAAAGAAAGGGCTGGAGACTCAAACCATGGAAATCGACAAAACCATTGGGAGTTTTAATCTAGAGAATGAAATCAATAAGATCAAAACCCCTATTCCCCTTGTCGAACTGGCCAAAAACACGATATACCGAAAACAAATTGCTAAAATGATTAGTTTTTCGGAAAATGAAAGTCAGGTCGATGTTATAAACTTAGAATATGATAAGCCTAACATAATTTTTGGCCCACACTTCAAAGGTGCTAGAGACACTGTTTCCCCTTTCTACATCAATTTGACTGTTTTCGACCATCTGCTCCATAACTACATGTTAGATTATGGGGCCTCTCACAATGTGATTTCTAAAGCAGTCATGGATAGAATCGACCTTGAAATCACCAGGATTTATGTATATTTATATTCATTTGATTCGAGGAAATTCAAGTGTATAGGCATGATAAAGGACTTAGTTGTAAACCTTGCATAGGTACCTGCAAAAAGCATTTTAATGGATGTGGTTGTCATAGATATACCCCCAAAATATGGCATTCTCTTGTCCCAGTCCTAGGGTGCTAAACCTGGAGGTTCCCTTCAACTTGATATGACGTATGCAACAATTCCAGTTTTCAGAGGACAGTTCACGCGATTGTACAGGGAAACCGGGTTAGGATTTATGGTTAGTGACCCTCTCAACCCAAATAATTATCCTGTATATATTGCTGATCAGGATCTAGGTAATTGTATATTATCTATAGATGATGATGTTGATTCATGTATAGAATAAAGATGTAGAGGAAATAAAAAAGAAAAAGAACAAATAGAACAGGATGTATATAGCACTGGTGTTTGGAAAATGTTTTTTTACGGTTCCTCATTTTATCTTGGAGTTGGGGCTAGAGTAATTTTTGTGGCACCTGATAACCAATTCATTATCCCTTTCTCTTATAGGCTACAGTGGAACATTGACCACACTAATAGCATATGTGAGTACGAAGCTCTAGTGTTAGGGTTAGAGGCCGCTAGGAGAATGAAAATTAAAAACTTGGAAGTTTTTGGTGATGTAGAGTTGATCGTGAAACAGGTTAATCGCTAGTACTAGGCCAAACATCCTAGGTTAAGGTCATATCGAAATTGTGTTTGGGACCTAATCGAAATTTTTTTCTCCTCTGTTAATATTCACTTCATTCTGAGAGCATAAAATCAACAGGCAGATTCTTTAGCCAAATCTACTTCGACTTTCGCACTTCCCACTGCTTTCAAACTAAAATATCATATACAAATGAGACATAAGCCTTCCATACCCAATAACATACAACATTGGCAAGTCTTTGAGGATGATGAACAACTCCAATTTTTTTTAGAAACAGTAGACGAGTTCACTGAAACACATGTTGACCAAGAGAACCAGAATGATCCTATTTGGGTCATGCAGGAATGGGAAGACCCCCAAGAGTTCCAGGATAAAATTGCTAGTCACCATATGCTTGTTTTAAAAAATAATCAGATACCCAAGGGCCTGATTCCCTTAGAAAGGATCTTTAATCATGATGACATCCCTTTCAAGAATACCTTACAGCCTCAGCCGAAAGAGATCGAAGATTGCAATATACATACCAAAGAGAGTTCTAGATTAGTTAAAGTATCCAGGTACCTGTATCCCGAAATCAAGAGTAAATATGTTGAGTTGCTTAAAAAATACAAAGATGTTTTCTCCTGGTCTTATGACGATTTGAGAACTTATGATATGACTATCATGGAACATAAAATTCCATTAAAACCAAGCGTCAAACCTTTTAGGAAGAAACTCAGGCAGATTAACCCTATATTATTACCAGTGATAGAAAAAGTAGTCAAAAAATTCCTGGATGCTAAAATCATAGTTCCACTAAGATACTCTGAGTGGGTAGCTAATTTAGTCCTAGTGAGAAAGAAAAACAGCGAGATCAGACTGTGTGTCGATTTCAGAAACCTGAAACGATCATCACTCAAAGAAAATTACCCATCACCTAAGATGGATCACATTTTAGAAAAAGTAGTTGGAGCTAACAAAATGTCTATGATTGATGATTTTTCAGGTTACAATTAGATCGCAGTGCATCAGGACGATAAAGAAAAAACTGCTTTCACTACCCCTTGGGGTACTTTTATGTATGATAAAATGATTTTTGGTTTAATGAATGCAGGGACAACTTTTCAACGAGCCATGGATATCGCTTTCATGGGTGAAAGAGATAAGTTCATTTTTATCTATCTTGATGACCTGACTGTGTTCTCTAAATATGATGCAGAACATCTAATGCACCTTAAACAAACCTTTGAGAAATGTCGCAAATTTGGTTTGTCACTCAATCCCAAGAAATCTCATTTCACAATGCAAGAAGGTAAAATATTGGGCCATATCGTGTCTAAAGATGGAATCAAAATCGATCCAAAAAGGGTTGAGGCAATAGATACTATAAATTTTCCTAGAAATGTAAAAGAAATTCAGTCTTTTTTAGGAAAAATAAATTTCTTCAGGAGATTCATCCCTAACTTTGCTGAAATTGTAAAATTGATAACAGATATGCTAAAAAAGGACAGTGAAGTGAGATGGACAAGCGAAGCCAAAGTGTCATTTCAACACATCAAGAAAGTAATAAGAGAAGCACCGGTCTTGGCAAGCCCAGATTACACAAAAGAGTTTTTGATTTTTTCTTTTTCTTTAGAACATACTATCACAGCTGTATTGTTACATAAAAACGAGGAAAGTTTTGAGCGACCTATTGCGTTTTTTAGAAAAAATCTCAGAGATGTTGAGTTGAAATATGATATATTGGAGAAATAGGACTATGAAATGGTGAAATCTCTCAAGGCTTTCAGAACTTACATGTTTCACTCAAAGATCATTGCTTATGTACCCTCTATCTCTGTTAAAGATATGCTGGTGCAACCAGACAACAATGGAAGAAGAGGCAGGTGGTTAGCTAAGATCTAGGAGTTTGAACTAGAAGTCAAACCAACTAAAATTATCGAAGGTCAGGGTTTGGCAAAATTTCTCACCGAATCGAATTTAAAATCACTTGGGATAAATCAGCTGCAAGAGAATGAGGGATTTCTGGAAATAGACGAGCTTGATGTCACTGCACCTACAACCAAAATTCAAGACAAGTTTTCTACTTCGGCCTGGTATCACAACATCATTCATTACCTACTCACGCTTCAATGTCCTAGTGATTTAACCTCATCTAAAGCTAGGATGCTAAAGTTACATGCTGTAAAATACTGAATCATAGATGCTAAATTGTATTGGAAAGACCCCTTAGGTTTCCTACTGAGGTGTTTAGTTGAAACTGAAACAGAAGGGGTTATGGATGAATTCCATGTCAGAGTGCATGGAGGACGTCATGCGTGGTGAGAAACATATTATAAAATCTTAAGAGTCGGATATTACTAGCCCAAATTGTTCACAGAAGTGAACACTAAAGTTTGAAATTGTGTCCCTTGTCAGTTGTTCACAGGAAAACAGAAGGTCCCAACTTTTCCCCTAATTCCAGTTAAAACCGAAGCCCTGTTTCAGCAATGGGGACTTGATTTCATTGGAGAAATCCATCCACACTCCAGTGCGCAACACAAATGGATCCTAACTGCTACTGATTATTTCACTAAATGGGTGGAAGCTATCCCCACAAGAAATGCAACTGATTCAGTAGTAATAAGTTTTTTGGAAGATAATATTTTATCCAGGTTTGGTTGTCCTCGAAAGATAGTCACTGATAACACCCAAGCATTTAAGTCAATGGCCATGATAAGTTTTTGCCAAAAATATAGCATCGTACTAGGACACTCCACAACATACTATCCACAAGGTAATGGTCAGGCTGAATCATCTAACAAAATCTTGATTACCGTGATAAAAAAGGTTTTGACTGAAAACAAGAAAGCGTGGCATATCCATCTAAAATATGCTCTATGGGCCAATAGAATAAGTACTAAACGATCAATTGTGATTTCCTCTTTCCAGATGGTATATGGAACTAATGTCATTTTACCAATAAACCTTTCTCTACCAGTAATGAAACTCTGGCAAGATTCAAATGAAGAACCCTACGACGTTACCATCTAGTCGAAGTTCAACAAAATAGGGCTGAAGTAAATGAAAGGTTGCAATGATATCAGGATAAAATGAAGGCCTTATTCGATCAGAAATCTAAAGATAGAGAATTCCTCCCTGGCGACTTGGTCCTAAAATGGGAAGCCAAGAAAGAAGACGTTGGAAAACATGGCAAATTCAATCCGATCTGGTCTACCCCATATAAGATTTTGGCCTTTGAAGGAAAAAATTCTTTGTTATTAGAAAACCTGGATGGAGACATTCTCAATGCCCCTGTAAATGGGCGGAATCTTAAACACTTCATGCAATAATGTGTTTCTAAATCCTCATTGTACATATCGGTTTGTTTTCATGCTTTTTGTATAGATTCCCCCCCAAAAAAATAAAAAACAAACTCAATCAAAGAAGTTCTTGAAGTAATAAAAAAGGGGACTTAAGAAAAGGTTATAAAAGCTAATTAAGAAAATCTCTAAGAATAGTCATATGTACAACAGTTTTTCTAAAACTCCCTTTACCCTCCCCTTTGGACACAGTAAATCCTTTTTCACGCGTGACCATGGATGTCTAATCATAAAATTTTCTGAGAACAGAGGGGTCTCGCTTTGGTCGTGAAAACTCTCAAACAAACTTTCAAGGAAAAAAAGTAGGTTGTGTTTTTTATTTCTTTGACTTTAGCTGGATCAGAAACATGTCTAGGTTAATCCTAACCTTATTAGTTATCCTAACAAGAATGACTGATCAGTTTTTCTCAAGGAAGTGTCCTACACTATATGTCAAAAGGTTTCCCTTAAGAATTTCCCTGAAGCCCATGATTTTTGAAGGAAGATGAGGAGATTAACCCAAAGCTATTTAAATGAGT
>ML780220.1:619698-638760 GCA_009831015.1 Picea engelmannii | reverse complement strand
TTCCTGAGTGTGATGTATACTCATTGATTGCCCCCACTTAAAAAAAAAATGAATACAGATAGATGGTGAAAGGAAATTCAATATTGCTTTCCCCCATCTAGTTCAAAGAGATAAAGAAAGGAAATTCATGATATTGATTTCCCTCATCTCAGCATTTAAATGCTTGGAAACAATGAAGTGGTGAAAGGAAATTCAATGTGGGAAGTTGGATAACTTCACCGGGGTACTGAATAGGCTCGCTGGCAGTGAATCAATATCCTCATATCCGATAAAAGTTGTTATACATGAGTTACAAGATGCTCTGGTAATTTATCTTCTTTCCGGCTGGATTTTCATCATAGGTTTTTGGGATCTCCTTACCGGACACAGAAAAAATACTTACCTTGATGCAAACGGAATCACGTGAAGCCTGATAGGATGGTTGATTTGGTTTTGATTATCTTACACAGATTTGAGGTTAGTTTCAGGAGAAGAAATCTATTGAAAACTCGGCTCGAGATAGTCAGAATTTTTGTTTTTGAAGATTTTTTCAAGGTTAACGTTGAGACCCTAATCTTGTTCATTTTTTCTCCTAATATGTTTCAAAGAGCCGAATCATTGACTCCATTACCCAATGAAGGCACTTGGTCTACATGTTCTTCTTGTCCCACAAGGAGACGAGATCCCTAGATGGAGCCTAATGTTGACACGAAGTTTAAATTTTTCTACCCTTTAAAACTGAAGCTTCATCTTTTCCTGAGTCATGGAGCCACCCTTAGTCCAAAAAAGGGAGTCAGAGTCTTCCATTCCTTTTCGAGTTCCGAGATTCAGTTTTTCTCGAGGTATGATCTTCAACCTTCCCAATTTCCCGGTGCCAAAATCTCGAAACCGTTTAACATATTAAAAAAATTAAATAAAGGGGGGGAAGAAATAAATGTTACATTTTCCGTCGCTTTCCACAAAGTACTCTTTAATCCATAATTAATTAAACTCCTAAATGCAATCATCTTTCCCTTAATCTTTTACGATTCAGTTTTCTTTCTGCTAAAGCATTTTCGACCTCTCAACCTTCGAACTCCCGATCCTCGATTTTCCGAAAAGTGAAAATAAAATAAAATTAATCATTAATTTTGATTAATTAAAGCATTAATACAAATGTTTAGCGTCTCACTAATCCCATCACAATTTTTTGAACCGGGGTTTGCTTATGACATATCTCCTGACAACAGGATCCCCAAAGTTTCGAAATGAGAAATCGTGTTTTCTTTAAAATAAGTCTAAGATTAAGGTTAAGTTGTTTTCAAAACATGATTAGTGATAACTAAGCTACCTTTCGCATTTTGGGAATTGAGGAAGGAAACGATTTTCGAAATTCTGATTTTGAAATCACCGATATATGACAGTATTAATAACGGATAAATGGAGATATTTTTTGATGCGAAAGAGTATCTCCAGGCATATTTTTCCATTAAAGCATTAATTTTTCATCGTCTGTGTCAATACGCTCGTCATAACATAGATTAAGGGTTAATAAAGGTCTTGTGTTTCGAACTTGATTCTTATCCTTTACATCTGTAGCAAGTCACATTTATCGAGTTTTATACACATTTTCTCTGTAAATAGGTTTCTGGTCTAGTGCAAACATCATGGCACCTAAGAAGGCACCCAAGAAAAGTGAAGAAGTTGCAGAAAGATCGCATCTAGACGAAGACGTTGTATCTGATACAATAATGCATGCCATCGATACCATCAAATCCTGGAGGCAGATTTTCGAAACTATGGATTATGAAATTAAGAATTTCCCTCATGTTGCCGACAACAAACTCTGAGACATAGATGATTCTGAGCTTCACAAAGTAGCTACACAGTCGTGACTCATGACTTATAACGACATGATCAGTTGGGCCTTAGAGAGAACAAACGTGCAGACGAGAAGCATTCTGGACATTTGAGGGGTCGTCATTGGCTCTTTCAGACTGAAGCATATACAAGTAATGTATAAACTGTCTCCCAGTCCCAAGTATATTTATAATAAATATTTTGTGAGTGATTTTCAAAGGAAAAAATGTTTTGAGTCAGACCAAACGTATCCTGGCATAATCAAAGACTGGTGGAGACATGAAGAAAAATTCAGGGCTGACACCCATGGTATTTACGTCACAACCTCATTAAATAAATATATGGTGTATGTGGTGATGATGTTATGTAGACTTTTTGGGAAGAAAAGTCCCACCCATTTCCCTATAGAATGGGTACGTTTTTTTCACGAGGCAATAGAAGGTTACAACTTCAATTAGGATAAGGTTTTATCCGATAACATAGCAAAGGGGGTCATGGAATATCAGATTGCAATATCCAAAGGCTGACCAATATCCTTTTATATGTCTGCATACATCATGGATGCTATATGCTTCACAACTCCTTTCCCTTTGATGAATTGGATTTGGAATCCGACTTACCCAGAACCTATTCATGAATATCATTCTAAGCTTTGGGAAGAAAACACCAAGGACTCATTCTATGAAATCTATCATTTCGTGGTGATACCACTACATCAGATGTTGTACAGCTGTGCACCTCCCCACATTTTAGAGTTGGTCATAGGAAGCCTTAGGGCAGTTCCTGACTGGTTTATAGAGGATAATTTCTCCTACATCAGAGTTTTCATATGTTCAATCCCTCCACATGCACTCCCAAAATTCCTCCTTGACAGACTGGTGTGTAGGGAGGTATCTCATCAAATAGTAACAGGTGGAATTGGGATAGAACTAAAGATGGCTCAAAAGAAGTCTTGGCCGGTTTTTCCCATTCAGATTGGGAAATTTTCACTTCTCAACTTGGGTCATTCCAAAGTTGAAGTGGCAGCGCTGGAGGAGGTCAAGTTGGTAGACCTCGAACACAGGAAGCACGAACCTTACCAATTAGTGGGAAAACACATGGCCCATTGTAATATGAAGGCTTATGAACATGAGAAGTCCCCTTGTTATGACATGTTAAAAGGGACTAAGACCTATGAAGAGGTGTTAGAGAGGGTATAGACACTGTCGTCTAACTTGCAAGCTAGTTTTCAAACCTTCCAGAAGAATAGATGAAGTGGTCTGCCCAAAGTACTACAAGGAGAAGAAATCACCCTTCCTCAGGAATAAGATGATACTCCTCTAGGATTCAGACAAGAAGCACAGGATAAAGTCAACCCTGAGTAAATTCCACAAGAGACTGAAAGGTATTCAGAAAATGAAGAGGCCTTACAGACAGAAAATCCAGAGATGGAAACAAAGAGGAGGTCCGGGACACCTCCCGAGTCCAGTAAGTCCACTCCCCCTTCATCACCTACTATTGACGTCAATATACCTAAGGCCATAGGAGAAACAATATCTATAGATCTAGGAAGTCCCATAGATTCATTAACCCCTTTACAATCCACCTTTGGACTCCCACAGATGGGAGCCATATATGTTAGTGATCTCACCCCTATCTCCAGAGATGAGATACCTCCTTCTGATTATTTTTTCAGCAAAAAGAGGAAGGTTGTTCTAAAACAGGATATGTACATGAGAGAGGGGGGTATGGTGAATAAGCATAGGGTCTTGATATATGGCCATAATTTGGAAGAAGAGGATTTCTCTACAGAAGTAGCAGGCTCCATGGGAGCCATGGTAACAACAAACCTTTTTACTGTGGAAAATATGAGAACAAGGATAAATAAGAGTAACCACACAATATCTCAATTGCAAGACCAGTTAAAGAATGTTGAGAAAAACATTAGAGAATAGGTGAATAAAATATTGGAGCAGGCTAGAGCTGTTGAAAGGAAAGAAATTCAATCACTCAAATCAATCCTGGATGAAATGAACCAGAGGATACAAGCAAGTCAGGTGTAGGTTACTCAGCAAAAAGAGCTCGTAAAACAACTACAGGCTAAGTTAAATTTGACAGAAGGCCGGGTTGTAGACTTAAAGGATTTCCAGACCCTTTCACTGGAAGCACATACAAAGATAGAAGCCGAGCAACAGAAATTGATCTCCAAAATAGAGATCATCCAGAATTACTTTCAAGAGGTAAGAAAATCCCTTGATAATATTATTTTACTGGAAAAGGAGGTTAAAGCAGCAAGGAATACCTTCCAAAAATCAGTTGCATGTTCAGGAAACAGAGAGATGTCAAAAAATCTAAAGCTTTCCATCACAGAATAGATAAGAGGAGACATCATGCTCAAGGTATGGGAAACAAACATATTCGAAAACAAGAATATAGTCAAAGAAATCAAAGATGACTGTGAGGGAATCTTTGATTCTTTGGATAAGAAAGTGTTAGTTATTGAAAGAAATGATTTCTCTGAGCTACTGGGGAAGATAAACATTGTGAAACAACAGTTGAACTGCAAAGAGGGCTTGAAGGAGATTCAGGAGGAAATTTCACAGTTGAAGGAAATCGATGCCAACCTAATAGATAGATGGCTGGTACAACCCAATTTAAAGTTGCAAGTGATCAGGTTTGTCGATAAAGGTTTTGAAGACTAGTTTCCAAAGGTCCAAAGAAAGTTTTATCTGTTTGAAACTAAGGATCTTCCGACACCTCCTAGAAATTTTCTTTATTTTCAGGAGAAATGTATTGAATGTATAGCATCAAAGGAGGGAGAGACTTCAACTAAACAGTGAAGTATCATTTGAAATCTTATACTATTGAAATGATAGACAAACAAAAGTTAATCGTGCAACGGTTAAGGTTGCAGTTTTGTAACTATTTTTCTCCTAAAAAGTAGGAGATTGCTAACCATCAAGTATTGATGACCTTGTATAAATGCAAGGAGCGAAGACTAAAAAATGGGTTTTTTATTTCTCTAAAAAGGCATTGTGATGAAGTAATTTTCAAGAGACTATGAGTTAATACAAATGCAGATTAAAGATTCCTGATTTTGTCAAGTCTGAGTTATGTGTTCCCCTATTTTTTCATCTTTCTTTCATATATCTTATTGATGAATTCTTGGCTACAATTTAGTACAACTTCTACTGTGGAAATTATTATTCTTGTTATTTAAATCATTTACAATTTTTCCTCTGTATCAGTTATCAACAGATACATGACCTATTAATGTTTAGATTTGAATATCATATCATATGCTTCATTAATATTTTTTCTTGTTTTCATAGTCTTTTGTTACAACGTGAGATTCCTCTTCAATTTATGCCTCACCTTGTTAATAGCTTTATGTTTTTTCCTCATATCATGCATGTTTCCTTTCCTTTAAATTTAACTCAGATACAAGAAACGACCTTTAATTTAGTCATCTTATTAACTCATGTTTTAAAATCATTCTCTTTACATTGTGAAATAGAGATAATGAAGCCCAAAAAGAAAACACAGAATTATATCTCCTTTACCTTTATCCTTCATGACAGTACCAATTTCAAGGCAGCCTAACATCGAACCCGGTCTTTCAGATCAAACCAACATCGCTCTAAATTTGTTTAACATTATATTACAAACAACAAATAACTGGGTTGAGTTAGAACGTTCATGGGCAACAATTGAGAGAGATATCAGTATTAAGGAAAACTGGGAATTTCGACAGAGACAGTTGAGAAACCAATTATAGTCCTCACCTTTTAATCATTGATTTTTATATCCTCAACTTCCTCTATATTTTGAGATGCCTTGAAAATATACTTTAGAGCCTTAAAGTATAAACTCAGGAACAACTGTCTGGAGGCTTGTTTGGTGTAGAAGTTCCATTTTTTGGTGGCATGTTGGCCAATTATCACTTTAAACCTTGATTTTGAGGTGGTGTTGCTAGACAATCTTCCTTTTATTGTATCTCCAAAATTTCAGCCCTTCTGAGTATGCAATTTTATTTTTTGTAGGTCTCTGATATTTCTTCTTTGCAATGCCATAGGTCTTATCAAAATTGGATGTGCCAAGTGGAATTTATGGTAAATTCCCCACAACTTGTTGATTGTTTTCCTTTCCAGGAGATCTCACTTGTATAGCATGCCCCGCAAAAAAAAATGATATAAATTCTGAAGGTCTTACCAAAACTACTATGGTTTTTCCACTATCCAATACAACTGGTCTCACTCAATTTGGATACTCCAGGAAGAAGTTATGATTTTTTTACCCGAAACACCTGCTTGAGACTAGTCAATAGGACTAGTCAGATACCCTATCTTCCACAGTGTGTATCTACAATTGTAAGATGACCCAGAAGATGAATTGTTACCATAGATACCTTACTAATTTTTGTGAATATCCTCTGGATTTCAGGGTCTGAAACGTTACAGACAAAAAATTATAGCGAAAATTCCGCAATGACTCAATTCATGATGATTCCGTAACCCTATCTTGGAAAGGTTGTATCTCTGAAATTATAAGGCCTCAGGAGTTGAAATTTTAACCCAACGTACCTTGATCCGTCTACTAAATATCCTCCAAGTCGTTCCTTCTGAATCGTTGTAGAAAAATTGTTCTAGTGAAAATTCCAAGGTGTCTCGTATGTAGCATCGAAACCCCAAGACCTTGAGCTCTGATACCATATGTTAAGAACCAAATATCAATATAGCATATAAAAACCTTAGAATAAGTACTCAATGCCTTGAAAAAGTGATAAATTCAGATAATAAGCCTCTTCCAAGGGGCAACCTCCTTATTCCCACATAAATGTTCAATTACAAGATGATTCAAAATGAAAATGTCTCCTTGGTATATATAGGAGACTAGGAGGTATAATTACAGCTAATGGACTAAAGACGACATAAATAAAATAACATTACTAATGTAATATTCCCCAATTAGGGGGTAATGAGCCACTATTTAGGGCTTAACAATGAATTGAAGAATCTCAGAATGAAGAATGCATCACTCAAGGAACAATTGAGAGAATATAAAACATATCTTTATGAGACCAATGGTGAAACTAAGATTTTTGGTCTAAAAAGACAGGCAGAGGAGGCTAGAAAAATTGAAAAAGTTTTGAAAAATAAGCTTAAGGAAATGGAAGACATTTGTCATAAGAAAGAATTTGAAATTGTACATCTAAGAAAGGAACTAAATAAGACAGTTACATAGATGAATACAAATTTGAAGTTTGAAAATAGTTCAAAATTCCTAGAAGATATTCTTAGTATCCAAAGATAACCACTTGACAAAATCAGTCTTGGTTATGACAACAGTCAGAAAATATTGATGGAATTTCAAATCATGTGATATTAGAAAAGAAAGAAACGGATAAAAACTATGATAATGTGCTTAATAGTTTCAAATGCAGTGGAAACACTTTAAAAATGAATAAGACAACAAACACAATAAATATGTTTAGTAGAAACCTGCTCCCTTCTACAAAAGAGATGATTTCAAGGAAGTAGTTTAACCAAGAAAAATCTATCAAAATCTGTTTCTTGGTTACTGTTTCCGGTGTCATAATTTTGGGCACAAAGCCATTAACTGTAGGGCCAATTAAGGAGAGAACTACTTGAGAAATAAATATTCTTATAAAATTCCCAAGAACACATTTGTGAGAAACAAAAACATACCATCTCAGGGGTTTGCTGATAGAAACTATAACTCATTTTCTCCATTGTTGAAATTCAACATTGAATGTTAAAAGTGTAAAAACTTTGGTCATAAATCACATGAATGTAGAAGCAAGTTGGAACCCACCAAGAAAAACATGAAATAAATATTCCCTGTTAAACATAAGTAAGAAAACATAAGCATGTGGAGGAGAAATTCATATGAGCAAGAGAAGGAAGAAAACAACCTAGATCTACATGCACAAAGTAAAAAAAATCAATGGTATGTTGACAATGTATGTTCCAAACACATGACGGGGGATCAAAATAGGTTCTTAGTTCTTAAAAAGGAAAAAAGGAGGCAATATCACCTTTGGAAATCGTGTTTCTACCAAAATAATTGGAAAAGGAACAATCAACCTTGGAAATGAGAAAGCCAAAGTCGAAAATGTGTTGTTTATAGAAGACATGAAGAACAATCTTCTCAGTGTTATCCAAATGTGATAGCAAGGACATATTATTGCATTTCACTCTAAAAAATGTGAAATACGAAAGAAAAAATCAGGAAGATTGTTGCTACAACGCTCAGATATCCCAACAAAGTGTACATTTTGGATGAAATAAGAGGAGAGAAATGTTACATGGGATAGATCGATCAAAGTTGGTTGTGGAATAGAAGAATGGAACATCTTCACTTTGATAATTTGGTAAAAATCAGCAAGAGGGAGGTTGTAAGAGATATGTCACCAATTATAAAACCATCAGATCCTATTTGCAAGCACTGCCAACATGGAAAGAAGACCAAAGTCACTTTCAGTACAAAGGAGCATTCGACCTAAAAGCCTCTGCAGGTAATTCATAATGACCTTTGTGGGCCAACCAGAACCAAGAGTTTGCAATGTAATCATTATTTTATATTATCCATTGATGATTATACTAGAATGGCATGGGTTGGTTTTCTGAAGAAAAAATCAGAAGCATTTAACAGATTTAAGGTGTTTAATGAAATAATTGAAATTGAAACTAATCTTAAAATCTAGTTATGATCATAAAATGGAGGTGAGTTTACCTCAAATTACTTTGAAAATTTTTGTGAGAATCATGGAGTCAAAAGACAGTTCTCAGAAGCTAGAACACCACAACATAATGGTGTTGTAGAGAGAAAAAAAAAATTGTGCAAGAGATGGCGAGGACCATGTTAAATGACTCCAAAGTGTCATATATTTTTTGTAAAGAAGCAATACATACTATTTTCATATCCTAAATAGATTATTAATTAGATCAAATGGTGATAAAACACCATATGAGTTATGTAAAGGTAGACCTGCAAAAATCAATTACTTTAAGGTATTTGGAAGCAAGTGTTACATAAAAATAAATGAAGACAAATTTGGGAAAATTGTATTCTAGAAGGGATGAAAGATTTTTTCTAGGATACTCATATGAAAGTAAGGCCTACAGATGCTACAATTTATGGCTAGGAAAGATAGTAATGAGTGAAAATGTAAAAGTAGATGGAAGGTCACATCTGTCAAATTAGAATTCAAAAGAAACAAAATGCAAAAGAGAAGATTAATATTTGGAAGAAGGACAACATGAAGAGGAACAAGAAGAAGAACAAAAAGAAGGAGAACTGCAAGGGGAGGTCCAGTAAAAAGATGACGAACGAGAGACAAAAAGACGAGACACTAGAACACCTTCAAGGTATATACAAAATAATCATCCTAAAAGTCAAATTCTTGGAAGTAAAAGTGCAGGACCTTGGAAAATGAGAAGAATAAACAATTTTCCTAAGCAAGTTCATTTTACCCTACTATCCATAGTAGAGCCTAACAAGTTTGAAGAAGAAAGCAAAGATGATCATTGGGTTAATGCCATGAATGAAGAATTGGATTATATTGAAAAAAATCAAACCTAGGAACTTGTTCATAGAACCAAGAATAAGAACGCAATATGAACTAAATGGGTCTTCAGGAATAAACAAAATGAGAATGGACAGGTAGTAAGAAACAAAGCAAGACTAATATGCAAAGGATATGCTCAGATTGACATAATTGATTTTGAAGAAACATTTTCCCCTATAGCAATAATGGAGGCTATTAGAATGTTTTTAGCATTTGCTTGCCAAAAATACTTCAAAATTTTATCACATGGATGTCAAGTCTACATTACTAAATGGAAACATAGAATAAGAAGTATATATTGACCAACCTGGAGGATTCCAATTATCATAGGATATAGATTATGTATGAAAACTCAAGAAAGATCTCTATGGGTTGAACCAAGATCCTAGATATTGGTACTCAATACTGGAAAGGCATCCACAACAACAAGGATTTAAAAGAGGAATTGCAGACAACAACATCTACATCAAACTAGAAGATAAGGAAGATGTAATTATTATTGTTTATGTGAATGATATAATTTTTGGAAGTAGCACTAACAAATTGAGTAAAATGTTTCTTGAAGAAATGCATAATGATTTGTAAATATCAATGCTTGAAGAATTATATTTTTTCTTAGGACTACAAATTTCTCAATCCAGCAAAGGTATCTTCATATCCCAAACAAAATAAGGAGATGCTCAAGAAATTCAAAATGGAATATTGCAAGCGAATGAGTACACCCATGATTACATGAAGCAAGTTAAGCAAAGATAATTAACTCATGGAAGTAGAGAAAAAATTGTACAGGTCTATGATTGAAATCTTGTTATATGTGACATCCTCAAGAACAGATGTCATGCAGGTAGTTGGATTTGTTTCAAGGTTTCAATTTGGACCAAAGGAAACTCATGTAAACAGAGTTAAAATAATTTTTAGATATTTGAGGGGTAATTTGGATTACGGATTATGGTATCCAAAAGGTGAATAATTTACATTAGCAACATACACTGATGTTGATTGGATAGGATGTATAGATGAATGAAAAATAACAAGTGGATGTGCGTTCTTCTTAGGAAATTGCTTGGTGTCCTAGTTCAGTAAAAAGAAATTGTCAATCTCTCTGTCTATTGCAGAAGCATAATATATTGCATCAACCTCCAATTGTGCAGAAGTCCTTTGGATGAAGAAATAATTACAAGATATTCAAGTTGAATACAAGCAACCAATTCCCATATTATGTGATAATACCAATTCTATAAGAATTTCAAAGAACCCTGTCATTCATTCAAAAAGAAAAAAACATACCTATCAAGTACCATTTTCTAAGAGAACAAGTTTTCAATCAAGTTGTTAAATTGGATTATGTGACTACAAAAGAACATATTTTCCATCTCTTTACTAAACCTCTTCATAAATAAGATTTAAAGTATCTCAGACATAAATTAGGGGTGGTGTCTATGCCATCCAATCACTAATATCTCATAAAAATACACCCAAGAGGCACTACAGTATGTGAGAAGGGAGTATGATCAGGGGGAGCAGTAGAGAAAGTTGTTTGACTATAGAAACAAAGAATACAAAGTACATTGACAAGGGGAGAAAATATCATTTTCCATTGATGTCAAAGGAGGAGAATATATATAAAAGGAGAGAGTTGGAGAAATCATAAGAGCATCGAGATACATAAGTGTTTACATCAATGAAAAAGGGGGAGATTGTTGAAAAGGTATTGTCATTGATGTCAAAGTGGACATGGTTCTTCTTGATGTTTCCTTTGTGTAGTATGCTCAAGAAGATAGTAAGAAGACTTTGTGTAAATAACGGTGAAGGATATGCAGAAGAAGTGTGTGAACATAGAGAAAGGATGAAGAATATGTTCAAATTAATGACAAGGAAGAACAAGAAAGCATAGAGAGCGTACAAGCTAGAGTCAAAGTATGCAGAAAACAGAAGGGAAAAACCC
Organism: Picea engelmannii; assembly: GCA_009831015.1. Taxonomy (NCBI): domain Eukaryota; kingdom Viridiplantae; phylum Streptophyta; class Pinopsida; order Pinales; family Pinaceae; genus Picea; species Picea engelmannii. The sequence goes on along the minus strand of ML780220.1, from coordinate 627,427 downwards.
CATGTCCATATATCCCACATTCGTTGGGAAAATCATATTTGAAGGGTTTATATTGCAAAATCTCTTTTACATCACTTGAAAGTGAATAGAGGAGCTATTAAACCTTGTCTGCAGAGTAACATTTTGGTATGAAGAACAATGGACACAGAGACAGTTAAATCCTAACTGTTGATTATATAAGATGAATGACCAAGATCAAAGGTTTGAGGCCCATGGTGGGAACTAAAAAAATACTAAGTCCTAAGATGTCGTGGAGTGATGGAGAATCATAAGTATGTGTGAATAAATGAAATAGTCTCGTGGCCTTGCAGTCCTGTCGTGAAATATTGGAAAAATGGTTAAGTATAAAAAAATATATCAAATCATCGATGTCTCAAGAAATGGAGTATGAAGATTGAATCAGTTGGATGGAAAAAACCACAAGAATCAGGGAAATTCTATAGTCCTGCGACCCATAGTGAAATCTCAAAAAGTGTTGAGATGTCTCAGATCAACGAAGAATCAAAGGTGTATAAAGAAGTGAGTGTGAACCCACAGACTAATGAATCCTTGGTGAAAATATCAAAAAATGACTAAGTGTTGATATATCACGGAGCAACGAAGAAATGAGCGTGAACCTGCAACCCCATGGACTCGTGATGAAAATTTGGAAAACCAACTACGTACCAAGAATTGGATGGATATAGATGTCTCAAAAAATGACTAAGTGTTGAGGCTTTATGGATATAGTGAGCATGGAAAAATATTAGGAAGAGGAGAAGAATAAGAGAAAACCTACGAAAAGATCTTGAGTAATTTGAAAATTATGAAGAAATGACTAATTACCAAGAATGAGAGATCGAACAGCCCAAAAGGCAGCCACATGTCAGAGATCTGATGATCCATAAAATTAATGTGTGTCATAGATCGAACAGTCCAGATGACCTACAATTAATTGTTTTGAAATGTGTCGAAGTGTGGGTGAAAAATGAGTGCAAAAGAACTTGGGGGTGTAATTTGTAGTTCATGGAGGTGTGAAGATATTTGGCTTAAACTCGTGAACCTACAATAATTATTCAATGTCTAAGTATTGGTAAAGGACATATCTATGGTCAAGATAAATCTAATATATGCTCGGACAATGACTATGAACCGAAGACCTGTGGTTCCGAAGGAATACATAGATGGTTGAGATTTAATCAAGACAAAATCATGTGATTGTTGTACGTTGTGTTTACATGGTGTGTCTTGATGGAAAATGAAGTAAATCAACAGATGACGTTAAATATGGAAAAAAATCCGACGATAGTTATAAGTCAAGGTCATTATTTGAAAAAATCAAGCATGGAAAGGAAGGGGTTTGGACATACTGTTGGAGCCTGATTTTATGGAAATATAGAACCAATCCCTTATTCTTTGAATATGTTGAAAAATCGTTGGGTAAATACTTTTGTATAGGTATGCTCTCAAATATTTTGAGATGTACATGAGTGAAAAATATGTAACGAATATTAGGAGGTTTGCGAAACCAAATGTGAGAAGAGTAGCAGCAAGAATGAAAGAGGAATGTGTCTGGGCGGTTGGGTGGTGCAAGGAAGTTTAATTGGAAGCATATTTATTTCAAGATATAAGGGTGGTGCAAGGTAGAGGATTGGTATCCTCAACATATCAACAGGTTGGTTGCTAGAATATTGGTGTGTATAGACTGTAAGTTTGTGATTATAATGAGGATTGTCATCCTCAATAGATCAACAGGTTAGTTCCTGAAAGATGGTGTTTGTAGACTGTAAGTTGGTTCTTATAGGGAGGATTGGTGTTACAATAAAAGTTTCTTCAACCATAGAAAGTTTCTCTTAAAATAATTAAGAGCTACATTCTTTACAGGCTTCAAGTTGTGAGGGACACTAATCCCTAAAGTGATCACCCACTTAAAAATTTTAAAGCACCAACTTACAAATTTCAAGACTGTTATTTCTACGAGAGAGATGCAATCCATAAACAAAGGTACCTATGACTCTCTATTAGTCCCATACCTCAACCAAGGACATCACAGAGAGGGAGGTCCAAAGACGAGGAACCATAAGAAACTTGATCCATGCTTCAACACTCCCAAAATAAAGCATAAATAAGTTGATCTAGAAACCATGACCAATCGATACATTATCCCACCGCGACATCTAAAATCTAGAATGGGATGTTCATTAGTAGAAGAGGGTAATACATAGAACATGCTTTGGGGGTGGGTGGGTCTTTTCCATCTTGTCCTTGCTACATGGATGGCGTAGTCCATGCCTCTCACCATTTTCCAAAATGATTTGTATTTTAATGAGGTGCGGTATGAGATAGGGTATAGGTTGGTCATACCTTTTGTTATTGATGTATATTTCCCCCCCATTTTTCTTATTGGTTGAGTTAATGGATTTAATATTAGCCACCACATTGTGCTCACACAGAATATGGAACCACTCCAATGTTCGACAACACTGGTATTAAAATAGAGGACAAACACCTTTAGTAACCACTCAAACAACCAGATCAAAGATCAACACGCTGATGTTTTTGCGTGGTAAAACCCTTGTGGGAAAAGATCCATGACCCCATCCAACGTGGAAACTTGGAGCAATTTATTAATGAAAAATAAAATATTATAGATATATTTACAAGACAGTTTCTCACAATCAATCATTAACAAATCACCCTCCATGCTATTTAAATAGAGATCATGGACCAATTGGGTGTTAAGACACGAATCAATGTATCCATTAAGATTGAGGAGAATATGAAATGTTGGATCGCTCTATGCTGGGAACATATCGTGACCGTCGAATTTCCTAACTACAAATACATAATAAAGAAACACACTAAGAAACACATTTTAACCTAATGATACATTAGACCAAGTTGATATTAACTAACTCCTAAGTGTTTAAATATCCTAACATCCCCCCTTAAGAACAACTTAGGATATGATTGAAGGATTTACAAACGAGACACAATAGGATAAGGAAGGAGGAATTAGAGCCTATCGCCCCTTAATGACAACTTCCTAAACTCCTAACATAGATCGAAGTTTGGAAAAAATAACTTATGTAAGAGACTTTATAAAAATGTCTACAAATTGATCTTCAATAGGGAAAAAGAACACTTCAATAACTCAATCATGAATGCACTTTCTAATGAATTGCATGTGTATATTGATGCATTTGTTGCGTTGGTGTTGAATTGGATCTTTGTTTAGCTTGATGGAACTTTTATTGTCACACCAAAGGGTGGTCATATGTTGCTGCTAGAAGCCAAAATTGAAAGGATTTCCGAAGCCACACAACTTCTTAACTTGCATTAACATATGCTTGATACTATGCTTATGTTGAAGAAATAGTAATATCATGTTGTTTCTCATAGGCCCAAGTAACAAGTTGTAAACCAAGTATTCAAATAGAACCTGCAATGTAATTTTGATCATCAAGTTCGCCAACCCAATCTGAATCAGTGAAACCAACTAATAAAGGAGCCCCCCCAATATATAATTTATCCCGAACTGAAATGTACCCCAGACATACCAAAGTAACATTTGTCAGACAGTTGGCTTAGGTTGATGGATAGTTGGTATGGATTGTTTGTTGTCATTGATGTCAACTATTGGAGAGTGATATTGTAGATTGATGTCAACCCTTGGAGAAAGTACGACAGCGAAGCCCGGTAGCACAAAGGTTTGGGTAATCGACCAAAGTTTATTTGAAGTAAAGATGAATAATTATTGTCTTTTCATGGTTGATAAGAAGTACATATGGATGAACTCCAAAGTGGTCTCCTTATGGTGAAATCCCTCACAGGAAGACACTTTGTAGATTGAGTTATCCTAAGAAGTATGGTTAGAGAACCCATGCTTAATTGTGGAATAATGAGATGAAGGTTAGTGAATTTTTCATTGAAACTATCCTATATGGATATTTCTTGTCATTCCATTTCCGGTGGTATGTGGAACGTCACATAACTCCTCACGGTTAGAGAGTTATGGCCATGAGAAGTTGGAGACCCCATGTTTGGGTAATGGACCCAAGTTTGTTTGATGGATAATGGTATGTGTTTTGACATATTTTTAGGTAATACTATTCTATATTTATAGTAAATTTCATTCCATTTCTGGTGGTATTTGGAACATCACATAACTCCTCACTGTTTGAGAGTTACGGCCTTACGAAGTTGGAGGACCCTCATATGTCGTCTAGAAGCCCAAAAAGGTCAAAGTAGTCAAAGTGGTTTAAGATATTTTAGAAGGTAAATAATAAAGTGAAGTGATGAGTGTAATATGATTCAAAGTGAATACAAAATAAATTATTTAAATCATAAATTTAATGGAGAAATTAGAAGTGGGTTAACCCTAAAATAAGGAAAGTGGGTAAAGTGACTTAGAAAATGTCTTTAAGGAAACTACTTGGAGAGTATAAATAAGAGGCAATGCTCTCTCATTTAAGAAACACTTGAGCATATTGAATACATATAGGTTTCTAAGGTAACCAAAGGATATCTAAGCCAAAATTACGAGGAAAGTGAAGAAAAAAAGGCTGCAATTCAAGGAAGGATAAATTCTTTTGATGATGCTTTCTAAGGTATGTTTTTTTTTTTTTTTTCAGGTCATCTCCTTATTTTCGCAATAACGTTTTTGCTAGAATGATTCAGACCATGAAATTGATATTCCATTGAGGAAACATATCCAAGTATTTGTGGTAAAACAATTCATCTTGTGGGTCATTGTATTTTTGGAGTTACACTCCGTGGAAAATAAGGTTTGTGGCTAGTCTTGAAACTAGTCAAAAACAAGTGTTTCGGGTAAAAACGTCATAAATTATTCATAATAGATCCAAATTCAGTAAGACCAAATGTGTTGGTTAGAGTATAGTATGTAGTATGTTTTGTAATATTTTCATATCATTTCAACAAATATTCCATGTGGGGCATGTTCTACAAGGTCTCTCTCTAGAATAAGCCAGAATTCAACAAGGTGTGTCATTTTTTCTATAAATCTTTTTCTGAGAGGTTACAAGTAGTGAAACTTGGATAAATTGCACAAAAAACACTGAAGAACATTGTTTATCAGTTTCAAATATTTATTCATTACAGGTACAAAGTTATGATTATTTCAAGTGAGGGTTGTTGACTAATCCAAAACTAGGCATGTGAGACTAAATAAACGTTTGATGAAAATGATAGTCTCTTGTTGTTAAAGTTAAGGAAGGTTTGCAGGAATGTGATCATATACACCAGGTCTATTACAGAGTTAAAAATCATATTTGTATGATGAAATTGATGAGGTATTTTGGTTGAGGTACATGTCGGGTACATGGTCGAGACAAGTAGTTGATGAGTTGACACATACATGAGGTGTATAGTTGATGATGTTGGTACATATTGATGAGTCATAGTTGATGAGTATTTGATACATGATTGGTACATACATGGTACAGTTTGAGGTATAGGTTGGTGCATGGTTGATGCACTTGTTTATGGTACAGGCTGATTACAGGTTGGTGCATGGTTGATGCACTTGTTTATGGTACAGGTTGATTACAGGTTGGTTGGTACAGGTTGGTGCATGGTTGATGCACTTGTTTATGGTACAGGTTGATTATATGTTGAGGTACAGGTTGGTGCATGGTTGATGCACTTGTTTATGGTACAGGTTGATTACAGGTTGGTTGGTACAGGTTGGTGCATGGTTGATGCACTTGTTTATGGTACACGTTGATTATAGGTTGAGGTACAGGTTGATGCATGGTACATGTTGTTTGGTACAGGTTTATAGCAATATATCTCACAGTGATAGTGTGACAATGGTTCCATCATTCTAATTCTACTTCAGTGCGGTTGGATGGGGAAAGGACAGGTGGTTGTAGCCACCTTTCGGTTGTAGCTTGAGAACATAGGGGGTTGTAGCCTCCTTCTGGTTGTAGCCAGAGAATTGGGGAGTTGGATCTTCCCTCAGGTTGTAGCCTAAGAAAATAGGGGGCTGGAGCCTCCTTCCAGTTGCAGATGGAAAACAAAGGAAGTTGGTGCTTCCAATGAATGTAATTCTTCAAGACATATAAGAAAAAACATTATGTGGTTTTTTTCCGCTTTGGGTTTCCACGTAAAACACTGGTGTATTGTGTATGTGTATGATTGTTCATTTGTTCATTTCTTATTTAATTTGTAGTTATTGGATGATAATGCTACATTGATATAACACTTGGATTATATGGTTAAAAATTATTAAATTTCTCTATTACTGATTCACCCCCCCTCTTAGTAATCCAACAATTGGTATCAGAGCGAGGCTCTTTCACGAAATATTTTAACCACTGGAAGGAGTTCATGGATTATTCTGAGAATGGAGTACCAATGTTTAATGGTTAGAATGGTTTTAATTATGAGATATGGAGTAGAAGGAAGGAATTATTTTTACAGGCACAGGGACATTATATTTGGCTATCAGTTGTTACAGGATATGATAGTTCAAAAAGGGAAAAGACTGCAGCCAAGAAGGAATTGAAGAAGAATAACAAAATAGCAATAGATTTCATCTGGGAAGGTTTACCTAAACTGGTAAGAGAAAAGGTTGGTAAATTTTCATCATCCAAAGAACTTTGGGATAAGTTACATGACATATATTTTTCACCCATTGTAGATTCAGAAAATGCCAAAGAAGATGCAGATACAAAACAAGAAGAAATATGTTCATCATGTCAGACAGATTCAGAAGAGGAAGAGTATGATGAAGCATAAGTTGACTACAGAGAAAAATTGATCAGTGCAATTAAATATCTAAGGAAATAAAGGGAAGAAAACAAGTCATCCAAGAAAGAACTAATGAAGCAAAAGAAAAGTGTTCAAGGTTTCGAAAAGGATCAACAAGTCATCAATAATTTAAGAGCTCAACTATAAGAGGCCAGAAGAATTGAAGAAACTATAAAATATCAAAAGAAATGTTTAGAAGCCAACATAGAAGCACAAAATGAAGAAGCATAAAAGAGAGAAAAGATATTGATGGATCATCTCAAGGAAAGAACCAATGACTTAAACCAACTTGAGGAAGAGTTTGGTCAAGAAGAGAAAAGACTAGAAGAAGAAATAATTAGATTGAAAATCCAACTTGAAGAAGCAAAGAGAACATAAGAGGTCATGAAGTCTCAAATAATGAAGAAAGAAGAAGAGGTTGGGAATCTTGAAGAAGAAGTTGTCACACTAAGAGTCAAAATCGTCAAGCTCAACAAGAACGTTGAAGAGACAGAAACATCCACATTAGTTGTAGAGAATGAAGAGAAGCACTCTACGTTGCTAGAAAAGAAGAATGACGAAAATAGAAAGAGTTATGCAGAAGCACTTAAGGGAAGGAATCATGGTCAACCAGAATCTAAGAAAACTATTGAAGATACATCTTCAAGAATACCATCCATGTTCAAGCCACAAAGAAGCTTCAATCATGATCATGACCAGTCAAGGAAAAAATTTAGAAGGACTACGCCACAAAGAAGATCATTCACTCCCAGGTATGAAAATTTGTTTTATGGTCATTGTTTTTATTGTACTAACTGTTAGGGGTCCTATAATTATAGGTGAGTCGATACTTCGACTGCTGATTTGTCATCTCCCTCGTGATGATGAAAGTCTGGCCCAGGTGATTCCGCTTCCTCCCTCCATTCTTGTCGCTCATTTCTCCATCACCCTGCTGCATCCTTCATACACACGGCGCCCACACTCCCTTGTCCTGTTG
>ML780220.1:590016-614643 GCA_009831015.1 Picea engelmannii | reverse complement strand
ATAAAATATTAAAAACAAAAATAAAATAAACAAACTTAATCCTAAGTCTAAACCCCTACGTGCCCTCTACCCCACCTACCCCACTCATCCTCCCTCACGTCATTCCCCACCATCCCCACCTCACTTTCCACTCAACCCACGTATGTCACTCCCCACTACATACACTCCCACCTACACATAAACTCCATGCATATTTTATACCCCGTACCCCCTTATCCACTAACCACGAGAATAATCAACGCGCACGAATAATTCCGGAGGCCCCCCCACCTTCCGGAATTTAACCAAGGGGGGGGGGTCCGGAATTTAAATTAAACCCCTTGCAAATATGAATGGACCTGGAGTGAGCACCGATATCAACGTCCTGGGTTCAATTCCAGACCCCCCCGGGCGGTCTGCGTTTAACGAGGGGGGGGGGGTCCGGAATTTTTTCCCGCCAAAAAACCATTTTCCCCCATTTTTGCCAATTTCGACTGTTTTACCTTGTCATCTTCCAAACCGATTTCTGAGCAAACGGAGGCGGATTTTAGAAATCCGAGAGAGGTTTTTGGTCAGCACAGGATGAGGAACAAAAACCTCTCCCAGTTTTTCCAACGGCATCACGAGCAGAGAGATTCGAAGGAATCTTCGAGGCCTATTTTTCCAGATTTTCCATTTTCCGTTTCAGTCCCGATTTTGCAGGAGCTGCCACGGCCAGCTGGAGATGAATTTTGTGAAACCGAAAGAGGTTTTTGTCCGAAACATATCCATCTACAATAAAATATTTCATTTTTCTCCCAGGTGTCATCATTGAGGATAAAATCACGTCCGAGCGGACCCATGTTTCGCAGAAAAACGGTCCATTTCTCATAACAGAAAACTCCGAATTTGGTGGGAGTGGTGGCTATTCTTGGCTGAGGCGGTTGAACCGACTCTCGAAACTTGAGGAGGAGAGCTATACTATTTATTGATATGATTTTGATGTAAAAGGGTTGGATCTTCACGCCCTAGAGCTATCAAGCTGTAACATTTTTTTTGAATAGATCTGCCATTAATGAAAGAGGCACTTTACAGGATTCTTGCGTATGCTCACTGGTGATGTGATTCTCTGAGTTAATGTTTTCTCTCTCTGTAACCACTGTGTTTTCCGAATCTAATCTTTATGAATAGCGTTATGTCTCAGGATTTATCTCTGATACCCTGTTTCCAATTCTAAAGATTTGAATGTTTATCTTCTAAATATCTTCAATTAAGAGATTCTTAAGTGCTTGTTAGTTGGAGTTATTTTCCTTGCCTTTCTTCTGTCCATCATTTAAGCTGCAAAAGATCGATTGAGTGTATTATCTCGCCCTGTGGAAGTCATCCTACCTAGTTTTTGGCCATATTTCATTCCTAATTAATTGCATACCCCATAGCCCAACGGATGTGTAAGCTGTCTCAACCAATTTATAAAACCTCTTACAACAAAACACACCTGTTATTTTTACCTAGCCTAATATCTGAGATTAAACAAAGCTAAATCATATAGAGAGATCCCTCTCTGAAGCTGGAAGGGCTAGATCCCAGCTTTAAAAGCGGTTTTGATGTTGCCTCTGTAACTGCCTCTCAGCCTTGGGCAAATTACAGAGTGCTAACACTAACTTTGGACATAAGGTTGCAGATTGCAGGGATTATGAAAGAAATGTTCAAGCACACCGTGCCTATGTGGTCGCATGTAACATTGAGTGTTACAAATGTCATAACTATGGACACATAGCCAGTGATTATAGAAGCAATATCGATACTTTCATGAAAGAGAATACCGATATCATATATAAGAAAGTATGGATAAGAAAACAGGAAGAACAGGTGAACAAAGACCAGGTACCATAGATAGCAAGATTGGAAATAAAACGAGATGAAGAAAATTCTACAGAGAAAAGGAAAGATGTCAAATACAAAAGGTTTGGAAAATAATTGAAAGAAAGGAAGGACAGGTAAATAAGGAACAGGTTCAAGAGATTGTACTTTTAGGCATTGTAGTGAAAGATGAATCCACAGATAGAAAGAAATAAGTCATATCTCAGAGAGATAATGAATCTACCAATGAAGATGATGATGAATCTACCAATGAAGATGATGATGAATACACATTAGAGCATGAATTTTTTTGATCCATCCGTCTTAGAGACTCCCAAGTAATATGAATATTATATAGGGGGAGTCTATGCGATAGCTGTGACAGATCAAAGAACCATCCTTCGAGCAACTTGCAGAGTTTGAGAAGACAGATTCAGAGAAATCAGTTAGCAGAAGTACAATTTGATAGATTAATCAAGACTTCATGATAGTATAGTGATAAATGGGTCAACATTATGGACAATTGCACAAGTAGAGTCTTGGACAATATGGACAGAGATGGATTCGTAAGAACACTTAGTAGGTTTGGATAGATATATGATAGTGGATGACAGAATGGATTCATAGATTGGTTCATATATTGATTCAAATAAAAATGAACATTATCAGAATGGATGATAATTACACAGGAAATGGCTCGAACAATGGTAACGGATTCCAAATTGACAGATATTTTTTGGACACATGCAGTGCATACATCAGTTCACATTCAAAACAAAGTGATTCTCATAAACAACAATGAAAAAACTCCCTACGAACTATGGAAAGGAAGCACAAACAACAACCTCTACATCAAGGTAACTCAAGGTAATATTTTATTAATTGAAATTTATGTTGACGATAATGTGTTGGAAGTACTAATGATAGGTTAAGACAGAAATTTGCAAAGGATATGCAGAATGAATTTGAAATGTCATTACTTGGAGGACTATCCTTCTTTTTGGGTCTTCATATATGTCAAAGAAACCAAGAAATTTTTATTTCTCAAACTAAGTATATCAGAGAAATGCTAAAGAGGTCTAGAATGGAAGATGGAAAACCAGTTACCACTCCTATGCAAACCAATTGCAAGTTGAGAAAATATAATGATTCAAAGTCTACAGACCAGAGGCAATACAGGTCAATGATTGGTAGCTTACTATATGTGACAACATCCAGACTAGATGTAATGTAGGCAGTTGGACAGGTGGCACGATTTCAAGAAGCACCAAAGGAATCACATGTATTAGCAGTGAAGAGGATTTTCAAATATCTCAAAGGAACATAAGAGTTTGGATTATGGTATCCAAAAGGAAAGGATTTATCACTTATTTCCTACACATATGCGAATTGGGTAGGTTGTATTGATGACCGACGAAGCACTAGTGGAGAAACGTTCTACTTGGGTGAGTGTTTAGTATCATGGATAAGCAAGAAACAATCATCAATATCTTTATCTATAGATGAGGCAGAGTATATTGCAGAAACATCATGTTGTACACAGGCTCTTTGGATGAACCAAACTCTGACAGATATACAAGTTGAGTATGATGAGCCCATTCCAATCTATTGTGATAATACATGCACCATCAATATCTCAAAAAAACCGGTGATAAACTCCAAGACGAAGCACATTCCAATCAAGTATGACTTTCTACAAGAACAAATTGAAGAGAAGAACATCAGAGTTGAATATGTGGGAATAAAAGAACAAGTGGCATACATATTTACAAAACCACTTCCATGGGAAGCCCTTGAGTATCTTTGCTAGAGACTAGGAGTAATTTCTACTCCAAAATGAATAATTTTGAATGCTTATCTTATATGTCTTAGATGTACATAAGGAAGCACCATAAATAGGACAAAGGGGGATGGATTCATCATATGCAGAGGATAGAGGCATGGTTCCAGGGGGATAAATGGTCACATATATGCAGAGGACAGAGGCATGGTTCCAGGGGGAGCATGAGCGATATGACTTCAGAGTGACACCCTTTATAAAAGGGGGAGATATTACTCATATGAAGGGAAAGAGAATAATTAGAGGATTATAAACACAAAGAAAAATCAAAGGCATGTAGACAGGGGGAGCAACACCAAAGGGAGATACCCTTTTCCATTGATGTCAAAGGGGGAGAGATAGAAACATTGATAAAGAGTATAAGCATGAATGTTATCGTGACTAAGTGTTGCCATCAATGTTGGTGTTTCCATCAATGCCAAAGGGGGAGATTGTCAAACAATTGGTGTAGGTTGATGGATAGTTGGTATGGATTGTTGGTTTTCATTGATGTCAAATATTGAAGAGTGATATTGTAGATTGATTTCAACCCTTAGTGATTGATGTCAACCCTTGGAGAAAGTACAACAGTCAAGCCCGGTAGCACAAAGGTTTGGGTAATGGACCCAAGTTTATTTGATGTAAAGATGAATCATTATTGTCTTGTCATGGTTGACAAGAAGTATAGATGGATGAACTCCAAAGTGGTCCCCTTATGGTGAAATCCCTCACGGGAAGATGCTTTGTGGATTGAGTTATCCTAAGAATTACGGTTAGAGAACCCATGCTTAATTGTGAAATAATGAGATGAAGATTAGTGAATTTTTCAGTGAAAATATCCTAGATGGATATTTCTTTTCATTCCATTTCTAGTGGTATGTGGAACATCACATAACTCCTCACGGTTAGAGAGTTATGGCCATGAGAAGTTGGAGACCTCAGGTTTGGGTAATGGACCCAAGTTTGTTTGATCGATAATGGTATGAGTTTTGATATTATTTTAGGTAATACTATTCTATATAGATATTACATGTCATTCCATTTCTAGTGGTATGTGGAACGTCACATAACTCCTCACGGTTTGAGAGTTATGGCCTTACGAAGTTGGAGGACCCTCATATGTCATCTAGAAGCCCCAAAAGGTCAAAGTAGTCAAAGTCGTTTAAGAGATTTTAGAAGGTAAATAATAAAGTGAAGTGATGAGTGTACTATAATTCAAAGTGAATACAAAATAAATTATTTAAATAATAAATTTAATGGAGAAATAAAAAGTGGGTTAACCCTAAAATAAGGAAAGTGGGTAAAGTGACCTAGAAAATGTTTTTAAGGAAACTACTTGGAGAGTATAAATAAGAGGAAAGACCCTCTCATTTAAGACACACTTGAGAATATTGAATACCTATATGTGTCTGAGGTAACCAAAGGATATATAAGCTATAATTATGAGGAAAGTGAATAAAAGAAGGCCGGAATTCAAGGAAGGATAAATTCTTTTGATGATGCTTTCTAAGGTATGTTTTTTTCAGGTCATCTCACCATTTTCGCAATAAATTTTTTTCTAGAATGATTTAGACCGTGAAATTGCTATTCCATTGAGGAAACATATCCAAGTATCTATGGTAAAACATTCATCTTGTGGGTCGTTTCATTTTTGGATTTACACTCCGTGGAAAATAGGGCTTGTGGCTAGTCCTGAAACTAATAAAAAACAAGTGTTTCAGGTAAAAATGTCATAAATTATTCATAACAGATCCAAATTTAGTAAGACCAAATGAATTGGTTATAGTATAGTCCATAGTATTCCATGTAATAGTTTCATATCATTTCAACAAATATTCCATGCGGGGAACGCTCTACAAGGTCGCTCTCTAGAATAAGACAGAATTCAACAAGGTGTGTCATTTTTTCTATAAATCTTTTTCTGAGAGTTCCAAGTAGTGAAACCTCTAGAAATTGCATAAAAACCACTGAAGAACATTTTGTATCAGTTTCAAATATTTATTCATTACAGGTACAAAGTTTTGATTATTTCAAGTCGGGGTTGTTGACTAATCCAAAACTAGGCATGTGAGACTAAAGAAACGTTTGATAAAAATGCTAGTCTCTTGTTGTTAGAGTTAAGGTTTGCAAGAATGTGATCATATACACCAGGTCTGTTACAGAGTTACAAATCAGATTTGGATGATGAAATTGGTGAGGGATTTTGGTTGAGGTACATGTCGGGTACATGGTTGAGACAAGTAGTTGATGAGTTGGCACATACATGAGGTGTATAGTTGATGACGTTGGTACATATTGATGAGTCATAGTTGATGCGTAGTTGATACATGATTGGTAAATACATGGTACAAGTTGATTACAGGTTGAGGTATAGGTTGGTGCATGGTTGATGCACTTTCTTATGGTACAGGTTGATTACAGGTTGGTTGGTACAACTTGGTGCATGGTTGATGCACTTGTTTATGGTACAGGTTGATTACAGGTTGAGGTATAGGTTGGTGCATGGTTGATTCACTTGTTTATGGTACAGGTTGAACAGGTTGGTTGGTATAGGTTGGTGCATGGTTGATGCACTTTTTTATGGTACAGGTTGATTACAGGTTGAGGTACAGGTTGATGTATGGTTGATGCATGGTATAGGTTGATTACAGGTTGAGGTACATGTTGGTGCATGGTTGATGCACTTGTTTATGGTACAGGTTGATTATAGGTTGGTTGGTACAGGTTGATTATAGGTTGGTTGGTACAGGTTGGCACATTGTTGTTGCACTTGTTTATGGTACAGGTTGATTGACACAGGTTTACAATGGTATATCTCACAGTTATAGTGTGACAGTGGTTCCATCATTCTACTTCTACTTCAGGGTGGTTGGACGAGGCAAGGATAAGTGGTTGTAGCCACCTTTCAGTTGTAGCCTCCTTCTAGTTGTATCCAGAGAATTGGGGAGTTGGAGCTTCCCTCAGGTTGTAGCCTAAGAAACTAGGGGGTTGGAGCCTCTTTCCAGTTGCAGTTGGAAAATAAAGGAAGTTGGTGCTTCCAATGAATGTAATTCTTCAAGACATATAAGAAAAAGAATTATGTGGTTTTCTCCCTCTTTGGGTTTCCACGTAAAACACTGGTGTATTGTGTATGTGTATGACTGTTCATTTCTTATTTAATTTGTAGTTATTGGATGATAATGTTACATTGATATAACACTTGGATTTTATGGTTAAAAAGGATTAAATTTCTCTATTACTGATTCACCTCCCCTCTCAATAATCCAACATTTTAGCTACTTTCCAATGGATCTCATGGGGTGATTGCATATATTGGAAAATAATACCAATAGAAAAATAAATATCAGGATGGGTATGAGTCAAATATAATAGGATACCAAGTGACTGATGACACAAGGTGGAATCAACTTCATGAGAACTACAAGTGGAAACACGTTTGACTCCGAACTAGAAGGGAGAAGGGGTTGGTTTAGAATAATCCATGTGAAAGCAGTGAAGAAGGCCACAAATATTCTGATACTGGGAAAGCAAGATTCCTTCTTTAGTTTACAATATTTGAAGGCCAAGGAAATAGTGAAAATATCCTAAGTCAGTCATTTCAAAATTCCTCTTAAGGTTGGTTTTCACATGGTTGAAAAGTTTAGGGTCAATACCAATGGGGATAATATCATCAACATAAAGAATAATGATTATGAGATGGCTTCCTACTTTCTTGGTATACTAGACATTAGGATCATAATGACATCTAAAAACGATGGTGTTAAGAAGAAAGTTGTCCATTTTGGCATACCAAGCTCGAGGAGCTTGTTTAAGACCATAAAGGGATTTCTTAAGGAGGCAAACAAGGTTGGAGTCATTATGGACATAGCCAGGCAGTTGTTCCATGTATATTTATTCTTACAAATCCCCATACAATAATGAATATTTAACATCCATTTGATGGACCTCCCATTTATGTAAGGTGGCAAGGGAAAGAACAAGGTGGATGGAATTAATTTTGGAAATGAGGGAAAAGGTTTCATGATAATAAATTCCTTCAAATTGAGAGAACCCTTTGGCATCTAATCGAGCCTTGTTTGTTTCAACACTTCCATCCGATGCATACTTAGTTATGTACACCCATTTACATCTGACAAGTTTTCTTCCTTTCAAAAGAGGTACAAGATCCCAATTATAGTTCACCATTAAAGAGAGATACTCTTCATTTATTGATGTGTCCCAATATGGATGACCAGAAGCTTCTACAAATGTTTATGGATCATGAGTCTCTAAAACTTGATCCAAAAGAGAAGAGGCTTTCTAGAACCATGAATGTATCTGACATTGATATGAAGGATGAATGAAAATATCAACAACTGCTTCTCGAGTTGAATGGAATCATCTGGGAAGATATGGTTTTGTTGCAAGTTCATGTTCAATGGAATCATCTGAAGGAAGGTGAGCAGGCGAATATGTATTTTATCCTCATTGTCATCATTTGAAGAAGAAGAAACCAAAATAGGAATAGAAGATGGCACAAATGTCGAAGATAGATAATGTGCCAAAGAAGGCACAAATGTCGAAGATAGATAATGTGCCAAAGAAGGCACAAATGTCGAAGATAGATATTGTGCCAAAGAAGGCACAAATGTCGAATTAGGTTCACATGACAACACATTTTCATTAAATTTAACATCGCTTCTAATAGTAATTTCATTAGAATGAGATTGAACAAGTTTGTAACCTTTGACATCTTCATAATATCCAACAAAAATCCAGTTCTCACTTTTCGGTTATAAATATTTCCTTTTCTCATCGAGAATGTGAGCCCATCCTACACTACCAAATACACCGAAGTCGCTTACATATGGTTTAATTTTATTCCATGCTTCTTCCAATGTTATATTTTTCAGATCCTTTGTGGGAGTGAGATTTTCTATGTATTTTGGATACTTAATTCCTTTCGCCCAATAATTAAGAATTAATCCCTTAGATTGGATCATACAAGTAGCCATTTATTTTAATGTGTCATTCTTTCTCTCAAAAACACCATTTTTTTGTGGTGTATATGGAACAATGCATTGCATTTGGATGCCCTATGTAATGCAACAAATTGTAAAAAAAAATTCACATATTCGGCTCCATTATGCATTATTAACCTTTGAAGTTGATGTCTAGATTGTTTTTCTACAAGGGCCTTGTAGGAAAAAAAACTTGTCAAACACTTCACTCGTAAGTTTTAAGAAGTAAACCAAAGTGCATTTCGAGAAGTCATCAATGAAAGTTAAGAAATATGTGCACCCAGAAAAACAAGGACAAGAAAGAAAACCACACAAGTCACTATGAACAAGCTGAAAATAGGTCAAAGTGTGTCAAGAGGCACCTTTGTCAAAAACATCTCAATGATGTTTACCGAGAACACAACCGACACAAACACCATCTCCCCAAGAAACAAGAGGAAGACCAATCACCATGTGTTGATTACATAGTTGTTTCAATGAGTGATAATTTAGATGAACAAATTGTTCATGCCAAAGTTTTCTCAAGTCATTTCTATGACCAACAAAAACTAATGGAAAAGATGATGACCAAAAGTTTTCAAACTTATACAACCTGGTAATATCATCAAAATTTCCAGTTGTGAAGATATGCTTAGGATATTTTAAATAGTTAATTACAACTTGGTGAGGCGAAAAATCTACGGTTTTACCTTCACCTAACGGAGTGATCTTATATATTGATATAAGGTTGCACGAAAGACTTGGAACACATAATATATCATTGAAATGACCATTATATACCTGAAGTTTTCCACACCCTACAACACTAAGAGATATAGTATCACCAACAAATATTTTCTTGGTGTTACATTCATTTAGAGAAGAAAATATGGCGTTATCCTTATCCATATCATAAGATGCTCTATAATCAGTAAGCCACTCATCATAAGAAGAAGTAGAAGTTGCATTTAAGGAGAAATTAGAAGAAAAAAGTGCATTTCCATGAGAAGAAGAAGAAGAAGAAGAAGAAGAAGAAGAAAAATCAACATTGATGTTGTGCTTTTTCATCATTTCTTCTAATGATTCCATCTTCTTAAAAAATTTGGACTTCACATGACCATATTTCCCACAAAAGTTGCAATGTATGTTATTCTTCTTATTTTTTTTTATTTTTTCTCCTTTGTCACCATTAGGAAAGGAAGTTGGATGAGAGGGTTTGGGACCCTTGTTTTTCTTGTTGTTGTGATGAGGATGTTTATTCTTGGGATTCTTCGATTCATCTTTTTGTTGGGATTATTTCGATTCACTCCAAGTTTCACAAGTTTATCTTTCTCTCTAATCAAATAATTAACAAAATACTCAAGAGTGGGATCTTGGTAGGCACTTGTTAGAGCATATCTAGTGACATAAAAGGTAGATACAAAGACATAATATGCACTGCCAATATTAGGAAGAATAATATATATGTATCTGTTATCACATAGAATTGCAAGGGTCAAAATATTTTCAATTCTGATTTTGAGTCATAGGTTTTCTTAGGTTTTAGTTTATTATGCCCCTTTGCTATAGTCTTTTTCCAAATTTTGATTTAAATAAGATAAGGTTCGTTTTGGATTTGGTCTAGAGTCCTTGGGTTATGTCTTGTTATCATAACAAGTCGAATAAAGATTCATGATTCACATATTTGAAATTCGCCATCATCACCTTGACATGTCACACCTCCAAGTTGTACACAAGACCACCCCCCCCCCCCTTTGTCACCTTTCACCTGCTTAGATGTTAAATCAAATTTGATCTGTGCACTGCCAACTCACTAGGAGAGTTCGCAATGCATTCAAAGGTACTCCATGCTTTCATTTCCATCATAGCATTTATGGATTATGTCAAAGAAGATCTCATTGTTTTCAACGCTGATATTTTAAACAAATGTCTAGGGATTATGTCATAAATGTTTCTAACCATTTTTTGTAAGTGTGAAAATCGAATTTGAGCTCGACGTTGTGAACCTAGTGCTACAGACGGGTGTTGAAAAATTGGTGATGCAAATTGGTTGAATAGGAGAGTTGGATGTTGGACTACTTGTAGAGATTCATTTTCAAACTTAACGACATCAACATAAAAAACCATTCTACTAGGTACTCTATGAGAATTTACACGTTATCTAAAGGCTGAAGGAGAGGTTTTTTGTTGATCTTAGCCCTTGACACTGTGAACTATTTTATTCTATTGTTGCACACTTTCAAACCCATTTCCTTCATGCTTTGAACCTTGATCTTTAAACCTCATCACCTTTAATACCTCATCTAGCCTTCTCACTAATTAGAATTCATTTTCTTCTCTGATATTTCCCAGTGTTGTGAACTCTTTGTTCGAGCGCTCCGAACCCCCTATTCCAGTTTTGTTGAAAATATTTCCTCTGCATACTTGACAAGATCAAATTCAAAGGAGTGACTCTACACCCTTTTCATCTTGGATTTTTGATTGATCAACTGTCAGATTAGGTTTAAATATTACAAGCATTTTTTCATGTTGCTAAAGGATACTCGTATCCCCCCCACACAACCAACATCACAACCTCCCACTCTCCTCCTCTTCACTGTCATTCACCCCCCTCTTCTTCACTTCCATTCGACCTCCACCCTCTTTTCCCCACCATTATGCAATAGATTAGGTTATATTAGAAAAATAGTGGAGAGAAAAATACAAATCTCTAGCAAGAGACTAGTTTATATTAAAAAATAACTTCTTCCTACATTTTATTGCACAAAAGAAAAAGGTGGTTTTGCTAAACTCACCCGATTACAATAGTTTGATACAGTGGAATAAGATTTTCAAGTTTTACATGTGTTAGCCACTCGTGTACCTAATATATCAGAATATTGGCTAATGCAAATAGCTTTATCATGATTGAAGGAAAATATCTGAAATGAGCTCGAACTACTTGAAATTAGAGATATCGAGCAAGTTCGTCAGAAGGATAAAATCACTAAAAATAAACTTAAAATATATCAAAAGACAACATGGCACTCACTCAAATACTCTAGATCCAAATACATTCCCCCTCACAAAAGGACACCGCCACCATACACAAGACAATATAAGGTTAAGGACCGATGTTTTAAATGTAACACATCTAATTTGAAACAGGGCCATAAGTGCAAAGAAAAAAAACAAATTTCATTGCGAAATAGACAAGAGTGGCAATGACAAGGATGAATAAGTAGGGGACATATCTTCATCCAATGAAGAAACAAATAATGAAGACTCACAAAATCTCCATGAGTTAGGGAATCAAAACGCAAATTTGACACTCTCTATTGCTGCAATTTCGGGTATTTCTCAGCCCCAAACTCTGAAAGTTTATGGCTATCTTAAGAAAACTAAAGTAATAGTGATCATTGAAAGTGGAAGTTCACATAAATTTATAGATACAAAGATAGAAAAGAAATTAAACATATTCATTCATCCTACCTTTGAACTTCAAGTCTCCATCCTAGAAAATAGGACTACGTCATGTGATGGGAAATGCCACAAGGTAGAAATATCCATGAGTGACTACAAATTAAAATCCCCCATTTATGTTATGCCAATCAAAGGGGTAGATATTGTCTTGGGGGGCCAGTGGCTAGCCACACTTGGTACCATTGGATTGATATTACAAGATAAATTTATAAGGTTTTATCAAAATGGGGAAAAGTACAAATTACATGGAATTAACTGTCCTCCCCCACAAATAGTCTCATCCAATAGAATGGAAAAAATTATTAAAAAGGGAGCCCATGCTTATTTCTTACACTACTATGGAATAAAGGGTACTACTAAAGAGGACCGAATTCTTGGAAAATATAACACCATTTTTCAGGAACTTCCTCATTGGATTCTTCCACCTCGTTCTAGAGATCACATCATAGAATTAATCCCTAGTTCCACACCAATTAGAAAAAAATATTGTAGATAGTCACACCAACATAAGACAGAAATCGAGCACTTGGTTCAAGAATTATTATACTATGGTGTTATTACACAAAGAAAAAGTCCTTTCTCAACTCTAGTCATACTTGGTCATACATGGTATATTTCCATGAAATTGCTATACAATTTTTGTGATTTGTATAGCAAGTGTGTCACAAGATTTGTACAGGTCGTCGCAATTGCGACGAAAACAGGGTATATTTCCACGAAATTGCTATACAATTTTTCGTGATTTGTATAGAAAGTGTGTCGCAAGATTTCTATGGTGTGTTGAAATTGCGACGACAACAATTTATTTAAAAAAATTAATTAAAATTTAATTTTTGAGCAAAAAAAATCAAAAAATTATTTTTGAGCAAAACAAATAAAATTTTATTTTTGAGCCAATTATAGAAGGTGCTATGATTGCACACTAAAAAGGTCATCCAAGTGAAGTTGTTGGTTGGTTGGTTGAGTCAGTTGACTTAACTGACTGTTCAAACTGACTATCTTCTTAAAACAATTACACAATTATATCAAAAAACAATACTCTAACTTAGATTTACATATTTAACATCTCCCTGGCGTCGAAGCCTTCTTTGTCCTAAAAAGGTGAGGAAAAATAAATACTCAAAACTTCCAAAGAAATTGTTTCGTTGTTGTTCAAATAAACTCTGATGGCCTTATATATGATATTATATTATTTTTCTATATTTAATCATGGGTTATACAGTTTAATATGGTGCCATTAAATACCTTCTTAAAAACACACGCTTGAGGTGTTTCTAGCTAAATTTCTCATTTTATCACTTAAAATATCACCAAAGGAAATTCCTACCCTGCGAGGGAGACATTGAGGAAATAGATAGGGAATTCGCCCACTATCACCGTAGTGCCCTTGCCTCTACATTTCTAGGCCATGGTTTCTAACATAAGGGGGGTTATCCAAGGGGGTTAATACTAATTCCTATCTTTGCATTTCTAGATAGGTGAGGATAATGTGGTCACCTAGTCCATGCCTAAAAAAGCATGCAAAATCTCATGGAGCTCAAAAATGTTGCTCCGTTAGGATTTTATGCCCTGAGGATGAATTGCCAAGAGTCCCTGAAATGGTTTGGGATGCGACTTGCAACTGGGCATAAAATGAAAACCGAGACTCAAATGAGGAACTGTTGACGCCGATGGATTCTTGGGATAGAATTTCACCTAGAGAACCCCTCACTCCCGAGTGCCATGCCTCAGAAATTGCTTTACTCATTGATTTCGAGAACTAGTATTTTTCTCAGTTTGAAGCAAACCAACATTTGGATTAAGGGGTCCAATTTATGAAACCGTGCCTCAAGAGAGGATGGAAAATATAGTCACCTAGTCCATGCCTAAACAATTTTTCATCATCTCACGGAACTCAAAAATACTGCTCCGTTAGGTTTTTATGCCCTTAGGAGAAATTGGCCAAGAGTCCCCGAAATGGTTTTGGATGCAACTTGCAACTGGGCATATAATGAATATCGAGACTCAGATTAAGGAACTGTTGACTCTGATGGATTACTGGGATAGGATTTCATCTAGATCACCCATCACTCACTGGTTCCATACCTTAGAAGTTTCTTTAATCATTGATTTTGAGAACTAGTGTTTTGCTTAGTTTGAAGCAATGCAACATTTGGATTAAGGGGCCAATTTATGAAACCATGCCTCGAGAGTAGATGGATAATTTGGTCACCTAGTCCATGCCCAAACAAGCATGCAACATCTCACGGAACTCAAAAATTTTGCTCTGTTAGTCTTTTATGCCCTGAGTGGGAATTGGCCAGGAGTCCCCGAAACAATTTGGGATGTGACTTGAAACTAGGCATAAAATGAAAAATGAGACTCGGATTGAGGAACTGTCATCTCTGTTGGATTCCTAGCATAGGATTGTAGCTTGAGCACCCCTCAGTCCCGGTTCCAACCCCTCATAAGTTTTGTTTTTCATCGATTTCAATAACTAGTGCTTTGTTGAGTAAGAGGCAATGCAACATTTGGATTTAGCGGTCCAATTCACGAAACCATGCCTCAGGAGAGGATGGAAAATGTGGTCACCTAGTCCATGCCTAAAAAAGAATGTAGAATCTCATGGAGCTCAAAAATGTTGCTCCATTAGGCTTTTATGCCCCGAGGAGGAATTGCCAAGACTCCCCAAAATGGTTTGGGATGTGACTTGCAACTAGGTATAAAATGAAAACTGAGACTCGGATTGAGGAACCGTTGACTCCGATGGATTCGTGGCATAGGATTTCAGCTAGAAAACCCCTCACTCCTAGATTCCATGCCTCATAAGTTTCTTTACTCATTGATTCCGAGAACTACTGTTTTTCTTAGTTTGAAGCAAACCAACATTTGGATTTAGGGGTCCAATTTATGAAACCATGCCTCAGGAGAGGATGGAAAATATAGTCACCTAGTCCATGCCTAAACAATCTTACAACATCTCATGGAACTCAAAAATGCAGCTCCATTAGGTTTTTATGCCCTTAAGAGCAATTGGCCAGGAGTCCCCGAAATGGTTTGGGATGCGACTTGCAGTTGGGCATATAACAAATATAGAGGCTTGGATTAAGGAACCATCGACTCTGATGGATTACTAGGATAGAATTTCATCTATAGAACCCCTCACTCATGGGTTCCATGCCTTAGAAGTTGCTTTAATCATTGATTTCGAGAACTAGTGTTTTTCTCAGTTTGAATGCAACATTTGGATTAAGGGGCCAATTTACAAAACCATGCCTCAAGAGTGGCTGGATAATTTGGTCACCTAGTCCATGCCTAAACAAGCTTGAAGCATCTCACAGAACTCAAAAATGTTGCTCCGTTAGTATTTTATGCCCTGAGTGGGAACTGGCCAAGAGCCCTGAAATGGTTTGGGATGCGACTTGCAACTAGGAATAAAATGAAAATCGAGATTCAGATTGAGGAATCATCATCTCTGTTGGATTCCTGGTATAGGATTTTAGATAGAGCACCCCTCACTCCCAACTCCAACCCCTCAAAAGTTGTTTTTTTCATCAATTTCAATAACTAGTGCTTTGTTGAGTAAGAAGTAATGCAACATTTGGATTTAGGGGTCCAATTTATGAAACCATGCTTCGGGAGTGGATGGAAAATGTGGTCACCTAGTCCATGCCTAAACAAGCATGCATAATCTCATGGAGCTAAAAAATGTTGCTACGTTACGCTTTTATGTCGCGGGGAAGAATTGCCAAGAGTCCCCGAAATGTTTTGGGATACGACTTGCAACTGGGAATAAAACGAAAACCGAGACTCGGATTGAGGAACTGTCGACTCTGATGGATTCCTGGCATAGGATTTCATATAGAGAACCCCCCACTGTCAAGTTCCATGCCTCAGAAGTTGCTTTACTCATTGATTTTGAGAACTAGTGTTTTGCTCAGTTTGAAGCAAACCAACATTTGGATTAAGGGGTCCAATTTATGAAACCATGCCTCGGGAGAGGATGAAAAATATAGTCACCTATTCCATGCCTAAACAATCTTGCAACATCACACGGAACTCAAAAATGTTGCTCCATTAGTTTTTTATGCCCTCAGGAGAAATTGGCCAAGAGTCCCTGAAATGGTTTGGGATGCGACTTGCAACTGGGCATATAATGAATATCGATACTCGGATTGAGGAACCATCATCTCTGATGGATTCCTGGGATAGGATTTCATCTAGAGCACCCCTCACTCATGGGTGCCATGCCTCATAAGTTTCTTTAATCATTGATTTTGAGAACTAGTATTTTGCTCAGTTTGAAGCAATGAAACATTTGGATTAAGGGGCCAATTTATGAAACAATGCCTCAGGAGTGGATGGATAATTTGGTCACCTAGTCCATGCCTAAACAAGCTTGCAACATCTCACGGAACTCAAAAATGTTGCTTCATTAGTCTTTTATTACCTAAGCGGGAATTGGCCAAGAGTCCCCAAAATGGTTTGGGATGAGACTTGCAACTCAACATAAAATGAAAACCGAGACTTGGATTGAGGAACTGTCATCTCTGTTGGATTCCTGGCATAGGATGTTAGCTAGAGTACCCCTCACTCCCGGTTCCAACCACTCAAAAGTTGTTTTTTTCATCGATTTCGATAACTAGTGCTTTTCTCAGTAAGAAGCAATGCAACATTTGGATTTAGGGGTCCAATTTACGAAACCATGCCTCAGGAGCAGATGGACAATGTGGTCACCTATTCCATGCCTAAACAATCATACATAATCTCATGGAGCTCAAAAATGTCTCTCCATTAGGCTTTTATGCCTGGAGGAGGAATTGCCAAGAGTCTCCGAAATGGTTTGGGATGTGACTTGCAATTGGGCATAAAACGAAAATCGAGACTCGGATTGAGGAACCATTGAATCTAATGGATTCCTGGGATAGGATTTCAGCTAGAGCACCCCACTCCCAGGTTCCATGACTCGAAAGTTGATTTACTCATTGATTTCGAGAACTAGAGTTTTTCTCAGTTTGAAGCAAACCAACATTTGGATTAAGGGGTCCAATTTATGAAACACTGCCTCGGGAGTGGATGGAAAATATAGTCACCTAGTCCACACCTAAAAAATATTGCATCATCTCATGGAACTCAAAAATGCTTCTCCATTAGGTTTTTATGCCCTCAAGAGCAATTGTCCAAGAGTCCCCGAAATGGTTTGGGATGCGGCTTGAAACTTGGCATATAATGAATATCAAGACTTGGATTGAGGAACTGTCGACTCCTATGGATTTTTGGGATAGGATTTCATCTAGATCACCCCTCACTCATGGGTGCCATGCCTCGAAAGTTTCTTTAATCATTGATTTTGAGAACTAGTGTTTTTCTTAGTTTGAAGCAATGCAACATTTGGATTAAGGGGCTAATTTACGAAACCATGCCTCGAGAGAAGATGGAAATTTGGTCACCTATTCCATGCCTAAAAAATCTTGCAACATCTCACAGAACTCAAAAATGTTGCTCTGCTAGTATTTTATGCCCTGAGCGAGAATTGGCCAAGAGTTCCCGAAATGGTTTGGGATGTGACTTGCAACTGAGCATAAAATGAAAATTGAGACTTAGATTGAGGAACCATCATATCTGTTGGATTTATGACATAGGATTTTAGCTAGATCACCCCTCACTCCCAATTCCAACCCCTCGAAAAAAAAAATTCATCGATTTCGATAACTAGTGCTTTGCTCAGTAAGAAGCAATGCAACATTTGGATTTAGGGGTCCAATTTATGAAACCATGCCTCTGGATCGGATGGACAATGTGGTCACCTATTCCATTCCTAAACAACCATTCGAAATCTCATGGAGCTCAAAACAATTTCTCCATTAGTTTGTTATGCCCTCAGGAGCAATTGGCCAAGAGTCCACAAAATGGTTTGGGATGTGACTTGCAACTGGGCATATAATGAATATCGAGACTCAGATTGAATAACCGTTGACTCTGATGGATTCCTGGGATAGGATTTCAGCTAGAGCACCCCTCACTCCCGGGTTCCATGCCTCAGATGTTTCTTTACTCATTAATTTCGAGAACTAGTGTTTTTCTCAGTTTGAAGCAAACCAACATTTGTATTAAGGGGTACAATTTATGAAACACTGCCTCCGGAGCGGATGGAAAAAATAGTCACCTAGTCCATGCCTAAACAAGCTTGCAACATCTCACAGAACTCAAAAATGTTGCCATGTTAGTCTTTTATGCCCTGAGCGGGAATTGGCCAAGAGTCCCCGAAATGATTTGGGATGCGACTTGCTACTGGGCATAAAATGAAAATCGAGACTCAGATTGAGGAACCGTCGTCTCTGTTGGATTCCTGGCATAGGAATTTATCTAGAGCACCCCTCACTCCTGGTTCCAACCCCTTGGAAATTGTTTTTTTCATCGATTTCGATAACTAGTGCTTTTCTCAATAAGAAGCATTGCAACATTTGGATTTAGGGGTCCAATTTACGCAACCATGCATATGGAGAAGATGGAAAATGTGGTCACCTAGTTCATGCCTAAACAAGCATGCAAAATCTCATGGAGCTCAAAAATGTTGCTTTGTTAGGCTTTTATGCCCGGAGGAGGAATTGCCAAGAGTCTCTGAAAGGGTTTGGGATGCGACTTGCAACTGGGCATAAAATGAAAACTGAGACTCGGATTGAGGAACCATCGACTCCGATGGATTCTTGGGATAGGATTTAAGCTAGAGGACCCCTCACTCCCGGGTGCCATGCCTCATAAGTTTCTTTACTCATTGATTTCGAGAACTAGTGTTTTGCTCAGTTTGAAGCAAACCAACATTTGGATTAAGGGGTCCAATTTATGAAACACTTCCTCGGGAGCGGATGTAAAATATAGTCACCTATTCCACGCCTAAAAAATCTTGCAGCATCTCACGAAACTCAAAAATGTTTCTCTATTAGTCTTTTATGCCCTGAGCACCCCTCACTCCCGATTCACACCCCTCACTCCCGGTTCACTCCTGGTTCATGATTGGATTCTAGTTTCCCTAAACATTAGTTTTTAGGCTGCATGTATTATTATCTAAGAGGTTGGGAGAATGCTAGGAGAAATAAGAGGAACCTCACTTATTTTCGAGAAAATGGACACAACACTCCTTATTGTAGTGGAAGGGTAGTATAAGAAGTAGCATTTACCAGATAAAGGGGGGATAAAAGTATTCTTTGACCAATAATTCTAGAATGGGATCATCCTTTTTAAGCAGGACAAGGACTAAAATATCTTCAAGGGATTTTTATATATTTCCATCAAGAACATGGACAATTCTAATGTGGACAATTTTGTATGGAGGCATTTCTCCTGGACCTCTTC
Source organism: Picea engelmannii (assembly GCA_009831015.1). NCBI lineage: Eukaryota > Viridiplantae > Streptophyta > Pinopsida > Pinales > Pinaceae > Picea > Picea engelmannii. Next base: position 595,233 of record ML780220.1, on the reverse strand, counting down.
ATGAAAGATTGTGAATCTATGGTGCATGTACAAATATGTAAGATGTGGGTTTACGATAATATTTTGAATTTTACAATAATATTCTCCATTGACCTTGTGTAAACCATTCCATTTAGTGTTTGTTGTACTAAGTTTAAAGAATAATGTTGGAGAATTATAAGACATAAGTTAGGTATGAGCTATTTGTTACCTCTTTATTACCTTTTATTTTAATTGTATCCATATTTTGTATTAATCAAATTAGGAATTAACCCAAAATGGATGCCATTAGACACAAACTCAATCCTAAGGCCAACTAAGGAGAAAAAAAACACACGCTAATTGATCTAGGAGTCAAGCATGCAAACAAACCTTCTCACAAAGAAGTGCTAGTTGGTGATGGAATCCAACATCGTAGAATCGATGCGCGAAGGGGTTGAGTTTTGGCGGGTGGGAAAGTTACGTTGAAAACCTGCTTAACGAACTAACGCCTTGGTGCAAGTCATCTCACCGAGCAGTGGGAAACACTCCAAGGATACTGAGTGAGTCTAACCAATGTCAATCATAGGTACAACACCACCTTCCCTGTGTTGTCACCTTGTGTAGGAAGTCTAAAAGATTATGGCCTCTATGGTACCACCTACTATACCAAAGATAAGGGGGGACAATGGATAGTGGACACCAAGACCAACAAAGAAGGGTTGATTACTCTAAGGGCCCCAATGCGACCTCGTGATTGACCCTTGTGTTAGAAGGGATTCCTAAAGTCAGTGATATAGCAACTGGATTTCACTCCAAAACTCAAGGATTTATGTTTGTTTAGCATCTTTGGAAAGTTATTCTCACAATCCTATTCCAAAGCTCTACACCTAAGCTAATATGGTTTTGAAGAGCCCTAGAAAAGTTGCTAGATAAATTTTAATTAGCACTTGATTTTAGGTTGTTGTTACTCAAAGGAGTGGTTGTGAAACTGATGGCATTTTGACTCGACTCTTTAAACCATGCAAGAGGAAAATGAAATGCAAGAAATTCAAATTTGATGAAAAATAGATATGGGAAGGAGAAAGAGGTTTTAAGAAAATAAATAATTTCTTGATAGATTACTATGTGTGCAGTACTGCAAAAAGACCCAAATTTTAAAAATACCATGCAAATGTCATAGTTCACTTAGTACACCTATAAAACATTGAATAAAATGTCATCATTTTTAACATAGTAAAATTTTATGATTATAGAGACCACCATACACATCTTCAATACTCATAAGTATCATGGGGGCTTCACCTTGTTGACCAAGAACTTATCACATAATTCATTCATAAAGGGGGGTTTTTAATTATGAACCCACATGTTGTGAATATATGTTGTGCGTAAAACACTAAAAATAAAAATGTAATAAAGAAAAAATGATACAAATCCTTGTTTCATAAGAGGAATGTCACATAAGGATTTCAAAGTAAGATACAACATTCATTTACATGATCTAGGTTCCTATTCATGCCCCCCTTCATTGGACCAAAAGAAAACAGGATTCAAAAATCCATCCTCTCCTCTTTTTAAGAAAACATGATTCAAATACACCTTTCCTCTTTTTAGTCCTTGCAAATCAAGGACTATAATAATCACCTCATGCGAATAATTCATATGTATAGAACATGTAACAAAAAAATATTTAAGTTATGGTAAAGTCATAGAATTTTGTATTTTCTGCCATATTAATTTTTTCTTGAGTTGTACAAATTGTGTAGTTTTTAGTGTTCTCTAAATAAGATGGTATCTATCCCTATGGCCATTGATGGTTTCTCTTGATATGGTCCCCACAATTTAAGGAATACCAAGAAAACAAGGTGATGCATTTGTCAAGATAATACCCACAATACATTTTAATGTTAGGACAATGAAAGAAACAAGCCAAAATATTAGACAATATATCACATACAAACAATAGACAAGAATTAGGTTGCACAGGGTGAAGAGGGGTTGGTGACTATATAAGAAGAGGTGGCTATGGTGAAATAAGAAGAGGTTGAGGTGGTCGACATGGAGGATAAGGCGGATATTAAGAAGGTTTTGTTCTACCTATATTGGGAGAAAGAAAAGGGAAGGATGCACTTTTGTGAAAAAACCCTCAAATAAAACTTGGAAGGAAATAAAACAATATGTACTCATAGTTGACAAGACAAAAAGAATATGTTAATGAATCCATATAAATTTTAAGAAAATTGGATAAAGAAGAATCATTTCAAGGCTCTAGATGAATTTTTGGATCCATCAAGTGAGTAAGAATCCATAGCAAGGATGATAGAATTGATGACTATATTGGATGCATCATGTTGTCGTTGGATGTGAAGAATGCTACTTGTCAGTTACCTTAATTTACCTCTACTTGTGTTGAATATGTGAGGATTTGAGTGATGAAAATATCTAGTACTCAGCAGGGTACTTTGTTCATGTTCTTTATTACTCTACTCATCCATTCCACCATTATCCCCACCATGTATAACCTCCATACAACATCAATAACCTCCATACAACATCCATCCAACATACATCCCACATTTTCACGCAACTCTATCCATTCCTACATTATGCATCATCCAACGTCCATTGCTTGAAGAGGTGGAAGAACTAGAAGGGGATGAAGCTTATAGACGAAAAGACTCCCAATGGGGATGTGTGGTTCAATCCTAAATGGACCAATAATAAAGAAGGTTCTATTTAATGTTTTTTTTTTTTTTTTTATTTATGTTCAATTTTAGTGCTCTAAGCTACAGTTTTACAGGGTTTAAGGCCTTCAACAAAACCTCCTTTGCAAGTTTGCCCAAAATCCTATTATTTTTCCTTAGAAAGTTTTATGCATGCAGAGATAAGAATGTAGTGAAGGGAAGTTTATTTCTTTTCACTTTTCACTTTGCATCTACAAGAAACATCCTCAAAAGGAACTAGGCTCAATTCTCAAACATCCTCAACATCCTCGAAATGAACAGGGCTCAATCCAAGTCATATACATGTCAGGTACATCATCTAAAGTAAGGTACAAGTGACCCAACGTAAGTATCAATCTAGGGGCATGTACACAATAACAATACAATATAAGAAGTGATTCATGTCAAATGTAAGTTCCATTAGTTGGATCACATTAAGCATCATCTCCAAAATTCACAATAATTCATAGAATCCATATAATTTTTCAAGTTTAGGTATGGGAGGGTTATCATTTGCCCCTATTACATGTGCCAATACCTAGGGAAGGAAAGGAGACTATCTTTGTCACCTCTCTTGGTGATTACAAATATCACAATCATCATGGTGTTAAGGTTGACCTTGAGATCAACAAGAGTGGCTTGAATTGGTAGGGGTAGGGGTCTTCTTGCTCTTGGTGTGGGTGCACCATCCTATAAGTATCCTTTATTTGTGCTTGATTTCATTGTTTTTAATGTGTGTGGGTGATGAGTTTTCTACATCATGGAGGCTTTGTGTTGTGGGTGGTTTGGAAAGGATCCAATAGACTTGTAATTGCTTCATAATGGGCATGTTCTAGAGATATAAGTATTTGTTGTATGGTTATTTCTACAAGTAAGTAGTGCCTTGTCCCATGAGAGGAATTGGGGCATTTATGATTTTATTATTTTATTGAAGATACATTAATTATAGGATCTAAGAAGGAAAAAAATATTGGTCTACAATCATAATGCACTCATTTGGCCACTAGAGAAAATGTAGGTTAGAAGGAAATTCATAAAAAATTGGATCACTTCAAAAACAATCCTATATACATGTGTATGAGATGACTGAACTAATGAGATTGTTGAGTTTCTTCCAGTTATAAAACCAACACATGAGCCACAACTTGAGAGAAATGATTACCAAGAAGGTGTCTTGACCAAGGATCTATGTTGATCTATATCATGGAAAAGTAGTACATGAGTCTATTATCTAGTATTGGCACTATTGATTGCTAAATTATGAGAAAGTACCAATAAATATTTTTTGTATGTATATGTTTGAACATTTTAATTTTGAATTTTGAATGTAATACCAATTTGACTCATGACACTTTTGAATTTTAGATGCCCAGAAAATTCTCTAAGATAAAGATATACTATTCATGTATATTCCATAAAGATATGTCACACCAAATGGTGTTATGTGCAATAGAAACATCTGGCTAATAGGGAAATGTACCTAGAAAAACATCTATCCAAACAGGGTAGTGTACTTAGAGAAAGGTCTAGATAAAGTCAATGTTCTTATGTGACTCAATCCTCCTTCAAGGTCAATGATTATTTTGGTTGAGTTTGAATATTGTTGGAATGCAGTTGCAAGGGTTTGATCGTTGTTCCCCACACCTATAGTGTAGATTGGCAAGATATCTTATTTAGAGGAAACCATTATTTGAACAACTAAATTCTTACGAGTGTGAGTTAAGATGGTTATAAGACTAGGTTGAATAGGAAACAATAGAAACCTCATTGTCCCTAGAATCTTGAGTTTCCTTATTATTGGATTTGGAAATATCCTTACACCTTTTGAAACAATTCTTCTCAACATGGTTTGACTTTCCTCATTTTTACAGGTCACAAAGACTAATTAGAGGTCTTGATCCATACACCAACAGAGCCAAAGGGTATGTGGTGTGTTATGGAGCAGATGACAACAAATTGAAATATATGAACACACTACATGGACAAAAGAATTATCCACTAGGTTTACCCTTGCTATGTGCCACACTTCATCTCTATTGTTTCAGAAATATTCCCCTGAGGGTTCTTTATAGTATTGATTCGTGGGTTTTAAACCTTGAAAATGGAAGGAAGAAACTAGGTATATAAGAAAAATCATTAACATTTGCCTCATGAAAAGAGCGAGGCATCTATGATCATGGAAATCTACCTTTCCTTGTGTCATTACGAGGTCTAAGGTGCTCGACCTCTTTCTCCTCTGTTTGTGACCTCTCTCTCCTAGTTTGTCCATGCCCTAGTCTTTATCCTCTCTCTTCGACTTATTTCTCCATCTATGGACGGTATGTTTTTAAAGGGATATGACCGATCCTCCATGTTGAAGGTATACGGATCAACATATGGGCGCAGGGATATGCATCAACATATGGGCATGGGTTTTTTTATAATTTTTTATGTTTTGTTATTTATTTATTTTTTAATTTATATATATATATATATATATATATATATATATATATATATATATATATATATATATATATATATATATATATAT
>ML780220.1:526572-543254 GCA_009831015.1 Picea engelmannii | reverse complement strand
CATTTGCTTGTCAAAAATACTTCAAAATTTTATCACATGGACATCAATTCTACATTCCTAAATGGAAACATATAAGAAGAAGTATATATTGAGCAAACTGGAGGATTCCAATTATCATAGGATAGAAATTATGTATGAAAACTCAAGAAATCTCTCTATGGTTTAAAAGAATCTCCTAGATATTGGTACTCAATATTGGAAAATCATCCACAACAACAAGGATTTAAAAGAGGAATTGTAGACAACAACATCTACATCAAACTAGAAGATAAGGAAGCTGCAATTATTGTTGTTTATGTGGATGATATAATTTTTGCAAGTAGCACTAACAAAATGAGTAAAATGTTTCTTGAATAAATGAATAATGATTTTTAAATGTCAATGCTTGAAGAATTATCTTTTTTGTTAGGACTACAAATTTCTCAATCCAGCAAAGGTATCTTGATATCCCAAACAAAATAAGGGCATGCTCAAGAAAATCAAAATGAAGCAAGTTTAGAAAAGATGATGAACTCATGGAAGTAGAGCAAAAATTGTACATGTCTATGATTGAAAGCTTGTTATATGTGACATCCTCAAGACCAAATGTCATGCAGGAAGTTGGATTTGTTGCAAGGTTTCAATTTGGACCAAAGGAAACTCATGTAAACAGAGTTAAGATAATTTTTAGATATTTGAGGGTTACTTTGGATTACAGATTATGGTATCCAAAAGGTGAATAATTTACATTAACAACATACAATAATGTTGATTGGGCGGGATGTATAGATGAATGAAAAAGAACAAGTGGATGTGAGTTCTTCTTAGAAAATTGCTTGGTGTCCTAGTTCAGTAAAAATAAATTGCCAATCTCTCTGTCTATTGCAGAAGCATAATATATTGCATCAACCTCCTATTGTGCAGAAGTCCTTTGGATGAAGCATGAATTACAATATATTCAAGTTGAATACAAGAAACCAATTCCCATATTATGTGATAATACCAATTCTATAATAATTTCAAAGAACCCTGTCATTCATTCAAAAAGAAAAAAACATACCTATCAAGTACCATTTTCTAAGAGAACAAGTTTTCAATCAAGTTGTCAAATTGGATTATGTGACTACAAAGAACATATTTTCGATCTCTTTACTAAACCTCTTCATAAAGAAGATTTAAAGTATCTCATACATAAATTAGGGGTGGTGTCTATGCCATCCAATCACTAAGAGCTCATAAAAAGATACCCAAGAGGCACTACAGTATGCGAGAAGGGGGAGCAACAAAGAAGGTTGTTTGACTACAGAAACAAACAATACAAAGTACATTGAAAAGGGGATAAAATCCCTTTTTCCATTGATGTCAAAGGAGGAGATAAAGGGGGAGAGTTGAAGAAATCATAAGAGCATCAAGATAAATAAGTGTTTACATCAATGAAAAAGGGGGAGATTGTTATTGTTGAAAAGGTGTTGTCATTGATGTCAAAGTGGACATGGTGTTCTTGATGTTTTCATTGTGTAGTATGCTCAAGAAGATAGTAAGAAGAATTTGTGTAAATAACAATGAAGGATATGCAGAAGAAGTGTGAGAACATAGAGAAAGGATGAAGAATATGTACAAATTAATCACGAGGAAGAATGAGAAAGTGCAGAGAGTGCACAAGCTAGAGTCAAAGTTGCAAGGAAAAAAAATTTCGAGCATGCAGGAAGAAAAAGGGGAAAATCCCATATCCATATATCCCACAATAGTTGGGAAAATCATATTCGAAGGGTTTTTATTGAAAAATCTCTTTTACATCACTTGAAAGTGAATAGAGGAGCTATGAAACCTTGTCTGCAGAGTAACCTTTTGGTATGAAGAACAATGGACACAGAGACAATTAAATCCTAACTATTGATTATATAATATAAATGACCAAGCTCAAAGGTTTGAGGCCCATGGTGGAAACTAAAAAATGACTAAGTTCTAAGATGTTGTGGAGTGACAAAGAATCATAAGTATGTGTGAAGAAATGCAATAGTATCGTGGCCCCGCGGTCCTATGGTGAAATCTTGGAAAAATGGTTAAGTATAAAAAATATATCGAATCATCGATGTCTCAAGAAATGGAGTATGACGATTGAATCGTTCAGATGGAAAAATCCACAAGAATCAGGGAAATTCTATAGTCTCGCGACCCATAGTGAAATCTCAAAAAGTGTTGAGATGTCACAGATCAACGAAGAATCAAAGGTATATAAATAAGTGAGCGTGAACCCACAGACTAATGAATCCTTGGTGAAAATATAGAAAAATTACTAAGTGTTGATATATCACAGAGCAACAGAGAAATGAGCGTTAACCTGCGACCCCGTGGAACTGCGATGAAAATTTGGAAAAACAACTACGTACCAAGAATTGGATGGACATAGAAGTCTCGAAAAATGACTAAGTGTTGAGACTTTGTGGATATAGTGAGCATGGAAAAATATTAGGAAGAGGATAAGAATAAGAGAAAACCCGCGGAAATATCTTGAAGAATTGGAAAAGTATGAAGAAATGACTAAGTACCAATAATGAGAGATCGAACAGCCCAAGAAGCAGCCACATGTTAGAGATCTGACAACCCATAAAATTACCATGTTTCATAGAATGAACGGTCCAAAAGACCTACAATTAAATGTTTTGAAATGCATCTAAGTGTGGGTGCAAAATGAGTGCGAAAGAAATTGGGGGTGTAATTTGGAGGTCATGGATGTGTGAAGATATGTGGCTTAGACTCGCAAACCTGTGATAAGTCTTCAATAAAATTGTCTAAGTATGGGTAAAGGAAAGATCTATGGTCAAGATAAATCTAAGATATGATCAGACAGTGACTATGAACCGAAGACCTATGGTTCTGAAGGAATACATCGATGGTTGAGATTTAATCAAGAGAAGATCATGCGATTGTTGTACGTTGTGTTTACATGGTGTGTCTTGATGGAAAATGAAGTAAATAAATGGATGAAGTTAAATCTTGAAACAGATCCAACGATAGTTATACGTCAAGGTCATTATTTGAAAAAATCAATCATGTAAAGGAAGGGGTTTGGGCATACTGTTGGAGACTGGTTTTATGGAAATCTAAAACCAATCCCTTATTCTTTGAATATGTGGAAAATTCATTGGGTAAATACTTTTGTATAAATAGCTATGCTCTCAAATATTTTGAGATGTACATGAGTGAAAAATATGTAACGAATATTAGGAGGTTTGTGAAACCAAATGTGAGAAGAGTAGTAGTAAGAATGAAAGAAGAATGTGTCTAGGTGGTTGGGTGGTGCAAGGAAGTTTAATTGAAAGCATATTTATTTCAGGATATAAGGGTGGTGCAAGGTAGAGGATTGGTGTCCTCAACATATCAACAGGTTGGTTTCTAGAATATTGGTGTGTATAGACTGTAAGTTTGTGATTATAATGAGGATTGGCATCCTCAACAAGTCAATAGGTTAGTTCCTGAATGATGGCATTTGTAGACTGTAAGTTGGTTCTTAAAGGGAGGATTGGTGTCCTCAACCATAGAACATTTCTCTCAAAATAATTAAGAGTTACAATCTTTACAGGCTTCAAGTTGTGAGGGACACTAATCCCTAAAGTAAGCACCCACTTAAAAATTTTAAAGCACCAACTTACAAATTTCAAGACTATTATTTCTACAAGAGAGATGCAATTCATAAACAAAGGTACCTACGATTCACTATTAGTCCCATACCTCAAACAAGGATATCACAGAGAGGGAGATCCCAAGCCGAGGAACCATAAGAAACTTGCTCCATGCTTCAACACTCCTAAAATAAAGCATAAATAAGTTGACCTAGAAACCATGAGCAATCTATACATTATCCCACCGCAACGTCTAAAATATAGAATGGGATGTTCATTAGTAGAAGAGGGTAGTACATAGAACATGATTTGGGGGTGGGTGGGTCTTGTCCATCTTGTCCTTGCTACGTGGATGGCATAGTCCATGCCTCTCACCATTTTCCAAAATGATTTGTGTTTTAATGAGGTGTGGTTTGTGATAGGGTATAGGTTGGTCACACCTTTTGTTATTGATGTATATTTCCCCCCCATTTTTCTTACTAGTTGAGTTAATGGATTTAATATTAGCCACCACATTGTGCTCACAGATAATATGGAACCACTCCAATGTTCGACAACACTGGTGTTACAATAGAGGATGAACACCTTTAGTAACCACTCAAACAACCAGATCAAAGATAAACACGCTGATGTTTTTATGTGGTAAAACCCTTGTGGGAAAAGATCCATGACCCCATCCATCATGGAAACTTGGAGCAATTTTTTAATGAAAAATAAAATATTATAGATATATTTACAAGATAGTTTCTCACAATCGATCATCAACAAATCACCCTCCATGTTATTTAAATAGAGATCATGGGCCAATTGGGTGCTAAGACATGAATCAATGTATCCATTAATATTGGGGAGAATATGAAATGTTGGATCACTCTATGTTGGGAACATATCGTGACCGTCGAATTTTATAACTACAAATACATACTAAAGAAACAAACTAAGAAACACATTTTAACCTAATGATACATTAGACCAAGTTGATATTAACTAACTCCTAAGTGTTTAAATATCCTAACATCCCCCCTTAAGAACACCTTAGGATATGATTGAAGGATTTACAAAGGAGACACAATAGGATAAGGAAGGAGGAATTAGAGCCTATCCCCCCATAATGACAATTTCCTAAACTCCTAACATAGATCCAAGTTTGGAAAAATTCACTTCTGTAAGAGACTATGTGAAAATGTCTACAACTTGATCTTCAATAGGGAAAACGAGCACTTCAATAACTCGATCATGAATGCACTTTCTAATGAATTGCATGTGTAGCTTGATGCATTTATTGCGTTGGTGTTGAATTGGATCTTTGGTGAGCTTGATGGCACTTTGATTTCCGCACCAAAGGGTGGTTGTATGTTGTTGCTAGAAGCCAAAATTTGAAAGGATTTGTCAAAGCCACATGACTTCTTAACTTGCATTAATATATGCTTGATACTCTTATTATGTTGAAGAAATATTAATATCATGTTTTTTCTCATAGGCCCAAGTAACAAGTCCTAAACCAAGGATGAAAATAGAACCTGCAATGTAATTTTGATCATCAGGGTTACCAACCCAATCTGAATCAGTGAAACCAACTAATAAATGAGTCCCCCCCAATATATAATGTATCCCGAACTGAACTGTACCCCATACATACCGAAGTAACATTTTAGCTACTTTCCAATGGATTTGATGGGGTGATTGCATATACAGGGAAACAATACCAATAGAAAAATAAATACCATGATGGGTATGAGTCAAATATAATAGGATACCAAATTACTGACGACACAAGGTGGAATCAACTTCATGAGAAGTACAAGTGGAAACACTTGAATCTGAACTAGAAGGGAGAAGGGGTTGGTTTAGAATAATCCAAGTGAACACAGTGAAGAAGGTCACAAACATTTTGATACTGGGAAAGCAAGATTCCTTCTTTGGTTTACAATACTTGAAGGCCAAGGAAATAGTGCAAATAGCCTATGTCAGTCATTTGAAAATTCTTCTTAAGGTTGGTTTTCACATGGTTTAAAAGTTTAGGGTCACTACCAATGAGGATAATATTATCAACATAAATAACAATGATTATGAGATGGCTTTCTACTTTCTTGGTATACTAGACATTAGGATCATAATGACATCTAAAAAATATGGTGTTAAGAATAAAGTTGTCCATTTTGGCATACCAAGCTCAAGGAGCTTGTTTAAGACCATAAAGGGATTTCTTAAGGAGGAAAACAAGGTTGGAGTCATTATGGACATAGCCAGGAGGTTGTTCCATGTACATTTCTTCTTACAAATCCCCATACAAGAATGAATATTTAACATCCCTCTGATGGACCTCCCATTTATGTAAGGAGGCAAGGGAAAGAACAAGGTGGATGGAATTAATTTTGGAAACGAGGGAAAAGGTTTCATGATAATAAATTCCTTCAAATTGAGAGAACCCTTTGGCATCTAACTGAGCCTTGTTTCTTTAAACACTTCCATCTGATGCATATTTTGTTATGTACACCCATTTACATCTAACAAGTTTTCTTCATTTCAGAAGAGGTATAATATCCCAAGTATAGTTTACCATTAAAGAGAGATACTCTTCATTCATCGATGTGTCCCAAAATGGATGACCTGAAGATTCTGCAAATGTTTATGGATAATGAGTCTCTAAAACTTGATCCAAAAGAGAATAGGCTTGCTAGAACCATGAATGTGTCTAACACTGATATGAAGGATGAATGAAAATATCAATAACTGCTTCTCAAGTTGAATGGAATCATATGGGAAGCTATGGTGTTGTTGCAAGTTCATGTTCAATGAACTCATTTGAAGGAATGTGAGAAGGCAAAGGTGTATTTTATCCTCACTGTCATCATCTGAAGAATAAGAAACCAAAATAGGAACATAAGATGGCACAAATGTTGAAGATGGATAGTGTGCCAAACAAGGCACAAATGTCGAATTAGGTTCACAAGACAACATATTTTGATTAATTTTAACATCGCTTCTAATAGTAATTTCATTAGAATTAGATTGAAGAAGTTTGTAACCTTTGACATCTTCATAATATCTAACAAAGATCCACTTCTCATTTTTAGGTTATAAATATTTTCTTTTCTCATCAAGAATGTGAGCCCATCCTACACTACCAAATACACCGAAGTCGCTTACATATGGATTAATTTTATTCCATGCTTCTTCCAATGTTATATTTTTTATATCCTTTGTGGGAGTGAGATTTTCTATGTAATTTGGATACTTAATTCCTTTTGCCCAATAATTAAGACTTAATCCCTTAGATTGGATCATACAAGTAGCCATTTATTTTAATGTGTGATTCTTTCTCTCAAAAACACCATTTTGTTGTGGTGTATATCGAATAATGTGTTGCATTTGGATGCCCTATGTAATGCAACAAATTGTAAAAAAACAATTCACATATTCAACTCCATTATATGTTCTTAACCTTTGAAGATGATGTCCAGATTGTTTTTCTACAAAGGCCTTGTAGGAAAAAAAACTTGTCAAATGCTTCACTCTTAAGTTTTAAGGATTAAACCAAAGTGCATTTGGAGAAGTCATCAATGAAAGTTAAGAAATATTTTCACCCAGAAAAAAGAAGGAGAAGAAAGAAAACCACAAAAGTCACTATCAACAAGCTGCAAAGAGGTCGAAGCGTGTCAAGAGGAACGTTTGTCAAAATTGTCTCAATGATGTTTATCAAGAACACAACCAACACAAACATCGTCTCTCCAAGAAACAAAAGGAAGACAAATCACCATGTGTTGATTACATAGTTGTTTCAATGAGCGATAATTTAGATGAACAAACCGTTCATGCCAAATTTTTCTCAAGTCATTTCTATGACCAACAAAAACTGATGGAAAATATGATGACCAAAAGTTTTCAAACTTATACAATCTGGTAATATCATTAACATTTCCAGTTGCGACGATATGCTTAGGATATTTTAAATCCTTAATTACAACTTGGTGAGGAGAAAACTCTACAGTTTTATCGTCACCTGACTGAGTGAACTGATATATTGATATAAGGTTGCAGGAAAGACTTGAAACTCATAATACATCACTGAAATGACCATTATATACCTGAATTTTTCCACACCCTACAACACTAAGAGATATATTATCACCAACAAATATTTTCTTGGTGTTACATTCATTTAGAGAAGCAAATATGGATTTATCCTTATCCATATCATAAGATGCTCTACAATCAGTAAGCCACTCATCAGAAGAAGAAGTAGAAGTTGCATTTAAGGAGAAATTAGAAGAAAAAAGTGCATGTCCATGAGAAGAATAAGAAGAAGAAGAAGAATCAACAATGATGGTGTGCTTTTTCATCATTTCTTCTAATGATTCCATCTTCTTAAAAACATTGGACTTCACATGACCATATTTCCCACAAAAGTTGCAATGTATGTTAGTCTTCTTATTTTTTTTATTTTTTCTCCTTTGTCACCATTAGGAGCGGAAGCTACCTGAGAGGGTTTGGGACCCTTGTTTTTCTTGTTGTTGTGATGAGGATGTTTATTCTTGGGATTCTTGGATTCATATTTTTGTTGGGATTCTTTCGATTCACTCCAATTTGCACAAGTTTATCTTTCTCTCTAATCAAATAATTAACAAAATACTCAAGAGTGGGATCTTGGTAGGCACTCATTAGAGCATATCTAGTGGCATAAAAGGTAGATACAAAGACATAATATGCACTGCCAATATTAGAAAGAATAATATATATGTATATGTTATCACATAGAATTGCAAAGGTCAAAATATTTTCAATTTTGATTTTGAGTCATAGGTTTTCTTAGGTTTTAGGTTTTTATGCCTCTTTGCTATAGTATTTTTCCAAATTTTGATTTAAATAAGATAAGGTTAGTTTTGGCTTTGGTCTAGAGTCCTTGGGTTATGTCTTGTTATAATAACAAGTCGAATGAAGCTTCAGGATTCACATCTTTGAAATTCTCCATCATCACCCTGACATGTCACACCTCCAAGTTGTATGCAAGACCCCNCCCCCCCCCCCCCTTGTCACCTTTTACCCGTTTAGTTGTCAAATCAGATTTGATCTGTGCACTGCCAACTCACTAATAGAGTTCACAACGCATTCAAAGGTACTCCATGCTTTCATTTCCATCATTGCATTTATGGATCGTGTCAAAGAAGATCTCATTGTTTTCAGGGATGACATTTTAAACAAATGTCCAGGGATTATGTCATAAAGGTTTCTAACCATTTTTTCAAACTGTGAAAATCGTATTTGAGCTCGACGCTGCGAACCTGGTGCTATAGACAAACGCTAAAAAATCGACGATGCGAATTGGTTGAATAGGAGAGTTGGAGGTTGGACTACTTGAAGAGATTCATTTTCAAACTTAACGACATTGGCATAAAAAACAAGTCTACCAAGTACTCTATGAGAATTTACACAGTGTCTAAAGGCTGAAGGAGAGGTTTTTTGTTGATGTTATCCCTTGACACTGCAAATTGTTTTATTCTATTGTTGCACCCTTTCAAACCCATTTCCTTCATGCTTTGAACCTTGATATTTAAACCTCATCACCTTTAATACCTCATCTAGCCTTCTCACTACTTAGAATTCATTTTCTCCTTTGATATTTCCCAGTGCAGCAAACTCTCTGTTTGGGTGCTGCAAATTCATCGGTGCAAACCCCCTATTCTAGTTTTGTTGAAAATCCTTCCTCTTCATACTTGACAAGATAAAATTCAAAGGAGTGACTCTACACCCTTTTCATCTTGGATTTTTGGTTGATCAACTATCAGATTAGATTTAAATATTACATGCATTTTTTCATGTTGCTAAAGGATGTTGGTATTGTCATTAAATCCCTGTTTCAAGCAGAGAATTCACAGGTGTATTTTTCTTATTGTAAATTCCAATTTCATATATTTATATCTTTTGTTTGAAGAATGAACTCTCTCATCCATGAATGTGCATAAAGTGAATTTTATAAAAATCCTTTACACAATCAGCATATGGAAAACAATTTGTCATCAAAACCCTACTATATTATATCCCTTTTTTCATACATCTACCGATTATTACAACTCACAAAAATAATTCCTCAGCAGCAGTCATGGAAAACCCACATCACAAGAAGACTCATAAGGGAGGTGAAATAGTAAGGAAAGAGCCCTATGATATGCATCTTTTTTTATTATGAAACCTTGATCAGAGAGGGTTTCCAGAGGGTAGGATGTATCAATTTTTGTCAAAGAATGCAAAGGGGGCACCCATAGGTGGCTAGGGAATTTTCACTAAATTTCAGTGGGACCAAAACTAGGGTTGGAATATTGGAGTTTGAAGTTTCATAATTGTCCATGTCTGCTGTAACAAAGATACATAACACTAGAGAAAATTGGTTGAAGGATATGACACTAAATTCCTCTTTCTCCAAGGAGTTCCTCAAACTAGAATACCGGGAAGACAATCTGTCCAAAGGGGTACCCATAAATCATATGCTTGAAGATTTTGATAAAATGTTGAAGGTGACTCAGAGGTATTTCACCAGTGAAGGAATATTTAACGTGGTATACCAATACCATATCAAATTGTTGTTACACTTCACAGGGAAAGAAGTTATAAACCTCCCTTTTTATTTATTCAGAAGTATTGGCAAGATGGCTGACAAAGTTCACGCCAAATCCAAGCAAGTCGACACTAGTGTTTTACACTAAGGTCTTATCAAAATTCTAGTTATGGAAGAATTGAGAAAGACAAACACATATTGGTAAACATTCATCACTTATTCACAGTTTCAGTTGAATGTTTCCCTCACTCCATAGTCCAAACTTCAAAGCTCTGTTCCTGATGAGAAGACTGTGTATTCATAGGTGAGCAAGAAGAGAAAGAGTATTATGACTGCTAAAGTTGATAGAGCCAAAAAGGGAGATGAAGAAGGAGGACCTTCACAATATTCACAGAGGGAATCTTCACCCATTCCATATCACATTCCAATGAAGGTTCCTTCAAGCAAATACACAGGCCTAAGAGGCAAAAAGTTGGTGTTTCCTTTACCCAGTGCAACTGACAAGGTCAAAGCTAGGAGGTATCTTACTAGAGCATCAACCAAGCAAGAAATCCATGTGAAGGATGATGCAGTAGGAGTTTCCTCCTAGAGGAAAGGTAAATCCATAGCCGTTGAAAATCCTGTTGAAATTATTGACATCACTACTCCTCAAGAAGAGAGCAATCCCACTTTTAAGAGGCTCAAAAGACAACTTAAAGAGGCAAGTGTTGAAGTTGATAAGATGAGGAAGGAATACTTGATTGTCAGAAACAAAATTTAAGGAAGTGTTGGATATTCATTGTAATTCCATTAACAAGGTAAATTTTCTATCTAAAATATTCTTGCCCCTCCATAGGCAACTCAGAAATATTTACAGACAAAACATATTTTATCAAGATTAGATCATAAAACTAAAGACATAACTTCAACCTTTCAAAGAGGAGTTAGATAAGAGAAATATAGAAATGTTGGCTAAAATTTCTACAAGGACGAGCTCCAGAGTTAGAAAACTAATAAGTTGAACCCCCTAACCCATATCAGTTTTTGACAAGTTTCCTATTTTTTGTATTTTGCAATTTTGAGGATGGTCATGCTTGATAAATCATGTGTAGCTACTTGGGTGTTATCTTCTAAGTCATATATCATGACCATAAGTTATTACAACAGTTTTTTTCATTAGATATATTTTTGGAACACTTTAAGGTATTATCAAATGAAATAAGTTGCTACAGGAAAGTTCGCAGCGCCTGGCGTTGTGAACTCGGGTCTTGGAGTTTTGAAGGAAGAAACAGTTTCCAGGTGTCAGATATCGATGAAATCTAGTTGTATGATGGTCATTTATGAGATAGGAGGCCACCTTCCAAAGGGAGAAGATCTCAAAGGGACACTTCATCAACCATAAAGAAGATGTTGAAGACGTTGCCAACATTAGCCTAAATTTTAGCATTTTGTTGTTTTCTGTTATGCACCTATTGCCACGCCACTTTGTGGGAACAAGGATCTTATGATAAGGTTGTTATTCGATTTATAGTGTTGTCACTGACATTATAGGTTATAAAATCACTATTGTAAGTCTAATAGACGGTTCAAATGGTGTAAGAGAGGACTCACTTTTGATACTGTGTGTATTACAAAAATACCTTCTATTTTATGAATTAGACTTAAGATTCTCTGGATAATTAAAATCAATTATTTTTCCTACCACTTTGTTGTCTTCTAATTCTGATTACAGTTCAGTTGGCTGATCTATAACTTGTTGAAATAGAGGATATATCATAATGTTGTTTATAGATATATCAAAATTCATCTCTTTGATTATAAGAATTTCTTGTTTCAGAGAGTTCTTCTTTATATGTTTGTCATATTTCCTGATGTAGATGATATTAATTTCACTTTCTTCTTATTAAGTCTTCCACCTACTCATCCTTTTTTCTAAAATCCTGATAAAATTTGTTCAGAGCCTTATTTGTTGGTGCAAATTGTGTGAGGTAAGTTGTGATTTACACTATTTTTCTGAGTTTACATCCATTTTATACCTTATCATCAAACATATCTTTAACCTATTGATGGGTGTTGATATTACACTTTAGTAGTCAAAGTGTGACTTTCAATGCTAACATTCTTGGTGTCGTTGTCATGGAATGGATTGAAAACTCTTCCCTGGGTTGTACGAAAGAGGAAAAAAATGATTCTGAGGGTGCACAATGATCAGTAAATTGAATACTATAGATTTCACCTAATGACTCCATTGTTTCAGTTGTGTCTCCCAAAGGTAGACACACGAGTTCCACTCCACATTTACCTCTAGTTGCACATGAAGTTGACCCAGAAAAGATCATCAAGAAAGGAAAGGCTTCACTAGGATCCTCTTCATCTATTTTCTTGGGTACTGTTGGGAACTTACCTGACTCTACTTTTCAAACACCAGTAGTTGTATCTAGCATTTCTAAACTACCTACTGTTGAAGCTTCTGAAGATTTAAAACTAAGAGAATTTCTCATTGAATACGCATATTTTTCTCCTCAGTTGAAAGAAGAAAGTATTGAGAATTTTGATGTTCCTGCATCCCCTATGATTGTAAATTGGTTTAGGCTTGAGAGTCTAGAGGAATTTCGCCTCCTAGATTCTCCCTCTCCTCATTCTTTCAAATTTGTTGTGACCAAATAAGACGGAACTAATGTCCCTCTTACATTTTCCCCATCCTCCTCCAAGACCCAACCACTTTTTGTTAAAATTGAAACTCCTCCATATTATATTCTTCCTTTCCCTAAGATACCTGATATTCAACTTGCATATTTTCCTATCGAAACACCTCCTACTTCTCCTAGAATTTAGAATCTACCTTTCCCTCGTCAAATGGTAGGGGCTAATCCTCCTCAGAATAGAATGGATGCCATTGTGGTTGCTAGGTATGCCCCTTTGGTGCTTCCTCGGCCTATGAATTCTCTCCCAATAGGATATTACCTAAAATATATGGCCAAGTTCACAGGAGAGGAGGATACCACTGCAAAGGAACACCTTGTAACTTTTTAAAGTTTTGTTGATAACTAAATATTGAGAATGAGGATGTGTGGATGATATTTTTTGTACAAAGCCTTGATGGTGAAGCCAGAAAATGGTCTAGGAGTTTACCTCCTGGATCAATTGTTGGGATTGAAACCCTTGATGATGCATTTTTAAGGCATTGGGGGGACAATAAGGACTTTTTGTATTATATCACAGAATTTGGTGCTCTCAAAAGAAAAGAAGGTGAATCAATATCAAACTTTTCTAAAAGGTTCAATAAAATGTATAATAAAATCCCTACTAAAATCAAGCCTACTGGAACTTCTACCAAAATAACCTATTCTAGTGCCTTTGATATTGAGTTATGTCTTATATTAAGAGAGAGAAGATCTACTTCACTATCCCACATGCGAGATGCTTCCCTAGAAGTGGAATCAAACATATTGGTTGTAGAAAAAATAAGAGGCAAATCTGATAGGGATAGGAGGAAACAAAATGCAGAATCTTCCACCTCTGATGCTTCAACAACTAACCCTCATGTGGATTAATTGACTATGTTAGTCAAACCCCTTTCTGTGGAAATGGAAAAACTGAAATTAGAGGGAAGACAAGAAAACATGAACACACAAGATTTTGGAAACATAAACAACTTTAGAATACAAAATAATGCTCCTCAAATTCTTGAAAGAGATCAGAGGAATAGAGATGATCAAAAGGTTTAGATTTCTCTTCAAAACAGTTTGGTTGATGATGAAGAAGGTGAAAATGAGGAGACTGATCAAGAAATTCATTTTTTAGGAGACACATCTACTTCCTCTCACCTAATTCAATATGCTTATGAAGAGTCCCTAATGAACAACCAACTAAATGAGTTAAGAAAGGGAGAAAAAATAAATGAAACTCAGGATAAGTACAAATTGAGGTCAAAATAGAAAGAGGGAAATCCTAGTACATCAAATCATCCTAAAAAATCAGACCCCTCTACTAAAACAATGGTTGCACCAAAGAAAGGAAATGAAGAACAAAGTAATCATCCTATGGTTAAAGCCGATGTCCAAGAAGTAAAAGAAATTCTGAAATCCCCATCTTAGTTTAAATTTGAAAATGAAATTCAGAAGATTAAAATTCCAGTCCCATTCTTAGAGCTGATAAAGAATGAATATTTCAAGAAGTCCATTTCTAAAATGTTGCAGTCTAATTTTTTTTCCCATTCAACAGATTTAGTGAATTTGCAAGATGAAAAACCTACAGTGATATTGGGGCCCTTAGTGGAAGATATGGACGACTCCTCCCCTCCTTTTTATACCTCCTTGAATGTACATGAAAATATCTTACACAACCGATTGATGGACTCAGGTGCATCCCATAACTTAATGCCTAAATCTGTAATGGATGAATTGGGTCTAGAGATCACCAAAGCATATCATGATCTATATTCTTTTGACTCAGGGAAAGTGAAATTCCTTTGGGTGATCAAAGATTTGGTTATTACCATTTTTCAATTTCCCATGAAGAGTATAGTGATGGATATAGTAGTTGTAGAGGTTCCCCCTAAGTTTGGAATGTTATTGTCCAGATCATGGATTAAGATATTTGGAGGAACATTGCAGATGGACCTCTCCTATGCCACAATACTTGTCTTTGGGGGTGAACATAGAAGGTTGTATAGAGAAGCGCAACCGACTTATATTATTAGTGATGAAGGTAATCCCATGATGCAGGAGAATCTAAAGCGAGCCAGTGCGGAGACAACGGACAGCTGGACAAGCGCCCAACGCAAATTTTGAAATTCTCTTGAAGTTAATGTGCCAATCTTAAATGAGATAATTAAGAAGGAGCATACTCGTATAATGTAAACGGACCTTGAGCGATCCGCTCTCTTCCTTGGTAGGTAGAAGGCAATTATGGTAGTTAATGCAAGTAGGTAGAATTGAATGTGTAGATTAGATAGATTTAAAGCACAAGAGGGAAACAGGATATAGACACCCTCATTGTGTATTGTAAGATATGCGATGAGGATTATGCCAATTGAGAGCATAGAAAAGAAGCAGAGAGCTGTAGTAAGAATTCCATGTACAGAAGTTCTAAATTAATACAAGAAGGTTTTGACTCAGACTCATGGTTTTCAAATACTCTCTATGTATGCATCTTTGAATGTCAGACTCATGGTTATTTTACTCTTTATGTTGTACATTTTCTTTTATGCTATGTATGAATGATTTCTTGTTGAATGTCTGAAATCTAAGAGAGAGAAAGAGTAAGGGGAATGAGTTTCAATTGTTTCTCCATCTGACCAAGAGTTCCTGCAAGGAGTGCAGTTGAATTTTCTGCAAGGAGTGCGTTGACAGAGGGTTTAGAGTTTTGTCTCTGAGAGCTCAGATAGGGTAACTTTTGTTCTCATTCACACAGAAGTGCAGTTAGGCACAGGATCCATGCAAGGAGTGCGCAGTCCGAGTAAAGTCTCAGAGTCGCAAACCTGAGCGAAGTTGCAAGATACCAGATATATAAAATATGCAGAACAGAAATAAAATGCTAGTAATGGCAGAATAACAGTAAAATATCCAGCATAATCTTCACAATACACAGAAATGATATACGAAATAGCAACATAAAAGCACTTTGATTCAAAAAGCAATGTTCACAGGCCTCTTCGGGGGGGAAACCTCTAATCGAGCAGAGCTCTATTACAATAATCTCCAAGCTAGGGTTTTCATACCCTCGACTCTTATTTATACTAAATATGTCTATTAAGAGAAGCATCTAGAGGAAGATTCTTCTAGAAGCGGAAGCTTCTATTAGGTCTTCTTACATCCACCTTATTCTATTTTATTGAAAGGTATTATTAATATTGACCTTTATTACATCCAAATACATTGATCTACCTATGTGCGGGTTAGGACCTTAACATGTCCACCCCCTTAAAAACAACCTTGTCCTCAAGGCTTGATATGTGGAAACTGCTGCAGAATTGTAGTTGGTTCCCAAGTGGCATCTGCTGGAGTCATATCTTTCCACTGTACTAGCACTTCCTTGATGGTTCGCTGACATAGGTGACGCTCCCGCTGGTCCAAAACTGCTTCTGGTTTTAGCCAAATGGATCCTTCTTCAACTAACTCTGGAAGGTTGGTTTGAATTTGGCACCTGGTTCCAATCACCTTATTCAAGCATGAAACATGAAAAACAGGATGTAGCTTCGACTGACTGGGTAGAGATAACTGATATGCGACTTGTCCCACACGCTTGAGAACTGTGTAAGGGCCATAAAATTTGGGTGCTAGATTTTGACACTGCTCGGCCTTGAGGGAAGTTTGCTTATATGGTTGCAGTCGCAGAAACACCTGATCCCCTTCTACAAATTGACGTTCTGAGCGACCTTAATCTGCTTGCTGCTTCATTCTATTCTGGGCCATGACCAAGTTCTCTTTAAGGGTACGAAGGATATCCTCTCAGACTGTAAGTGTTTGGTCAACCGCTTGGACCTTCGAGGTACCCGGTAAGTATGAGAGAACTGACGGTGGCTTCTGTCCATACACTGCTTCAAA
>ML780220.1:476360-511347 GCA_009831015.1 Picea engelmannii | reverse complement strand
TGGAATAAAGGAAACTTAATAATGGAAAGTAGGAGACATAGGGTAAAAAGCAAAAAGGAATCAGCATTTAAGAAGCTACTAAATTTCAGCAGTTTCATTTTAGGAAAGTTAATTAAAGCATGAGAGGGGATCTAGGAACCCTAGGAGTAATTTAAGGAGCGATTTTTGGGGGGTGAGGGATTTGACTCTTTTAATTATCAAAAAGAAATTAAATTTTGGAGAACCATAGGGATGAGTGACACTTGGACGACAAGGAACTTTTAGTGGTTGGTCATTAAAAACTAATTTAATAATAAATTAGGAAAGTAGGTGGGTCTCAAATTTCTATAAAAGAAGGGGAAAAGAAGGAAGGGAGGAGGAACGGTTAGCGTAACGTTACGCTGTCGAATTGTGGCTTGACGGATTTCTTGTGAGGAGTTGGGTTTATCTCACTTGTGTTGGAGTGGTAGCTCAGCCGTGGAGGCGAGCTGAGAAGCTAGTGTTATCTCTGGTTCTTGTGTGGCCCCTTTGCGGCTCGGGGGGCTAAGGGGGAAGCAGAGTACCCCTAGCGATTGGCTGGGAGGTACCGGTGAGCTTTCTACGGTTGGCAAGCAGAAGCGGCACGGAGCATGGGAAGCGACACGGAACGCAGGACGACATCCGAGGCAAACGAGAGGCAACGGTACGAATTTTATTTATGGTAGAGTAATATGTCTAGTCATTTTCTTATGCGGTTATGATGCATTAGATTAAGATGTGCTTCAGCTATGGTGGTTCATTTTGTATGCTCCAGCGATAATGTCCTGGAAACCTTTTGTGGGGTAGATGTTTGGATTTGCTGTCTTTATATGCCGAAGTTGTCCTTATTAGTTATCTTTGCATTCTGGCCATGAGAAGAATGTATGTGTTGGGCGTTTTTCTTTATGGTATGCATTGTAGATATTGGGTGTTTGATCTGCGTTGAATGTGTTAATGACGGCATTTTAACTTCTGGCATTTATTTATGGGGCGTTTTTATTTACATACCACAGCATTATTTTAGTGGACGATTCTATATTACAGTGAGCTTTCTCATATTGGGCGTTTTTGCACTGTTGCCGGGCATTTTTTTTGCCACTATTACATGGGGCGTTTAACACTGTTTCGGGGCGTTTTTGGCATCTATACATTGGTGTTTTTGCCACTGTTGGGGCGCAATTGTATACTGTTATTGGTGTCTGCATGTTACTGGGTATAGCAAACCGAATTGCATTCTGATTGCGAATCTGAACCTCTTCACATTTCGTTTTTTTATTTCTGGCAATTCGTTATCCTTGGGCAATCATTTAACCTGGCATTTCGTTTATTCCTCTGGAAAATGTTTAACCTGACCATTCATTTTTGTTCCTTGCAAATCGTGGGGCCTTCTGGAAATACATTTATCCTTTGGCCATGCGTTTTAATGGGCGTTCTGATGATCTGCATTTTACTGGCGTTTCCTCTGTGTGCGTGGGCTAGATTAATGGTCTGGGTAGATACCTCTCAGCGTTCTTCTTTCAGAGGAGGTCGTTAGACTGCAGAGATTTTAATTCTTATACTGTATAGATGCTAGAATTATTTCATTAATAGTGATAAGTTAAATTCACAATTAAATAAATATTTGAAATATATAATCAATTTATGTTTAAATATCATTTCAATTCAGATATTTAATTATTATCCCTACAAATACAGAGACTACATCAAGTTTTGCACATAGTGGTTTGTAACAACACACTATAAACATCCTGCGTGTAATGGATATGGACTTGGCGTTAATGCAATAATTGTGAATCAGTTAGTTCCCAAGAATCACAATTACAAAGTCCAAGCAAAGTAAATTAAGCCGGGGTTACTTAATGTCGATTCCTATTGGAAATCTTGCCACTAATTATTGTAGTTGTCAACAAATTACACCACATAATTTTTGATGGAAATAAAATTCAAGGAAATCATATCCAGCAGATTATTAAATGGAAATGAATTAATTTCAAGGAAATCCTATACACTACAGTAAACAGACAGTGTGTACGCATTACACAGTACGGAATTTGAATAGAAGCATATTAATTTTAGAAGGAATCGTATCATATGGATATTCTTAGATTGATAAACAATTCATTGAAGATTATACCGAATTCTACTTCTCTCGCCTTCAGTGAAATTTGAATGAAATATAATGTCCCTGAAAACATAATCCCATCTTTATCGAAAATAAAGAAAGAAAACATTTAATTTTAGCACTATGCACATATACTATTACAACAACATAAATTAAATATAAAAAGCAATATTACATGCACTCTATGTATCCCTTCTAAAACTATATTAATGTGCTTTAACTCTTTCTGTTCTCTTTTTTTTTCAGCTACTAGACTGGTAAACATTCACTTAAACATTATACAAAACTCTACCTCTCTCTCTCATAATGATAGTATCTCTGAAATTCTGGTAAAATTAAAGCAATAAATGTTTAAAGTAGATACTCTCGATTATGGTAAGTTTTTTTAAAAATGATTTTTAATGTTATTTGTGATCTCTAATTATTGTCATTTTTAATATTGATAGATTAGTCATTCCCAATATTGCCTTTTTAATATTGTCATTTTATGTTTTATTATTTTTAGATTGCCACTTTAAATTAAGAGGTATATTGTTATTTTCAAATTGATGTTACTTATAATTATGATGTTATTTTAATGTATTATTAATGAACCTTATGATCATTGATGGCTTCGCATGTGAGCTCCTCAGGTTTAGTTGAAGGTCTTTGTCTTTTAAGGTCATTATAATTTTGGTRGTCATAGCATATAAGAGGTATTGTAGTGGTAAATWCATAGTCCGGATATGTGATGAATGAAGGATAGTTAATATTTCATGACAGTGCTATTGAAAATTTTATTGTTGTTAGTAACAAACATGATGCAATAACCTCGACGTACGTCCAATAAATTACCCCGAGTTAGTCTTTTTTTTGGGGGGGGTTGTTCTTTTGAACAAAGTTGAACTTGGGTGTTCGTTGTCGGAGTATTTGTCACGCACCTTCCGTAAGGGGCGCATTTTTTCTTCTTATTTATGTTGTACTTGATGGTGGTCAGTTGGTTGCTTGTTCTGTTGTGTCGGGTGGGATGTAGACACCTCCATGCTCCTCCGAACAGTCGCCAGCCCTGAGACCTTAAATGGTTAAAATCTATGGGAACCTGGGCTTGAGCGTTGATTATGTGTCTTGGAGGTCCTAACCTTGCAGGGTAGGACGGGCGGGTGGTCAGTTTACTTTTGTCGCTAAATGTTTGTGTTGTGCACCTTATGCCTATGGTCGTATATTGTTTGTAGTTACTCGTCGTGTGCCTTTAGTCTTCTTGTGACGAACATCATGGTTGTGTCTTGTTGGTTGTCAAGGGGCGACGAGAGTCAAGTGTGTTGTTACTTCTACACGCGCGCACACACCTTAAACAAACAAAAAAAAAAAAACAGAAAAATTTTGCACCTGCTACAGAGTTGTTGTCGTAATGATGAGGTTCGTTACAAAGAAGCAGTTAAAATATTTGCCTCTGAAGCCCATAATGGTATCTGGTCCTTTCCAGCAATGGGGATTAGAATTCATTGGAGAAATCCATCCAGCTTCAAGTGGCCAGCATCATTGGATCTTGAATGCCACTGATTATTTCACCAAATAGATAGAATCCATTCCTATAAGAAATGCAACACATAAAGTAGTCATTGGCTTCCTAGAAGACATTTTGTCAATATTTGGATGTCCTAACAAAATTATGACTGATAATGATGCAACTTTTAAAGTTGAACTTCTGGTCAATTTTTTATAAAGTTTGGGATCCAGCTTATTCACTCTACTCCTTATTACCCTCAAGGTAATGTCTTGGAAGAATCCTCCAAAAAAAGTCTAGTAAAGATCATCAAAAAACTGCTAGAGGATGACAAAAAGTCTTGGGATTCAAAGCTAAAGTTTTCTATATGGGAATATAGAGTAACCACCAAGAGATAAATTGGTACTACTCCATTTCAGTTGGTCTATGGAACTGAGGTTCTTTTTCCTTATCAACTTGCATTACTTGTGGCAAAGTTTCTTCAAGACCAACAAGGAGAACCAGATGATATGATCAGGAGGATGCATCAGCTAGTGGAAGTACAATAGACCAAGGATCATCTCTTTGATAAAGCAAAGAGCCATCAACAGAAGATCAAGAAATCTTTTGACAAGAAGGTAAAGAAAGAATATTTCTAGTTGGGAGACCTAGTGCTCAAATGGGATGCACAAAGGAAAGACAAGGGTGAACATGGTAAATTTGAAGCCTTGTGGATTGGTCCTTTCAAAATTTATGAAGTTTTGCAAAATAACACTTTCAAATTGCAGAGCTTAGAAGATACTGAAATTTTTGGTGGCCCAATCAATGGGCATTTTCTGAAGAAATGTTTTTATTAAATACATGAGTGGATTTCCTTTCATTGTAAATATCAGTTTTAGCTTGTTCCATTTTCTTTAAATAATGACCCCATATCCCTTGGATAAGGAACTAAAATTGAATTTTATTGGCATCTCACAGGGAGCATGCCATCCCCTGTGGAGCCAAATGTTATCACATAGAATTGCAAGGGTCAAAATCTTTTAGTTTTGATTTTGAGTCATAGGTTTTCTTAGGCTTTAGGATTTTATGCCCCTTTGCTATATTCTTTTTCCAAATTTTGATTTAAATAAGATAAGGTTAGTTTTGGCTTTGGTCTAGAGTCCTTGGGTTATGTCTTGTTATCATAACAAGTCGAATAAAGATTAATGAGTCACATCTTTGAAATTCTCCATCATCACCCTGACATGTCACACATCCATGTTGTATGCAAGACAACCCCCCCCCCCCCCCCCTTTCACCTTTTACCCGTTTAGTTGTCAAATCAGATTTGATCCGTGTGCTGCCAACTCACTAGGAGAGTTCGCAATGCATTCAAAGGTACTCCATGCTTTCATTGCCATCATTTAATTTATGGATCGTGTAAAAGAATATCTCATTGTTTTTAGAGATGATATTTTAAACAAATGTCCATAGATTATGTCATAAAGGTTTCTAATTGTTTTTTCCAAGTGTGCAAATTGTATTTGAGCTCGACACTATGAACCTGGTGCTACAAACAAACACTATGAAATGGGCGTTGTGAATTGGTTGAAGAGGAGAGTTGGAGGTTGGAATACTTGTAGACATTCCTTTTCAAACTTAGCAACATCATCATAAAAAACCAGTCTACCAGGTACTCTATGATAATTTACACATTGTCTAAAGGATTAAGGAGAGGTTTTTTGCTGATGTTACCCCTCGACGTTGTGAACTATTTTATTCTATTGTTGCACACTTTCAAGCCCATTTCCTTCATTCTTTGAACCTTTATATTTAAACCTAATTATGTTTAATACCTCATCTATCCTTCCCACTACTTATAATTCATTTGATCCTTTGATATTTCCCAGCACTGCGAACTCTCTATTCTAGCACTGCGAACCTTGTGCTGCAAATTCATCGTTGCGAACCCCTTGTTATAGTTTTGTTTAAAAGCCTTCCTTTTCATACTTGACAAGATCAAATTCAAAGGAGTGACTCTACACCCTTTTCAGCTTGGATTTTTGGTTGATCAACTGTCATATTAGGTTTAAAGATTACATGCATTTTTCCATGCTACTAAAGGATATTGGTATTGTCATAAAATCCATGTTTCAAGAAGAGAATTCACAAGTGTCTTTTTCTTATTGTAAATTCAAGTTGCCTATATTTATATCTTTTGTTTGAAGAATGCACTCTCTCATCCCTAAATGTGCATAAAGTGAATTGTATAAAAATATTGTACATGGTCAGCCTATGGAAAACAGTTTGTCATCAAAACCCTAGTATCTTATATCCTTGTTTTCATACATCTACCTATTATTACAACTCACAGAAAACATTCCTTAGCAATAGTCATGGGCAATCCACAACACAAGAAGACTCATAAGGGAGGTGAATTAGTAAGGACAAATCCCTATGATATGCATCTTTTTTTATTATGAACCCTTGATCAGAGAGGCTTTCCAGAGGGTAGGTTGTATCAAATTTTGTCAAACAATGCAAAAGGGGCACCCAAAGGTGGATAGGGAATTTGCACTAAATTTTAATGGGACCAAAACCAAGGTTGGAATATTGGAGTTTGAAGTTTCAGAATTGTCCATCTCTGCTACAACAGAGATACCTAACATTGGATAAAATTGGTTGAAGGCTGTGACATTAAATGTTTATTTCTCCAAGGAGTTCCTCAAACCAGAATACCAGAAAGACAATATGTCCAAAGGGGTACCCAAAAATCATATGCTTGAAGGTTTTGATAAAATGTTGAAGGTGATTCAGAGGTATTTCACCTGTGAAGGAAGATTTAACATGGTATACCAATACCATATCAAATTTTTGTTACACTTCACAGGGAAAAAAGTTATAAACCTCCCTTTTTATTTGTTCAGAAGTATTGGCAATATGGCTGACAAAGTTCACGCCAAATCCAAGCAAGTGGACACTAGTGTTTTCCACTTTGGTCTTATCAAAATGATAGTGATGGAAGAATTGAGAAATACAAACAATAATTGGGAAACATTCATCACTTATTCATATTTTTAGTTGAATGTTTCCCCCACTCCATAGTCCAAAATTCAAAGCCTTGTTCATGATGAGAAGACTATGTATTCAGAGGTGAGAAAGAAGAGAAAGAGTACTATGACTATTTAAGATGATAGAGACAAAAAGGGAGATGAATAAGGAGGAAATTCACAATATTCATAGAGGGAAGCTTCACCCATGCCAGATCCAATTCCAATGAAGGTTCCTTCAAGAAAATCCATAGGCCTGAGAGGATGAAAGTTGGTGTTTCCTTCACCCAGTGCAGCTGAAAAGGTCAAAGCGAGGAGGCCTCTTACCAAAGTAGCAGCCAAGCAAGAAATCCTTTTGAAGGACGATGTAGTAGGATTTTCAGCCAAGAGGAGCTCTAGAGTTTCTACCAAGAGGAGCTCCAGAGTTAGAAAATGAATAAGTTGAACCCCTTAACCCATATCCGTTTTTGACAAGTTTCCTATTTTTTGTATTTTGCAATTTTGGGGATGGTCATACTTGATAAACCATGTGTAGCTACTCGAGTGTTATCTTCTAAGATATATATCATGATCATAAGTTATTACAAAATTTTGTGGTACTAGAGATAGTTTTGGAACACTTTAAGGCATTATCAAACAAAATAATCTTCTACAGGAAAGTTCGCAGCGCCTGCATTGTGAACTGGCTTATATATACAAGCATTGCAAATTGGCACTATGAACTTAGCTTTTTGAGTTTTGAAGGAAGAAACAGTTTCCAAGTATCATAGATTGACACACAACATGTATATGATGACTAGTTATGAGCTGGGAGACCACCTGCCAAAGGGAGAAGCACTAAAAGGGACACTTCATTAGCCATAAAGAAGATGTTGAAGACATTGCCAACATTAGCCTAAATTTTAGCATTTTGTTGTTTTATGTTATCCACCTATTGCCATGCCACTTTGAGGGCACATGGATCCTATGATAAGGTTGTTATTTGAATTATAGTGAGGTCATTGATAGTATAGGTTATAAAAACACTATTGTAAGTCTGATAGAGGGTTCAAATGGTGTAAGAGAGGACTCACTTATGTATTAGACTTAAGATTCTCTAGATAATGAAAATCAGTTCTTTTTCCTACCACTTTGTTTTCTTCCAATTCTGATTATTGTTCAGTGAAAGATTCATTTGACTGATTTATAGCTTGTTACAATAAAGGATCTGTTGTAATGTTGTTTACATATATATCAAAACTCATCTCTTTTATTATAATAATTTCTTATTTCAGAGAGTTCTACTTTATATGTTTGTCATACTTCCTGATGTAGATGATAGGCATTTCACTTTATTCTTAATAAGTCTTCCACCTTCTCATTCCTTTTTCTAAAACCTCGATCAAAGTTATTCAGAGACTTATTTGTTGGTGCAAATTGTGTGAACTAAATTGTGATTTAGACTATTTTCCTGAGTTTTCATCCATTTTCTACCTTATCATAAAACATATCTTTAACCTACTAATGGGTGTTGAGATTACACTTTAGCAATCAAAGTGAGACTTTCAGCACTAACAATATCAACCTTCCTTTAGATCTATTTTTCATTCTATACATGAAATTCTAAGTGTTTTCAACTTATATAATAATAATCAATGCAAGAAAAATCATTAGGACTCAGATTCATTAACTAATTTTCTATCTAGTGGGATTGAGTAATATTGTTTTTACCAAACATAGCTTCAAGCTTAGTCCAAGCAGCATTGGGAGCATCAATTTCTTGAAGGTGAAACCTTAAATAGGGAGATACATACATTCTGATTAGTCCATGTGCTTTGTCACTCTTATTATCCCATTTGAATTTGTTTTCAACATTAATGGGTTCTATTTCTTTTCCCAAGGTAATTCGATACAATATTTTACTTCTTAATACATCTTACATATGGAATTTCCATGAGAAGTAGTTGGTACTGGTAATAAAAATATCACTGGGAGATTACATACTAGAATATGTAGAAAAATATGAAACTCATGGCCTGGAAGGAAAAATATCTAAAAAACATTTTGTTTAAAAAAATGACACTAAAAATGGACTTCATATGTGAAATTTATTCCCTTTTGAAAAAAATCATAAATGATAACCAAAGAGCCATGTGGCAAGTGGACGTTGGTCCACATGGTGATGCTCCTCCTTATCTATCTTTTCTTATAAGCTCACTTTTAAATAAGTTACTTTATAAAGTGACCCACTTTTATAGAAAAGGCGGGAATCACTTTTACAATGAAGTTACGTTATAAATGAAAATTGCATGAAAAACAAATAACTTAAAGTAAAATATTGAAGTTATTTTATAGTGATTCACTTTTATAATTAAGTGAAATGCACTTTACAATGAATGCATGAACTTTTATAAAACAAAAAGTAAATAGAAAGATACTTAAACTCAATACCTCTAAGTAAAGTAACTTTCAACTAAGTGAGAAATGAAAAACACATTATGGTCTTAAGAATGAGGATTGGGGGTGTTTTCATTGTTGTTTTTGTGGAATATCACCTTGGAATGCGTGCTCAACAAAAACTTATTTTTATGCATTCACACGCAAAAAAAAACTCACTTCTCGAAAACAAAAAGGGTTAGATCTCAATTAACTTACCCATAAAATGTAAATGTTCTCTCCATTTATGATATACCTAGATCACATAGAGTGCACGAAAAAGAGAATATGTAGATAGGAAAATCTTTTCTGCTCTATTTTTTATTTGCAAAAATCACACATAGCACAAGGAAAATAGAATATGCATATAAAAAAGAGTAGAAACTGAAAAATAAAACAAAGAAAACCAAATATTATCTCTATAAAAATTTTAAAAATCCATACTTAGGATTTATACCTCTGGATTTAACTGAAACAATCATATATTGGGAAAACAAAAACCTTTTCAATTGAAATGAAAGGTGTTCCTAACTTAAATGAGTGCTCTGAACACAATGGAACAATCCTATCGGACCATAAATATACAAAAACGGCATCTTCCATGTATGTATTCCTCATATATTAACCAATTGTAAATTCCCCTAAAAGATTGTAAATTTGGAGTGACCCAAAATATCCACTAAAATCCCCTAAAATATCCACTCCAAATTCCTTGGAATACAGAAAATCCCTTGACACAATATTTTCATGTCTTATTTTCTGACATATTGTAAAATTTTCATCAGTAATAGTTCCCTTGCCACTAATCTTGACCCTAATCTTCAAAACCGTGTAATTTGCATTTTATTGAAAATCAATGCATAATTAGCCAGTGGCCCTCTTTGGAATTTCTATATCCCATAGAACTACTGAAAAAAACAAGAAAATTTTATCTTCTTCTGATTTATTATGCTTCTGGTATGGAAAAAATACGATTTTGGCTCCCGACTTGGTTTTCTTTATAGGCATAGGCAAGTTTTTCCTGTGTGGCATCCTTGCTAACAGGGTTATTGATGTGGAATTTTGGGTCCACATGACACTCTAAGGTGATGCCATGTCAACCTATTGGACACCTTATCCATACCCTGTTAGCCTCCAACATTTTCCTCCTCCTCTCTTCTTTCTCCTTTCTCTTCCCTCTTCTATCCTCTTCTCTCTTTCTCTTCTTTATTTATTTTATTTTATTTTATTTTATTTACGTGCACCACATGTACTTGTCTACTCTCCTGGAACTCTGAATGACCATGAATGTGATAGGGGTCCCACTTCCTCTTCCATAGTTCCATCAAGTTTCCCTTCATTGGTTGCAGGGATGGGCGGGTCCCAATTCACACCCTTTTTCCCAATGTGCATGACTTGTTTGTTCCTCTAATTGGATGATGGAGATCATAGAAGATAAACCAATCACACTGATAACATATTTTTTGTTGTAGGAAGGTTAACGATTCACCAACCTATGATACCACCAAACCACCCTCCAATACATGTCTTTCCCACATTCATTTTCAAAGGTTTTAAAACTTTGAAAAATCGGTTTAAAAGAGTCTGATACCACTTATGGTATTGGAGCTCTCCCCTTCGCCATCATGGCATCTACGTCAGCCCCGAGCCAACCACCATGCACTGTAGACCCCCAAATTTTCCACCATGGTATACCACACTGCCACTGTGGTATTCCACATCACCATTTCCATATCACCTACCATGTGGATTCCATCTCACCATGCACACAATCTTTCCCAAAAAGTTTCAAAGTTTCAAAATTTCATTTTTTTCCAATAATGCCTATTATCCTAAATCGACGCACAAGCTTTTGTGAAGATTCTATTTTGAGCTTCCATGAGCCACATTTGACCCTACGCTCAACCAAATTCTTCCATACATAACCTTTCAATGATTTTTGCACCATTCAATTTTGGGTTCACGATGAAATTTGAGGATTTCACTCAATTTCCCCAAATTCATCCATGGCTTATCTGCAACTCTATCATCCTAGTTAAATTGACACTATAATTTTCAATTTAACCTTCCTAGACCAAAATTTCACTCTTATTTCATCCACTTACTACATTAATCTACCCAACAACAATTATGTGCATGAATTCCTCATGAATTCACTGAGAAAATAGGGATTTTTACCCAATTTCACCATGGATACTCTACAAGTTGTAAATTTGTCTAGTTTTCAGCCTAAATTTACTCCATTAAACGTTAAAATTGGGGATTTTTAATACCTAATCTCAATTTCCCCAATTTTCCCAGGAAATTTTTTCCAATTTTACTTGGGGGAAGTTTTCAACAATAATTTTCAGGTGTATTTGAATATCGCCCCTACAATTCTTTGTTTCATTGTGTTGAATTTAGCTCATGTAAGCCCAATGTTGAGCATGTGGATTTGATAATAAATTGTAGAATCCTTACTACTAACTTATTGATCTAAAATATTGTTTTAAGGTCTTTAAGATAACATCATGAAGATAAATCCTCCTACGTTTTTATATAGGTGGTACTCCTCTTTCATGATACATGGAAGATTGTTCTTCTAAACTTAAATGCATGCAATAGAAAATCCCAACAAATATTCCAATGAAACCATTATGTACAAACTCTATTATACAAATACACAAGTTTTTATATACATATGTACTTTTCAAGCACATCATATCATTCAAGAAAAAGAGACAAATATGTCTGCAGAGATTTGTATCTATAGGATTTGGAGTCTTTTTTCAAAACATATTTTTCCTTCCTTTTGAAATGATGTGAACCTAGAATCAACTATGACTTTGAAAGATGAAAAAAAAATTAAATGGATAGCTCATCAAAGTACTTTACATTATCACTTTGATATCATATTTTGATAGACAATACATTTGAAATCGCATGCTTTAGACACAAACTATGACAAATCATTAATATAATGCCCTGAAATAGTTATTTGTGGGAGAAATTAATAGTAATATCCTTAAACAACGTCAAAAATATCTCAATGACAATTAGATAAACTGAATTAAACTGCATTTGCATTTTTACAAGGATGAATTTTTCTCCTCTAGGCCTATTTAATATCATGAGAAATGAATGGAAGAATCTAGATAAAGAGTTGATCAGACTCAAAATTTCTTGTTGCCAAACATATATGGAAAACATGATGGAAATAATCAAGAAGAATGAAAGACAAGGAATAAATTTAAGAAGTCTACTTCACAAAATCTTGGAAAGGAAAAACTTGCTTCATGCAAACTCTTCATCGCTGCAAAAACTCATGACTATCAACCCTTTGAATATGCTTATTTTCCTCTTTTGTAATCTCTTCTTCATTTTCTTGAAATTGATTTTCAGTTGGGTTCTTATTTTTCTCTTTGTAAATGTAAACTTAAATATCTTTTCCATCAACTAGGACCCACTTTAGAAGCTCAATAATTTCTTTCAATAAACATTTTTCTAAAAATAACTCTTCGGTAAGAAAGAAAATATTCATGACTATAATTTAATTTTTATGGCATGATAGACATAATTTCAGCAATGGAAACCACTTCAAAACTTTTCTTCTCATTTATATCTTTCCAATGAGCTATTGTTTTCTCAATTTAGACATCAGGATCAAAAGTTATGGCCTTAGGAAGATGAACACTCAATAATCGTTGATCTATGCACATGAATTATGAGCCCTTCATTAAAAATATGCCCCATTTATCCCACGTGTATTGGGGAATAGTTCTCATACATATTTAGAAGAAAATTGCATCCCCATATTATTTTTTTGTAAAATAGAAATAATTATGGAGGCCTTTGTAGATTGTGCATTATGTAACTTTTGGTTGCCACGTCGTGTCACTCATCATTCCTAGTCACTTTACCAATCATCTGTGTGTCCAATAAATATCATCCAAATGTCACATAGGGGTAGGTGTACCTCACCTCCACATGTCACCTAGGGATAGGTCTACCTCATTGCCACATGTCACCCAGGGATAGGTCTACCTCACTGACACATGTCACCCAAGGATAGGTCTACCTTACTACCATGTGTCTCAATATGCCAAAGGAGGGAAAAGGGATAAAACTTAGGAATATAATGAATAATTTCATGAAAGGATAAAAATGGAAAATATAATTACTTAGAAATAGGGAGATGCGGGGGTAATGTGGTTCAGTAAAACTTAGCAAAAAGACTTAGTAAAAATGACTAGGTGTTGACTAAGTGTTGTGGACTTGAGTAAAAATGACTAAGTATTGCAGGGGTTGGGTGATGCAGAAAAATCATAAGATGGGAAAAAATAAAAAAACAAACTAAGTAAAAGTATCGGTAAAAACTAAGTGTAAAAATAAGAAAAATGTTAAGTCATGAAGGGTGCAATTTGGGTAATGTGGAAATGGTGGTGCAAACTGACGATTTTAGGATGCAGTTTGGTAAAAAATAATAAAAATAACTAAGTGTTGCAAAGGTAGGGTGATGTAGAAAAATCATAAGATGGGAAAAATTAAAAAATAAACTAAGTATAAGACTCAGTAAAAACTAAGTATAAAACTTAGTAAAATGACTAAGTCATGAAGGGTGCAATTTAGGTAATGTAGAAATGGAGGTGCAAGTTGAGGTTTGCAGGATTGTGGGATGCAGTACTAGGAGTGGAAGGTGGAAATGAGGGTATGGGATCCCGCATCCACATTAAAAATTAAAAAATAAACTAAGTATAAGACTCAGTAAAAACTAAGTGTAAAACTCAGTAAAATGACTAAGTCATGAAGGGTGTAATTTGGATAATGTGGAATTGGAGGAGAAAATTGAGTATTGTGGGATTGTGAATTGCAAAACTAGGAGTGGAATGTGTAAATGAGGGTATGGGTGGTACTAGGAGTGGAAGGTGTAAATGAGGGTATGGGCTCCCACATCTGCTTTCATGAAAATGACTAAGTATAGGAGTATGGAGAGTATTGTAAAGGAATATGGAGAGTAGTGAAAAATGACTAAGTATGAAGAGTAGAGAGGAAGGAGAGTAGAGTGGAAAGAAGGAAAAATGGGTAATTATGGAGTAAGAAGAGGAAGTAAAATGACCAAGTATGAAAAGAAAGAAAGAAAAGGGCTAAGTATTGAGCAACATAAACTGGGGAAAATTGACATATCTTGGGCATATGGCCTCTTTTTTAGATTTCGTAAGATGTTGGATGAAGTTGAAACATAGGGCTAATCAACGAGAATATGGACACAAAAATTATTTTTTATTTTCTTCTCTTATTGTTTCAAATGAAAAACCATTGATATTTTCCTTGCATGAAGAAAAACTGCAACACTGATTTTGAATTCTTAAAACTTGTTGGGTCTTCATGATCAATAGGTGAAGGGTATTTGGGACTTACTGAATTTGAAAAAAAATTGGTCTCCATTTTAAAGAAACATAGGTTCACATATTTACTCCAATCAGTTAGTTGATGGATGTCAGGAAAACACATTAACATCTGGCTCCAATTGTGGGACAGTGACCCCCTATGTGTTGTTGAGCACCTGGACTCAAACTATCTTCCTTATCCATTAGGAAATAGATTCATCCCTGAAACATGATCTTTATCCAAAAAAATATTATTAGGAAAATTTTACTAAAAGAAAAAATGATATAACTGAGAAAATAAAATCTACATATCCTAAACTACTTGTAGAGAAGGGATACTTTCAAGTGTAAGTAGAATTTCATTGTAAGCATGCACATAACCAATTAGTTTGATTATTCTCATCTTTGATTGAGAGTGTTTTTTCATTGGCCATTTTTAGGATATATTATTTCATCATACAATGACCATGTTTCCATGATGAGGTTAAAAAAATAAATTGTTGTTGAACATTTGTGGGGAACTGTAGGGTTGTCTTTGTTGTTCACAAATAATCTCATTGTCTTCATAAATAAAATATACCACCCATGGAACCTCTTGCTAAAAATTCCTTTCTTATTTTGATTCTTGGAAGATCTCTTCGTCATTAAATTCTATTCCATATGAGAAATCAACAACTTGAAAGTTTGGCATAAAGTGGTAATCATTAACATCACTTTTTTTCATCCAATGTAGACATTCCCCTTTCATCTTTATATAAATTGGTTTTGGCACTTGAGAACCCACTACAATATTTTCACCATGATCATATTGAATGAAATTTCCATGTAGATCTAATGGAGAATCATCAAATCCATCCTTAAACTCATTGTGATCATTACTCTCATATTGATCATATGAGAGGTATGAATTTCCCACCAATGGAGCATGTAGAGGATGGTATTCTTCTTGAATTGAAACCTTAGGGTTCTCATTTTCAACATTAGGAACATAATTTGATGTTAAAAAGCAATCACATATTTCATCAAAATTTTCTTTTAAATCCTTTCCTCCATTGTCTTGGAATAATCTTGGGGATTTTAAGAGATTAACATCAATTTCATGAATATTTATTTCAATGACCTGAGATCGTTTCATTAGCTCTTTCCAATTGCACTTTCCCTCTTGCTTTAGTAAAAATATCAAATTCATGGGAAAGTCATTTTCATAACAACTAAAAACGATCACATCATTTGAAAACATTTCTTGAGGAATGTCATGGATCACTTTCATAAATATCAAAGTCAAATATTTGACTATATCTTCCTCATTCATCTGGATTTGAACCAAATTCAAGAAAAGAGAATATGGATATTTCCCTTGGAAATATTTATTGACAAATGAATTTTCTAATACATCCCAACTAGTGATGGTTCTAGAAAACAATGAATAAATCCATTCACTAGCATTTCCTTTTATACTTAAGATAAATAGTTGGCATGCAAAATCATCTTTACAAAATTCTTAACAAAATTCTTTTATGGATCCTCTAAAGTATTTCCAAACAACATGGGAAACTTGTCCATGGAAATATTTAGCAAGGGATGAATTTTTCCTTGCAAATTGAGAGGACCTTTGTGAAATAGGCAAACTAAGTGAAACCAATTGTTCGTCGCAATTGCGAAGACACTTTTTCGTGGTCTATATAGCAAATTTGTCGCAGGATTTTTTATTGTCGTCGCAATGGTGATGACATCTTTTCATGATTTATATAGCAAATTTGTCACAGGAATTTTTATTGTCGTTGAAATTGCAACGACATATTTTCTTTTTTTATATAGAAAATTCGTCATAGGATTATTATTGTCGTCGCAATTGCGACGATAACTTTTCTTGATTTATATGGAAAATTCGTCGTAGGAATTTTTATTGTCGTCACATTTCCTCACAAGTTTATTATTGTCGTCGCAATTGCGACGATAACTTTTCCTAATTTATATAGAAAATTTGTCGCCGGAATTTTTATTGTCGTTGAAATTGAGACGACAAATTTTCTTGATTTATATAGCAAATTTGTCGTAGGAATTTTATGCTCGTCGAAATTGCGATGAAAATTATTTATTTAAAAAAAAAAATGGGCTAATTGTATGCTCCTAATATTGAAGGTATATATTCTCTTTATGTATATCTATGAGCATAAGTGTATTTAGTACTAACATGATGTTTTACAAGACAATTCATGAATGCTACATTAACATGAATTTTCTATAAGATCCTAAAATACTCATGCTCAAGTACCAAAGGGAAATAAATGTACAATTCATGAATGCTACATTAACATGCATTTTATATAAGATCCTAAAATATTCATCCTCCAGTACCAAAGGGAAATAAATGTAATGAATGTTCACTAAACTACTTCTCTCAACAAAGAACTATGATAATCATCCAAAGAAACCATATTTCCATATGCATTCAATATGTTGATTAAGTTGATTCCATAAAATTGGTAGCAAGCAGCATTAACATGGAGCTTTCCTATTTCTCATTGAATTGACTACACTTTAGGGAATTAACTTGGTGGTAGCTTGGACTTAACCATGAGGTTTTTGGTTTCTTGTTTATCATTTCTTTGTTCAAGAGTTTATCATGTAATTACAATAATGATCTAAGGAAACCACCATTCTAGAATAAAAATCACAATTGAGAAGTTATGTTAGCTATAAGTAACCATGAATGTATGTGTGCAAAAGAATAATGATATCGTTGAGTGGAACATAGTTTTGGAACAACATATTTTGTACAATATTTGGGATCGACATCATTGGGATCAAATTCTATAGGAGTCCATGAAATTCAACTAACTCTATAAGAAGGTCAACATGAATATCCACTATGTTTGATAGGAATCTTTGTAATTTTTCTAAGTCTAGGTTCTATAATTTTGGTAGAAGCATAGGAAAATCTAGTTAACACTGGGCACCTTGAAAAATAGCAACCATGTCTTAATAAAGATAAAGGGAACTAGTAAGGTTGAATCAAAGTTCATGATAAATGTATATCATAATACCACGTGTATTGATTCTATAAGGACCATCCACTAAATTGATTCTCTTCGATAGGTAAAAGTAGCTATGGATGTTCCATCAAAGAAAAATTAGGAAATAGGCATTCTCATTATCAATTTAGCAAACTATATAACAAGTTTAACAAAGTCATAGGGGTTGTGTTATGGGAATTCTCATTATCAATTTAGAAAACTATCTAACAAGTTCAACAAAGTCATAGGGGTTGTGTTATAAGCATTCTAATTATCAATTTAGAAAATTATCTAACAAGTTCAACAAAGTAATAGGGGTTGTGTTAGCTTTCGAGGTTACTCTGAAAGTGTTTACACCATGTTTGGGGGTGCTTCATGAGATTTGGGGTACATGGTGTATGATTATCCCTTGGATGGTTTGAGATGGATTTGCACATTGGAGGTGGTTTACTTAGTGGTTGATTAACCTTAGTTGAATGCTTGCATTACATTCCTCCTTGGAGTGTTGGAGATAATTAGATAAATTGGGACATTATTTATGTTGGCCAAATTTATATTGGTTGCTTTCTTGGGAGGATTCCCTACATTGGAAAAGAATCATTGACATTCTAGAGGAGGGAGTTGATCCCTAGACAACATAGGGTAGCTTGGATTCTTTCATGGAGGCATGTATTTGACTTGGGGATGCCTTGGTTGCAATAGTGTTCATGTAACTGGAGTGTAACCAATGGAGCATGTGGCTTAGTAAGTGGAGTGGAACCAATGGAGCATGTAGCTTAGCAGGACTGATGGAGTCCTTGGATGATTGATAACCATTGCATAAGCCCATACCTCTTCAATTATTTTTCCATCAAAATCAACCTACCAAAAATTTGGAA
Source organism: Picea engelmannii (assembly GCA_009831015.1). Classification (NCBI taxonomy): domain Eukaryota; kingdom Viridiplantae; phylum Streptophyta; class Pinopsida; order Pinales; family Pinaceae; genus Picea; species Picea engelmannii. The sequence goes on along the minus strand of ML780220.1, from coordinate 493,061 downwards.
TTGCTTCTTCATACTCCAGAGATCATCATGGAGAAATGCAATTAGGGAAAAAAGGCCCACCATTGGTATGTGAGTAAATTGGTAAAACATATGGGGTGATTGGATGGGCAGGGGAGGCGGTGTCATCATGGGCCCTAGAGGAACAATTGAAACAACTATTGCATGGGGGCTTGGTGTTTTTTCCAATAACCACGCAAAAGCTTATGCACTTTGGAAAGGATTGAAAATTTCTAAAGGTTCATGTTCTCAATCATTGGTTGTAGTGACAGATTCAAATACAATCATTAACCATATGGAATTCATGGTGTGCTAAAACAGTCTCGTTCAAATTCAAGGTTGTTTTCTTGTTGAGCTGACAAAACATGAATTATTTGGTCTAGAGGTAAGCAAATACTAGATGGTAGAGTATAGGATATATGTTTATGGAAGGAAACTAAGTGAACAAGACCAATTTTCAAGATGGTTTGTTAGCAATGGCATATGCAATTTATGTTTTATTTGTTTCAATATTTTAAATTCACCTAGTTATTTCTAGACCTAAAGTGTTATTAAATCATCCATAAATAAATGTGGGTATATTCCAAAGGTCATGCAATATACAAAACATAAAATATCGAATCCATGTGTATGTTGAAAATTAAAATTTTATTAAATTCAATTAAGAGACGTGTCAATCCCATGGAGAAAACCATGCCAAATCCTAAAACATGATATGTGAAGGATGATCAACTCAACTAGCACAAAATTTATATGAAATCCATTTAAACTTCACTTCAAATCTAGAAGTCAACACTTAGATATATTTTGATGAAAAAGAGAATGACATATATTTTTAATCCATATGTGCAAGAGTGTCACATGTCATCTCCTGAAGGTATCACTTGTCTCCTTAACTCTAAATTGTGACAAGTTAAAATCTAGAGGGAGTTAGGGTATGTATACCTCCGACATAGAATTTATGAGTCAAATCACTGGTCGGAGGGGATCCATTGTCCCACAAACAAGGGGGTCTCATACAACAATTTGGTGTTTATCTTGTTGTTAGAGCTAAATTTGAACAAGGATTTCATTTATCTTGTTGATATTGACATCCTTTTGTATGTGGTGGTCAATGACAATGGTTAGTGCGACCTGGAAGGCATATTGAAAACATTATGGGTAAACACCCAAATTCCCATTGTTACCACTTATTAGTAATAGGTTTGTGTGAAAAGCGACCAAACACTCTTATAATAATCAGATCATTTTAGCGATTGTTTATTTTCTGCGTGGAGGAGCCATCTGTCTATCTCACCAGGAGCCGTCCGTCAATCTTCTACATGGAGAAGTCGTCTGTCAAACTCTAATTCACTATGCATGGAGGAGGTTGCATATTCAAGCTGCTGAAGAGTTTTGAAGGGGGAGCACTGCATTGAAGGATTGTTATTACTGTTAAGCTGCTGGAGAATTTGGTGTTCACCAAAATTGCATGAGAGAGCAAGTCACCTTTGCGGATTTGATTATTGAACTGTTGCCACCGTTCGCAAGGAATTTCATGCAAATTGTCACATATTCTGACTGCCATAGCTTAAGGGAGGGCGCATATCATTGTTGTTACCATGAATAGACCCAGAAAAATACTGTCAAGACTCATTTTTTGTCTTCTCTGGTGGTCACATTCTAGCCAGATCGCAGAATATTTGTTGTCAGGAAAGAGGAATAGGAGCCTGTCGTGATCTGTTGTGATCTAAAATTTATCCAACAATTGGTTATGTTATCACTCCAGGATTCTTTATAGGTTGTGATCGAAAGAGCCTGGTAACGTAATCAAGAACTTAATCAATAACTCAAGAACTCATATAAACTGTAACTCTTAATTCCAACCCCTTAACTTTATTACACCCATCACCCCTAACACTTAACCTTTATAACCTAGAATTAATATAAACCTTAACCATTGAGCATTATAACCTCTAAATCCCCTATAACCTAATTACATATATAACCTTAAGTTTCATGGTTATCACCTTAATTTATCTTACAAATAACTTATATAAACTGTAACTCTTAATTCCTAACACCAATAAATTATAACCTCTAACCCCTCACCAATATAACTCCTTAACCTTAACACATATTCATTATAACCCCTAAAACATAATCATGTAAAGCCTTACACCTCATCCTCATATTATAACCCCAATAACACTAATCCACTAAGCAATAAGACTTATAACTCTTAACCCTAAACCCTAACCATAGCACCTAATATATAATTATCACTCATAACCCCTAACATAACATCTAACTCATATATCCTTAACAATATCTAACACCCAACCCTTAAATTTTTTATAACCTCAATACCATATATCACATATCACCTCTTCCCTATAACCCCTAATCCAATAAATCCCAATCCTTAATTCTTTTAACCCCTACATGTTAACCCTATAATCATTAACCCTTGTAACCCCTAAAACATAAAGCTTATAACCTTACCACCTATAATCCCTAACCATAGCACCTAATATATAATTATGACTCATAACCCCTAACATAACACCTAACTCATATGTCCTTAACAATATCTAACACCCAACCCTTAAGTATTTTATAACATACCATATATCACCTCTTCCCTATAACCCCTAATCCAATAAATCCTAACCCTTAATTATTTTAACCCCTACATGTTAACCCTATAATCATTAGCCCTTGTAACCCCTAAAACATAAATCTTATAACCTTACCACCTATAATACCTATTATAACCTTACCACATATAATCCCTAACCATAGCACCTAATATATAATTGTCACTCATAACCCCTAACATAACACCTAACTCATATATCCTTAACAATATCTAACACCCAACCCTTAAATTTTTTATAACCTTCATACCATATATCACATGTCACCTCTTCCCTATAACCCCTAATCCAATAAATCCTAACCCTTAATTCTTTTAACCCCTACATGTTAACCCTATAAGCATTAACCCTTGTAACCCCTAAAACATAAAGCTTATAACCTTACCACCTATAATCCCTATTATAACCGTACCACCTATAATCCCTAACCATAGCACCTAATATATAATTATCACTCATAACCCCTAACATAACACCTAACTCATATATCCTTAACAATATCTAACACCCAACCCTTAATTTTTTTATAACCTCATACCATATATCACATATCACCTCTTCCCTATAACCCCTAATCCAATAAATCCTAACCCTTAATTCTTTTAACCCCTACATGTTAACCCTATAATCGTTAACCCTTGTAACCCCTAAAACATAAAGCTTATAACAGTACCACCTATAATCCCTATTATAACCTTACCACCTATAATCCCTAACAATAGAACCTAATATATAATTATCACTCATAACCCCTAACATAACACCTAACTCATATATCATTAACAATACCTAACACCCAACCCTTAAATTTTTTATAACCTTCATACCATATATCACATATCACCTCTTCCCTATAACCCCTAATCCAATAAATCCTAACCCTTAATTCTTTTAACCCCTACATGTTAACCCTATAATCATTATCCCTTATAACCCCTAAAACATAAAGCTTATAACCTTACCACATATAATCCCTATTATAACATTACCACATATAATCCCTAACCATAGCACCTAATATATAATTATCGCTCATAACCCCTAACATAACACTTAACTCATATATCCTTAACAATATCTAACACCCAACCCCTAAATTTTTTATAACCTTCATACCATATATCACATATCACCTCTTCCCTATAACCTCTAATCCAATAAATCCTAACCCTTAATTCTTTTAACCCCTACATGTTAACCCTATAATCATTAACCCTTGTAACCCCTAAAACATAAATCTTATAACCTTACCACCTATAATCCCTATTATAACCTTACCACCTATAATCCCTAACCATAGCACCTAATATATAATTATCACTCAAAACCCCTAACATAACACCTAACTCATATATCCTTAACAATATCTAACACCCAACCCTTAAATTGTTTATAACCTTCATACCATATATCACATATCACCTCTTCCATATAACCCCTAATCCAATGAATCCTAACCCTTAATTCTCTTAACCCCTACATGTTAACCCTATAATCATTAACCCTTGTAACCCTTAAAACATAAATCACCCCTAAAACGTAAAGCTTATAACCTTACCACCTATAATCCCTATTATAACATTACCACCTATAATCCCTAACCATAGCACCTAATATATAATTATCGTTGATAACCCCTAACATAACACCTAACTCATATATCCTTAACAATATCTAACACCCAACCCTTAAATTTTGTATAACCTTCATACCATATATCACATATCACCTCTTCCCTATAACCCCTAATCCAATAAATCCTAACCCTTATTTATTTTAACCCCTACATGTTAACCCTATAATCATTAACCCTTGTAACCCCTAAAACATAAAGCTTATAACCTTACCACATATAATGCCTATTATAAACTTACCACCTATAATCCCTAACAATAGCACCTAATATATAATTATCGCTCATAACCCCTAACATAAAACCTAACTCATATATCCTTAAAAATATCTAACACCCAACCCTTAAATTTTTTATAACCTTCATACCATATATCACATATCACCTCTTCCCTATAACCCCTAATCCAATAAATCCTAACCCTTAATTCTTTTAACCCCTACATTTTAACCCTATAATCATTAACCCTTGTAACCCCTAAAACATAAAGCTTATAACCTTACCACCTATAATCCCTAACCATAGCACCTAATATATAATTATCGCTCAGAACCCCTAACACTTCATATTTATAATCTTAACGGATACATCTCAACCCCTATAATCATTGACAATCAACACCTAACTCATCTATCCTTAACAATATCCAACACCCAACCATTAAAACTTGTATAATCTTTATACCATATATCCCATATCACCTCTTACCTTAACTACTAATCCAATAAATCCTAACCCTTAATTCTTTTAATCCCTACCTGTTAACCTCTATAACCCCTAATCCAATAAATCCTAACCCTTAATTCTCTTAGCACATGATATATAATTATCGCTCATAACCCCTAACACTTGATGTTTATAATATTAATAGATACATCTCAACCCCTATAATCATTGACCGTCAACACCTAACTCATCTATATTCCTTAACAATATCTAACACCCAACCCTTAAAACTTGTATTAAAAATTAAAAATTTATCAGAAATTACAGGATTTGACTAAATCCCGTAATTGCTCCAAGGTTCATGTACTTTCAGGATAGATGGGAGAAATTAGAGACATGTGTCATGATCCTTGATGTACAAGGATGGATGGATATCTATCAGGTTCGAGATATGAGCTTTCTAGGTGTCTGGTCAACGCTGGTCAAACAGGGCCACTTCAACAGAAAATAACCTGTTTTAGCAGAAAATTATGGACAGTTTTAGATTTTCTGATTTAATACATGTATTTTTGCTGATTTAATACATGACTCAAGTTATTCTTAATCAATCTATACTCCTCAGTATTTCCTCAAGGAAACTTACACGGTTTACCTTATCTTGAGGTTAACTTAGGTTATGTCAACACTTAGAATTTTCTATATACTTATACTATATTCAATCATCTTAGGGTTTATGCTTTGAGATTTGGAAACTTGGACTCGGATTGTCAACAATTCTCAACTCTTAGACTCTTTGACAAAACCAAACTATCTTCAATCATCTTAGGTTTTAGGCTTCAAGCTTTGGAAAATCACATTTCTTTTGTCTTAGCTTAGGATGGATTCAAATGTTGACTAGTCTCCTCCTTTTCCTTCAATATGATGTTATCATAATTCAAAATTGATTTATTTCATTATAATTCTACTCGTTATGATTTCATTCTTGACTTGATGTGACCTAACCTTGTTTTACTCTGATAGATGATGTCATTATGCAAATATCAAGTTGTTTCCCCCCAAATTAGATCTCAACGACCATATTGACACAATTTAGGGTAGTCATGGAGTGAATTTAGGTTGATCGAGAAGTAGGTTATCGTGACATGTCATGCCTATATAAATCATAGTTTCTTAGGAATGAGTAGATGTTTTGTACCTTTCTTTTGATGGAATTTTTTATTTGGAAAAAATGCACTTTGATGCGTGAAAACTTTCATGTTTATTTGATGAATGTTGTGATATTCCAAATGATGCTTGATTGTCTTTTATAGGTGGCCCATGTGATTGATTTTTTGTGGAGGCCAAAGAAATATATTTCTATAGCATTATGTACACCGAGAGCTTGTAATGATAACCTTATGTAGTAATGTTTCTCTCTTGTAGATTCCTAGAGGTTCACACTCCTATAGCTGATATATTATGTATATGTCTATAGGGTCACATTCCTATAGTGGTCCTCTCTTGTAAATGCTTATAGCTTGACATTCATGTAGTGTTCCTCTCTTGTAGATCCATGTAGCTTCACATTCCTATACTTTCACCTTATGTAGATACTATAGCTTCACAATATTGTAGTTTCATCTTTTGTGGATACCTATAGATGTTGATTCCTACAGGAAATTGAATTAGAAAAAGTAAGAATCAACATTTGTAGTATCATGTAGGTGCAGTGTACGCATGAGGCACAAGGAGAAGGTGAATGCATAGGTACAAGATTTATGAATGATTCATAAGGTGAATGTATGAGGGAGAAGGATTATGTAGGGGAACTAAGTGTATACAAGTGAAGGATGTGGACTATGTATTGGATACATGCAATGAATGAAACGTTGGAATTTTGGAATGTGTATGGAACAAATTGAGTGAATGTAATGGAATTGTGATGAGTGAATGGAATTGTGGATGAATGAATGTGTATTGGTGCTTGTGAATATGCATTTTCATTTGAAATATAAATGTAGTTATGAATGGTAACTTGGCAGTTCTATACTTTTGATATTTTTTATCTCAATCTGTGTTTCTTGTTACCTTATTTAGTTTTCCTTGAAATAATGGTTACATGCATATTCCTTGCATGGATACAAGTTATTAGATTGGACATGCCTCTTTGATAATTTCATTTGTTGTGTGAAATTTGTGAATGCAAAGTAATCTAATAAGAACCTCATCAAATTTTTCATAAGTGAGGAATTGCAGCAACATTCTAGCTAGCTTCAACCAATCAACATCACCAACACAAGGAGCAACAAACAAGTTAGTATAAATTTTTCTTTTTAATGCTTTAAAAATTTGGAAAATTCTTCATAAGATAGCAATGATAAATATCTTTCCCTTCCCCTAAACTATCTCTTCATCACTTCATATACCCTCAAAGCATCAAAAAGAGTACTCAAAGAAACCAATTTGGTCTCCAAGGGAGCTATGAGGAGAAATTAGATTTTTGAAATCAAACAACAAGGGAATGATTAGAAAGAAGGTTATTCTTGTAAATATTTTTATGGTTTCCAACCTAAAAATATTTACAAACATTTTCAAAACAAGTTATCAAACTGATTATACAAACATATTGTTTTGAATATGTCAATTGTACAATGCTCTGTTTTATGGAGACTATTGGATTACTGAGAGGGGGGGTGAATCAATAATAGAGCAATTTAATCCTTTTTAACCATATAATCCAAGTGTTATATCAATGAAGCATTATCATCCAATAACTGGAGGATAAATAAGAAATGAACAAATGAAAAATCATACACATACACAGTACACCAGTGTTTTACGTGGAAACCCAAATCGGGAGAAAACCACAGAATGCTTTTCTTATATGTCTTGAAGAATTACATTCATTGGAAGCACCAACTTCCTTTGTTTTCCAGCTGCAACTGGAAGGAGGCTCCAACCCCCTAGTTTCTCAGGCTACAACCTGAGGGAAGCTCCAACTCCCCAATTCTCTGGCTACAACCAGAAGGAGGTTACAACCCCCTATGTTCTCCGGATACAACCAGAAGGTGGCTACAACCACATGTCCTTGCCCCGTCCTACCACACTAAAGTAGAAGTAGAATGATGGAACCACTGTCATACTATCACTGTGAGATATACCATTGTAAGCATGTACCAATAAATCTGAACCATGCATCAACCTGTACCTCAACCTGTAATCAACCTGTACCATAAACAAGTGCATAAACCATGCACCAACTTGTACCAAACAACTTGTAATCAACCTGTACCATAAACAAGTGAATCCTGTTGGAGTTACTTCACACACAACTAGGATTTATTTTTCCTAAGGTTATTCCTTGTTTATTAGTCAGTATCCAATCTCCTATATTTTAGGGGAGAATATTTCACCTAGAGAATATTCTCTTTCAGTTGACACTTAAGTTTGACTAGTTGAGTTGAGTTTAGATGTTGCAATGGTTTTGTCACCATGAAACATTGGGATCATCACCAACTCACTAATCTTTGTTCAGTCAGTTAACTAAAGACTAGTTGACTAGTTAACTCAGCTAGGTGGCAGTTCACTCCCGTAACTGCCTGAGAGACTAGACTAGGTGGCAGTTTACTCTTGTAACTGTTGGTGTGTGTCCAGATAAATCTATACCACCACTATGGATTATTAGTTACTCATGTATCCTATATCTATTGTAAATTATTCACTCTTTGAGTCTGGAATACGGTTAATGTGAATTCTTCCATTCTTTCTCTCTTGCTTCTTCTTTCTCAATTTCTCTCTGCAAATGCGTGTGGTATTTTCTAGTTAGATCTATTATGTGTAGGTTCAACACATTTACACATCCAACCATGTACCAATTATGTACCAATCATGTGTCAACTACTCATCAACTATGAATCATTAATATGTACCAACATCATCAACTATACACCTCATGTATGTGCCAATTCATCAACTACTTGTCTGAACCATGTACTCAACATGTACCTCAACCAAAATCCCTCATCAATTTCATCATCCAAATATGATTTGTATCTTTTTAATAGACCTGGTGTATATGATCACACTCTTGCAAACCTTCCTTAACTTTAACAACAAGAGACTAGCATTTTCATCGAACTTTTCTTTAGTCTCACATGCCTAGTTTTGGATTAGTCAACAACCCTAACTTGAAGTAATCATAACTTTGTACCTGTAATGTATAAATATATGAAACTGATACACAATGTGTTTAATGCAATTAATCCAGGTGTCACTACTTGGAACCTCTCAGAAAAGGATTTATAGCAAAAATGGCATACCTTGTTGAATTCTGGCTTATTCTATAGAGTGACCTTGTAGAGCATGCCTCGCACAAAATATTTGTTTAATTGATCTGAAACTATTAAAAAAAATACTATAGAATGTAACCTAACCAACACAATTGGTCTCACTTAATTGGGATCTGTTATGAATAAGTTATGATGTTTTTACCCGAAACACTTGTTTTTGACTAGTTTCAGGACTAGCCACAAACCCTATTTTCCACGAAGTGTAACTCCCGAAATACAACGATCCACAAGATGAATTTTTTACCACATATATTGGGATATATTTTCTCAATGGAATAGAAATTTCATGGTCTGAATCATTATAGAAAAAAAATTATAGCGAAAATGGTGAGATGACTTGTAAACAACATACCTTAGAAAGCACCATTAAAAGAATTTATCCTTCCTTGCATTTCGGCCTTCTTTTCTTCACTTTCCTCAAAATTAGGCTTATATATCCTTTGGTTACCTCATACACCTATAGGTATTCAATATGCTCAATTTTTTCTTAAATGAGAGAGCCTTACCTTTTATTTATACTCTCGAAGTAGCTTCCTTAAAAACATCTTCTAGGTCACTTCGCCCCACTTTCCTTATTTTAGGGTTAACCCACTTCTAATTTCTCCATTAAATTTATTATTGAAATAATTTATTTTGTATTCACTTTGAATTATAATACACTCATTACTTCACTTTATTATTTACCTTTTAAAATCTCTTAAACCACTTTGATTACTTTGACCTTTTGGGGCTTTTAGATGACATATGAGGGTCCTCCAACTTCGTAAGGCCGTAACTCTCAAACCGTGAGGATTTATGTGACGTTCCACATACCACTAGAAATGGCATGAAATATATTATCCATATAGAATAGTATTATCAGAAAATATATCATAACTCATACCGTCATCCATCAAACAAACTTGGGTCCATTACCCAAACCTGGGGTCTCCAACTTCTCATGGCCATAACTCTCTAACTGTGAGGAGTTATGTGACGTTATACATACCAATGGAAATGGAATGACAAGAACTATCCATATAAGATATTTTACCTGACAAATTCACTATCCTTCATCTCATTATTCCACAATTAAGCATGGGTTCTCTTACTCCGCAAAGCGTTTTCCTCTGAGGGATTTCACCATAAGGGGACCACTTTGGAGTTCATCCATATTTACTTATTATCAACCATGAAAAAACAATAATGAGTCATATTTACATCAAACAATATTCAGTCCATTACCCAAACCTTTGTGCTACATGGCTTTCTTCAAGGGTTGACATCAATGACAACCAACCTTAATCAACAATCTCCCCCTTTGGCATTGATGGAAACACTCTGATGCAATACTGAAATCATATCACTCATGCTCCCCCTAGAACCATGCATTTGTCCTTTGCATCTGATAAATCTACCTCTGTCCTCTACATCTGATAAATATGTTCCTCCTAGAACCATGTCTTTGTCCTCTACATCTAATAAATCTCTCCCCCTTTGTCATCAATGGCAAAGGTATATTTCCATCCAGGGTTTCTCCCCCTGACTGAACTTTCCTCTTATGGTGCTTCCTCTTGTACATATAAGACATATAAGATAAGAATTCAAAAAGAATTCAAAAATCATTCATTTTGGAGTAGAAATAACTCCAAGTCTTTGGCGAAGATATTCAAAGGCTTATCGTGGAAGTGGTTTTTTAAAGATGTATGTCACTTGTTCTTTTGTTCCCACATACTCAACTCTGATGTTCTTTTCTGCAACCTGTTCCTGTAGAAAGTGATACTTGATTTGAATGTGCTTTGTCTTGGAGTGCATCACTGGGTTTTTTGAGATACTAATGGAACTTGTATTATCACAATATATTGGAATGGTCTCATCATACTCAACATGTATATCTATCAAAGTTTGTTTCATCCAAAGAACCTGTGTACAACATGTTGTTGCTGCAATATACTCTGCCTCGTCTATAGATAGAGATACTGGTGATTGTTTCTTGCTTAGCCATGATACCAAACACTCACCTAAGTAGAACGTTGTTCCACTGGTTGCTTCATCAGTCATCAATACAGCCTGCCCAATATGCATCTGTGTAGGCAATAAGTGATAGATCTTTTCCTTTTGGATACCATAATCCAAACTCTTTTGTTCCTTTGAGATATCTAAAGATCCTCTTTACTGCTAATACATGTGATTTCTTTGGTGCTGCTTGAAATCGTGCCACTTGTCCAACTTCCTGCATTACATATGGTCTGGATGATGTCACTTATAGTAGGTTGTCAACCATTGACCTATATTTCCTTTGATCTGTAGACTTTGAATCGTCATCTTTGTTCAACTTACAACTGGTTTGCATGGGAGTGATAACTGGTTTGCAATCTTCCATTCTGAACCTCTTTAGCATTTCTCTAATATACTTGGTTTGAGACATAAAAATTCCTTGGTTTCTTTGACGTATCTGAAGTCCCATAAAGAAATATAGTTCTCCAAGTAATGAAATTTCAAATTCATTATGCATGTCTTTTGCAAATTTCTGGCTTAACATGTCATCATCACTACAAAAAATAATATCCTCAACATAAAATTCAATTAATAAAATATTACCTTGACTTACCTTGATGTAGAGGTTGTTGTCTACACTTCCTTTTTTGAACCCTGCCTGCTGCAGATACTTATCTAGTATGGAGTACCATGCTCTAGGAGCCTGTTTTAGACAATACAAGGCCTTCTTTAATTTACACACATAGTCTGTGTTCTCTGAGAACTGAAATCCTTCTGGTTGTTCAATGTAGACTTCTTCTTCAAGTTCCCCATTCAGAAAAGATTATTTTATGTCCATCTAATATATTTTAACATTTTTGGAGCATGCACAAGCTAAAATCAAATGGATTTCCTCCATTCTGGCAACTGGGGAAAATGTCTCTTCAAAGTCGATTCCGTCAATCTGTGCATATCCTTTACATACCAATCTAGCTTTGTTCCTTGTAACATGTCCATCTTCATTCAATTTATTCCTGAAAACCCATTTTGTGTCGATCACATTCTTATTCTTTGGTCTTGGAAACAATTCCCAAGTGTCATTTTTCTCTATTTGATCCAATTCTTCATCCATGGCCTTATTCCAAAATTCATCCTTGCTATCTTTTTCAAAACATTTTGGTTCAATTGTAGATAAGAGTGCTAGGTGTGTTTGTTCTGGTGAACGGATTTTTCTTCTAGTCTCAACTCCTGCATCTTTGTTTCCAATAATCTGATCTGAAGGATGATTCTTCTGTACTCGTTTGCTAGGTGTCTTTGGAGATACTTGTTGAACTTGCTCTTCTTCTTCTGTGGGATTCTCTTCATCTTCATCTTCCTCTTCTACTTATTTTTCATCTTCTTCTTCAAAAAGTTGTTCCATTGATTTGTTTTCTTCTTCCTTTGATTCTGGTCTGCTCGTTTCATCAATTGTTACGTTGATGATTTCCACAACTTTGTTATCTTAGATTGTAACACTTGTATGATTTCCTTGTACTTGAGTAACCAACAAGTATTCCTTTGTCCACATGAGAGTCAAACTTTCTCATTCTGCCATCTTCTCTTTTGATGTAGCATATGCTTCCAAAAACTATGAAGTTCTTCACATTTGTTGGTTTTACTTTCCATAGCTCGTAGGGAGTTTTATCAGTGTTGTTTTTTAGAATTACTCTGTTTTGAATGTGAACTAATGTATGCACTACCTGTGTCCAAAAAATATCTATCAATTTGTAATCCATTAGCATTGTTTGAGCCATTTTCTGTGTAATTATCATCCATTACGATAATGTTCCTTTGTATTTGAACCACTCTCTGAACCAATCTATGAATCCATGCTCTCATCCACTATCATGTATCTATCCAAACCCTGCTAAGTGTTCTTACAAATCCATCTCTATCCATACTGTCCAAGACTCTACTTGCGTAACTCTCCATAATGCTAACCCATTTATCATTATACTATCAAACTATACTTCTGCTAACTGATTGCTCTGAATCTATCTTCTCAAACTCTGCAAGATGCTCGAAGGATGGTTCTTTGGTCTGTCACATCTATCGCATAGACTCCCCCTATTTAATATTCATATTACTTAGGAATCTCTAAGTCGGATGGCTCAGAACAATTCCCTCTCTAATGTGTATGCATCATCATCTTCATTGGTAGATTCATCATCATCTTCATGGGTAGATTCATTATCTCTCTGAGCTCTGACTTCTTTATTTATGTTTGTGGATTCATCTTTCACTACAATGCTGTAACATACCCACTACCTAAATCAATTTTTTTTTCATTTAGTTCTCAACAACGAGAATCCCTGAAGCTTGCATCAGCGAAATGCCAACCCTGAGCAACGGGTCTTTCATTCTCCTATACGGCTCTCTAATCCCAACTGTGATCTTTCCCTGACAACAACTTCAGGTTTTCGGGGTTTTGTTCTTTCTAATGTCGAGGGTTCCTATGCCCTTGATTATCCGATTCCCGATGAGCTCTCTTATGGCCTTAACCCTTCTGGGCTATGCCCTCTGGTCCGCATGACCGCTCTCATGAGACCGCAACCTTATCCTTCTTTCGGGGTTTGGATTCCAAATTCCCGATGCGATCCAATTCCCGCTAGCCCTCCAGGATAAACTCTTGGTCCACGTGACCTCTATCTCATAATACTGCAGCCTTGTCCCCCATCAGGGTCTCGGACTTTCCAATGTCTAAATGAAAACGTCCCCAGGACTCGAATCTCGATGCGCCCTTTATGCGCTAGCTCTCCTGGCTAGGCCCCTAGCTCACATGACTACGATCCCCGTGACCACAGTCTTATCCCTCGTCGGGGCTACGGGGTTTTCAATGCCAAAATGCATTGGCTCATGGGATTCCCGATCCTTCGATTCCCATCTTCCCACTATGCTGACAGCTGGCCCCCACAATGGCGCTTCCTACTTCTCTAATATACTGACAGCTGGCTCCCACTCATCGGGGTTTTGAGCGTCGCGATTCCAAAATGCATAAACAAATTGTCACCAGGATTGTCGATATCCTGATGACTCAAACGCCGATCAAATACTTTCTATCAGTACTTTCCGTTGGCGCTGATTTCTGCCACGCATCCTCCTCTGATGGACGGTCCTGATTTTTCCGGGATTTCGAGACCTGTGATGTCCCAATTCTCACGGCCTCAGGAACTCCGATTTCTCGATGCCGAATATCCCGACTCTCTACAGATTTCTGACACCTGTCTCCCCAAACGGATGGCTCAGATTTTGTCAGGGTTTTCACTTTGGACTTCCCCGATCTCCGGTCCACGGGAATGTCGATATCCCGACTCTCAATAGTAAACCTCGATCTCTACCACGTGTATCCTCAAACGGATGGTCCAAATCTTCCCGGCGTTTCGAGACTTGAAGTGTCTCGATTTTCTTGTCCTCAAGGATCCCGATATGTCGATCGCTGGAATCCCGATGGTAACCCTTGTGCAGCTCCTGTCTGATCTGACAGTTGATGGGTATCTATTCAAGATCTGTCGGTTCAGATTTCTTTCTTCTTCTGCGCTTACTCCAAAGGTTAAACTTTGCGCACCTTCTCCCGATCCAACGGATGACGAGTATCTATTGGAACATCCGACAGCTGTTGTGCTCTCCTGAGCTTTGGGAACTTTCTTCCTATGCTTGGAAGAAATTACACTTCTCAAAGGCCTCAACCTTTGCTTTCTTTCTCTTCCCTTGTGGTTCTCCGACTCTGAGCTTTGTCGTTCTTATGAAAAATGTTGTTCCTCCTGATCTTTTACTCCCGAATCCTCAAAGGATTCCTTGACTTCTACCCATCTACACTACTCTCTGGGCGTGGAAAAACCAACGGTCCAGATACTTCCACAGACCTTGGGGATCTACGGTCTCGATTTCCTCGCTATTCACAAAGATAGAGGAAGAGGGGGCAAGGCACGTAATGCCCTTATTTATTTCGTCAATCTAATGGTCGTGAATGACCACAGGTCTTCCGACAGGACCTCATCCGTCGATTCGTTACTTATCCCTACACTGCTACTTCGGGATTTTAAGAGGATCATTCCTCCTTGTACAGGGTTGTTAAGACTTGCGCATTCAAGTCCTTTTTCTGGGTTCTTGATGAACCTTTCCAAGGAGGGGAAGTCTCTGTGAAGAGATCTATCCCAGGGCATCCTGGGAGATAGACAGGGGAAGCAAATTCCTGATGACAGGCTGGAAGTCTGACTTGGTTCATCTCATGCATAATTAAATTCATTTATCAACATAAGCCACACGTGGTCTTTCTGCTATAAACATATATCTATTATTTCTTATTAAACTCTGCACAGACATTCTAATACTGTAATCATTCACAATTTCACAGTTCTATAAGCATATATGTCAGTATATTAATTTCAAGATGCAATATGTAAAACACTTATCAGAAATAACACCAGAAGTGGGTGCAACTACTGAGAGGGGTGCTCGTTTCCACCCAACCGTAGGCATAGCGACTCCCAGCGGATTTACCACTAGACACCCCTGAGCTGAGACCACGATGTTGTGAGACTGTGTCTCTCTCTGTCTGCCAGTGACCAGGAGCGAAGGTTGCAATCCTTCCTCTCTGGTATCACTCACTCTGCGTAAAAATGCCAGAGTTCCCCTCGCGTCTTCCCTTCTCAATCGCTTCTACCATACGCCTTATCCTCTCGTGAGGTTGCGTGTGGCACGATTACCCTCACGCCGATCAGGCCTGACAGCTATATGGATAGGTGGTTCACCTCCCCATCCCTCATTAAGCCATCAACCTATCAGCCTGCAAGGCATTAAATTTCAGGGCCATCGAGCCACTTTTGGTTCTCCGGGCCAGTGGAGTCCAAATACAGTATTTAATTCTCGGTGGAAGTTAACGCCCCCTTTCCAGGTGCCTTCCACCGCCATCGTGGTCTCTTTTCTGCACATCCCCTCTCAGCAGTTCTGCAATAAATTCAAAATGTTATTCGCATTCATTGACCTCTTCCTCAAGGTCCATTTACATCACATATTCATATTTATGAGTTTTCCATAGTTCTTGGCCAGTCCAGTTATATTTATAAGCTGGGGGAAACAGGGTGTTACAATTCCCTCCCCCTTAAAAAGGAACATCGTCCTCGATGTTTTTATCTACTAACATGTATTTCATGTACAAAAGTAAACAAAATCGGATATTCCTGTCTCATGGCATCCTCCATTTCCCAGGTAGCCTCATCGGGGCCAAAATGTTTCCACTGCACCTTGACCTGTGCAATGGTTCTGTTCTGGAGCGAGGTTTCCTTTCTATCCAATATGCGTTGGGGTTCTGGTAGAAATTCTCCCTCTGGTTCCACCTGGATCACAGACCAGTCAATTATATGATTAGCATCATGTACATATTTCTTCAATAATGAAACATGGAAAACATTATGTGCTTTTACTGTGGGAGGAAGTGCTAGCC